>OX459031.1:80310590-80910590 GCA_949775025.1 Tricholauxania praeusta
AAATAATAAATTTGTCCAAAAAAATGGGTTTTAATCAGTTATTAATTTTATTTGTGAGATCAATTTACCTTGAGAATTTAATTCAATAACACACTAGTCAACAAGATTCAGTCGATTAATTAATTTACCAATGCTTTTTCTCAATTAATTTTGATGCAACTCTTTTCAGTCAGCCGCGATATTGAATTAGTTCGCAATTGAGCGAGCATCAATTAAGGGTATGCGTTCTTGGTAGGCGGTACGTTGGAAAGAGTTGATGCCCGCCACACCTATGGGAGTAGCGGATTGAAATTCACTGCAATTAAGGCGTGTGAAAGTTTAATTCCTATAGCTGTTTACCAATTCAGATCAAGAGGGAAAAAGGTGTAAACACTCATAAAACATTAAGGACTTTGCTGCACACAATGGCAATGCTGTATATATGTACATGAAACTCAAATTTAAGTACATATAGTATATACCCAGGCATTTTATTATTTTCATCACCGGCTGCACAAATTCACATGGATAATTTACAATTAAAATTTTTATGATTATCTGTAAATTCGCCTGTGGTTAAGCTGCTGACGGCTTCAAAAGCAATTACTTAAATGTTTACATGAATAAGAATTTTCAAAAATCAATTAAATTGAATAAAGTGTTATGCATATTATGTACAACTGTTTTTTTTTAAAGGAGAACGTTAAAACTAAATAAATTGCTAAAGAGTAAATTATTTTTTTACAGGGATATAGTAAAAGTAGCCCTGCGCGATCGGCTTAAAACAGCTCCCGAAATTACTGCGGAGTTAAAAGAAATTAATAGTTCAGCGCCGCTTGAAGGAAAATTACTTGTTTGTTCGCAGACCTGCGACAGAACCGCTTTTGACACCCAAAATGAGGTCCTACCGATTAGTAAAGAAAGAACGAGTTGGGTTCATAATGATTGGGCTCAGGTTATATTCTCTGATAAAAGCAAAATAAGTCTCATCAGTTCTGATTCGGAATGTATGGTGCGCCGTAGAAAAAATGAAAGATTTAGCCACGGATGTGCACAGTGAAGCATTATCCATATGTAATGGTCTTGGGAGAAATAACAAGCTGCGCGGTTGGAGAAATTTTTCTTCTGGAAGGTTATGTTAACTCCGCAGATTATATTGTTGTCGTAAAAAACGGTACGTACCACAAGTCATATTTCAAGACGATTCTGCACCTTGTCATCGCTCGAAATCGGTAAGTATCCCTCTCACAACAATTTTTTTAAAATTTTTTTTTGATAAATTTACAATAATGAACTATTTATTTTTGCATAGGTAAAGGAATATAAAAAGTAAAGACGTTGATGATGAGAGAAGCTGGCAGTTTAGCTTTGATTGTGCGAATAAAATCAAAGTCCTTTGCGTCCATATTGGCCAATAAATGAACCATCTTCGTTCATGCCTGTATCACCATCACCATATTCAGCCATGGAATCTGTATCGCTTTCAACACCTGGTTTATTTGCTGAACCAACTGACTGGCGACCTGCGCTTTTATTGTCCAAGGGTTGAGAGTATTCATGAAAACCACCCTCTTCCGGATAATCACGCCTACCTTTTGGGAATTGCGTCCAGTCCATGGCCGGGTAACGGCCCCGATCTCAATCCCATTGAAAATGTTTGTGTCGTTTTAAAACCCAAAGTACCAGCAAAAACCCAATCATATTCAAAAGTCAAAGGAAATAATTAAATCCACTTGGTACAAGGATATTTCTATAGAATTAATACGGAATCTCTATAAGTGCATGCCTTTTTGAATGGAAGCGTCATCAAGGCAAAATGAGGTCCTACGCGCTATTAAAATCAATTTTACTGTCTTATTTCAAATAAATAAAGATTAAATAAATAAAAAATATGTGAGAAACAAAAAATATGTGATGTTGAGACCAGAGCTTGAAATAAACTTTTATAAAAGTTTTTTTAGGTAAAAGTAAACTTTAAACTTTATCTTAACATTTTTATATCCGAAGATAAAAGTTTTTTTAACCCTTAGCGGCACCATGGGGTCGTGAACGACCCCAAGAAAATGTTGAAATAATTTTTTGAAAAATACCCCTAATAATCACTGAATTTCATAAAGTAGAGTCATCTCAACACTCATTCACAGCTCTGAAGCCTAGAATTGAAAATACGCATTTTTATACACATTTTTTCAACGTGGGGTCGTGAAAGACCCCAATATGCCGGACTGTTACAAAATTGAAGTGGTGCCGCTAAGGGTTAAACTTATATTTATAAATAAAAGTTTTTTTTTAAAGTTTTTTTTTGACTTTTATTAATAAAAGTTTTTTTTCAACTTATATTTTTGACAGTCACATGGATAGAGTTTTTTTTGACTTTTATTTTTCAAAAGGCGAAATTAAAAGTTTTTTTGTATGAAAAAACGAGGAAAATCCTAAAATAATATCTTGGATCACTAAGCAAAAAATTTCAAAGGAGAACACTTAGGATTATTGATAATGAAATCCAAAGGAAAATACTTAACATGTTTCTGAAAAGAAAGAAATTTATGATATTATGCACTTATATTTTTAAAAAAATTGTGCTCAACGCATCAAAAACGCATGGAAAAAGGCGAAAATGGATTTTGGGAGTGACAGGGGAGGTTACCGACTCACCTAAAGAGGTGTTTTGGACCCATTTTTTGAAAAAAATTTTGATGCACGAATCGATGGGAAAAGGCCGAAAATGGATTCTGAAGGTGACAAGTGAGGTCCCCAACCCTCCTAAAAGGGTTTTTTTGATCCATTTTTCGAAATAATTTTACTGCACGAATCGATGGGAAAAGGCCGAAAACGGATTTTGAAGGTGACAAGTGAGGTGCCCGACCCTCCTAAAAAAGTTTTCCGAACGCATTTTTCGAAAAAAATTTTATTGCACTTATCGATGGGAAAAGGTCGAAAATGGATTTTGAAGGTGACAAGTGAGGTCCCCAACTCTCCTAAAAGGGTTTTTTGAATTCATTTTTCTAAACGGGTTTTTTGGGATCATTTTTCGAAAAAAAAATTTTTGCACGAATCAATGGGAAAAGGCCGAAATGAATTTTGAAGGTGACAGGTGAGGTCCCCGACCCTCCTAAAAGGGTTTTTTTGGACCCATTTTTCGAAAAAAATATTATTGGACGAATCGATGGGAAAAGGCCGAAAATGGATTTTGGAAGGCTCCTGGTGTTTAAGCTGTGTGATATGCGTTAGGATTGCTTGAAGAATAACATATAAAACAAATCAAATGAAAAAAAGATGTTATGTCGAAGAAGATATTTTAAGAAACATTTTTACAAATTAAAATAAATATTTAAATTTAATTAAAATTCAAAAAAAAAGAGGTGTACAGTTATTTATAGAATGTTCTATGTGTATATTTTTTTTGTTCTGCATATTATTTTCATTAAGGTATCAGAGAAAAAAAATGTACAGAGAAAGATTAACTCAGGTATACTCCATATGTAAATCCGATATATGTAGTTAACCGACTACACTAGTAAACAAAAACACTTGTGGGTGAAATGAATAGATTAAAAACTTTGATTTGCAGATCGCCCGAATAAAACACGTAGTTTCGATTTCTGAATATTATGGAAAAAAACAAATAGAAATTTATTGCCTCCTTCATTTATGAAACTTTTTATTACCCGTTCCGTTACGCAAATTCCTTAAGTTTTTTTGTTGATATGATTCTAAAGCGACAATTCATTAGGATTTTAGTTTACCGAAACAAAAAGCAATAAGCTCAAAATAAATTTTGAAAAAAAGGATGCAGCACAGTAAACGGTGCCTTCGAAAAGCAATATTTCCTTTGGTGAATACCTATGTTGTGGGTTTTTAACCGCACAATATATGTTATTAACATAAGTAACATATTTCTCATACTTTTAGGATAATCCTTAACATATTTGTTAGCATTATTATTTTACTATTGGATAATTAATATTATCCAATAACATTAAACATCGTTGCAAAAGTGCAGCATACTCGCGGTCTGTTGTCGTTTTGTTGATCACTTATGTTACCATGAGCAAATTGTCTGTGTTAAGCAGTAACAAGAATGAGAACGCCATGCACTTAAATGCAACAACAAAACTCCAAGTAAAAGCCAAATTGTGCAACCCGGAAGACATTCTTGCCCCACTGAATTTGGTAAGCTAAATTTCGGAAAGTAGAATAAGTCTTTGTTATTGTAATTACCTGTAAATACTTTAGTATGTAATTATTGTTGTTATTGTTGTAATTGTATTATACGAGGTGTTAAGGTATTTAAGTTTTTAAATAAAAGAGAGTTGTATTTTTAACGTGAAAAGAAGAACACCAACCTTTGTTTTAAACGTGGATTTTTAGAGACGGCTATTACTGGGTATGTATAGCCCTTATAATAATAACTTTCCATTTTTCTATTTACAGGTACAATTCCACAGTAACAAAGTGATATCCCTCGCAAGGATAAAAACTTGTTACAACACCTAATATGCTTTTGATATATTTTTTTGATTAAGAAAATCAATTTTCGGCTGTAACATTGTTTGCATAAAATGGGGCCAAAACGGGCCGGGTACCACTCCGGTCACCTTAAAAATCCATTTTTGGCTTTTTCCCATCGAATCGTGCAACAAAATTTTTTTCAAAAATGGGTCCAAAAAACCCTTTTAGGAGGGTCACGGACCTCACTTGGCAGCTTCAAAATCCATTTTCGGCCTTTCCCCATCGAATTGTGCAACAAAATTTTTTTCAAAAAATTGGTTCAAAAAACCCTTTTAGGAGGGTCGGGGACCTCACTTGTGACCTTCAAAATCTATTTCGGCCTTTTCCCATCGAATTGTACAAAAAAACTTTTTTTCAAAAAATGGGTCCAAAAAACCCTTTTAGGAGGGTGGGGACCTCACTTGTCACCTTCAAAATCCATTTTAGGCCTTTTCCATTGATTCGTACAACAAAATTTTTTTCAAAAATGGGTCCAAAAAATCCTTTTAGGAGAGTCGAAGACCTCACTTGTCACCTTCAAAATTCATTTTCGGCCTTTTCCATTGATTCATGCAACAAAATTTTTTTCAAAAATGGGTCCGAAAAACTCCTTTAGGAGGGTCGAGGACCTCACTTGTCACCTTAAAAATCCATTTTCGGCCTTTTCCCATGGAATCGTGCAAAAAAATTTTTTTCAAAAATGGGTCCAAAAAACCCTTTTAGGAGGGTCGGGGATCTCACTTGTCACCTTCAAAATCCATTTTTGGCCTTTTCCCATCGAATCGTGCAACAAAATTTTTTTCAAAAATGGGTCCAAAAAACCCTTTTAGGAGGGTCGGGGACCTCACTTGTCACCTTCAAAATCCATTTTCGGTCTTTGTCCATCGATTCGAAAAACTTTTATGAAAAAGTTTTTTGGAAAAACTTTTATTCAATAAAAGTTTTTGAAGAAAGTTTATTAAAACTTTAATTACAAAAAAATTTTAAGAAACTTTTATTTTGAAAACTTTTTGAATAAACGTTTAAAAGTTTCAAGGTCTGGTTGAAACTTTCTACTACCCGTTTGTCCGAATTAAAAAAATGCCACATAAACTTCAATTACAATCTATTGAACCTTTGCGTTTAATTGTTAGTTTATAACTGAACTGTTTAGAAAAATCATAAGTCTAGATGGGCCAAATTATTTAGAACAAAAACTACTTTACTACTTTTATGAAGTATGTAAGGTGTCTTGTTCATCACCGAACATCCTCCGCCCTTCGAAATCCAAAATCGAAAGAGCAATGGTGCGACGGAGATGCAGTTTTGCGAATAAAAATACTAATGTTGTTAGACATACGTAGCATTTTACTAAAGGTCGATTACGTACGACCAAATGACAATAAAAAGTGCCGCAAAAATCGACTCCGGTGGTGAGAAATGCGCAGCGAGGCTGCACCCTATCCTATGGCAGGTTTCCCATGATATGTTCTATAACCTTAGGTCTTAATCGATAACACCAAGAGACCAATATTGCAGACGCATTGATGCTAGTAATGACGTAGATCCTGCGTGGTGGAGCTTACGGTGCAAATATTAAATAATTGATGTAGTGATAGTGTCTCTTTGGTAGGATGATGCGATGCTTAGCATCAAATTTCAAATCCGTATTTTGAAGGCGTCCGCCGACGCTTATTAAACCATTTGAATCTATAAATGGATTGAGAGGTGAAAGATTAATTGAATTCACAATGAATTTAGTGCTTTTAAGCGATTTATAATCAGCTGCAAGACTGCATCGTTGAATCATAAAAGGAACTGCGTTCCTTGTTGAATATCAAGTGTGGAATGGTGACCTATGTGCCTTTCCAAAATCGTTTATGCGTTTACTATTAACTGACCAGTCCTCGAATTTAATTGTAGAAAGTAAATCTCTCATCCGACGTTCAGGCAAGTTCTTTCGGATTGCAGGAGAAATAGGCCATTCATATTGCCCAAATTTAAGAAAAGGTGGGCCAAATGCCCATAGCGATGATGACAGTACTTCCTGTGGCGATGGATTCAATTCCGAGGGCACGTAGTTCCAATTCATTCCAGCACTTAGTTCCTGAATACGATTGATGCGGTTTGATACAAAGGTAGCATAGTTAGGGGGTTCATGCTTTAACTAAGAAAGCACTGAAGTAGAGTCCGACCAGCAGAAAAAACGTGTTGTAAATATATTTATTTTTGAAATGGCATGCAGCAATTTACCCAAGAGCAAAGCTGCAGATAACTCTAATTTAGGTATCGTTAAGATTTTCAATGAAGCAACGCGTGACTTAGAATACAATAAATTTTATCTTTTAATGCTGATCTTATATAAACACATAGGCCGTATGCTGACTGGCGTCACAAAATGCGTGTAGTTCTAGCTTAGCAGATGCAGGTGAAACGAGTCTATGAAATGTGCATTTATTTATTTTTTCGAAACCATAGCGTATGGATTCCGATGATGAAAATAGAGACTGTGGCAGACTTTCATCCCACTCTAAGCTCTTTTTCCAGAGAAGCTGCATAAAATCTTTGCCTTTGCTATAGAGGGTCCTATGAGTCCAAGTGGATCATATAGCCTGGCGATAAAAGACAAAACTGTTCGTTTGGTTACTCGGATTGGTTGCTCAGGGCTTTCTCGCCATAAAATGCGTTGCAAAAAGTTATCTGGGCTAGACATATGCACGCATCGATACATTTTGCAGATGTCACCAGTAAAGCTACAACAACAACGATTTAAACATCAACAACAACAACTATTATAACTAATATTACAACAACAACACCCGGCTTTCAGCCGCGGATCAGTCTATAATGTATCCAACACCTGGTTTACTAGTCACAGTACTTTTACATAACAGTAAGGATAAGTGGGCGGCCTTCAACCACTGCTTAGTTGTTTTTGTTGTTGTAATTGTTGTTTATCCTTGTTGTTGTATTGTTGTTGTTGTCTATGTCACTGTAGTCAGTGTTGCCACAGAGGAATTTATTTTCCTACCAAAATTTTCTCGAAAACCTACCAAAATCGTTTGTAACCTACCAAAACTTTCCACATTAAAAAAAAACCTTTTTGCAGCATTGAACGCGTTTATTAACATTTAATGCTGCTTAAAATACCTATGCTTGTATGTCGTCGTTTAAAATGCTTAACCGCATATAGCACAAATTGTCTGTTGCAAAATCGTTACAGTGGTTCACATCAAAAGTCAGGCAAGTGTGCGCAAAAAGTTACCACATGACACATGCAGCGTACAATTAAGCGATGAACGTTAGAAGAAAGAAAAGTTACAAATTTTTTTAAAAAATGAAAGAAAGCGGTTCACGGTATTATTAAATGACTAGCGTTACCCTGTGCGCATCGCCTCACCTCAACCGTTGGTAGATTCGATGTGCGGTCTGCGTGAAAATTCTATTTAAAAATACTTTTGTATGAGGACCACCCTTAGTATGCACCCAAAATAAAATTTTTACAGCCTAATCAGTGCCTCTTAATATAAAAACCATGTGATGTAAATTTCATGAGGATCGATTAAGCGATCTTCGAGAAAATGGTATTTAAAAATATTTTTGTATGAGGGCAACCCTAAATAAAAGTTTTGTAGCCTAAGCTATGCCTCTTAACATAAGAGCTACGTGGTGTAAATTCGGTGTGAATCAACTAACCTGTCTTTGTGAAAATGATATTTAAAAATATTTTTGTGTGAGGGCCACCTTAATTATGCACCCTAAATAAAATTTTTACAATTTATTCTGTGTCTCTTAACATAAAAGTCATATGGTGTAAATTTCATGAGAATCGAATTAGCGGTCTTCGAGAAAATGATATTTAAAAAATATTTTTTGTGAGGGCCACCCTAAATAAAACATAAGATAACATAAGAGCTACGTGGTGTACATTCGGTGTGAATCCACTAACCTCTCTTTGTGAAAATGATATTTAAAAATATTTTTGTGTGAGGGCCACCCTAAGTATGCACCCTTAATTAAACTTTTACCATAGAATCTGTGCCCCTTAACATAAAAGCCATACTGTGTAAATTTCATGAGAATTGATTTACCTGTCTTTGAGAAAATGTTATTTTTAAAATATTTTTGTATGAGGGCCGCCCTAAATATGCACCCTAAATAAAAATTTTATAGCCTATGACACCCGCCTGATTAATACTAACATACTGTACAAATTTCATCACAATCGGATGGATAGTTTCCGCGTCCATAACGGACAGACACACAGACAGACAGACAAAAAATGAATTTTATATAATAGATATAAAGAGGACAAAAGGATTTCAAATAAACAACGTACGGTGGCAAACAAACGTTTAGCTCGAGAGACGAAAAATGGACCATCCGAGAAATTTTTAAAAATTCATTTATATCTACTCAAAAACTTACTGTAATGGTAAAAGTAATTTTCATTAAGAAGTTCATGCCGTTCGAAAAGTTCTCCGGAAATAAAATTTTAATGGCCGAGTCGCACAGGATAAGCCATGCATCAACAAAAAAATTTCGCTTGAATTTCGCAAAAGAGCACATTTTAATATATTCTCATTTTGAAGCATAGTTAACACACCCTAAGTGGTCGGGGCTCTGAAAAAGAGCCATATTTTGGCCTGACAATAACCGTTTACCTACAGTCCGTTTTATAAATGATATTTATTAAAGCCCACAAATTCAAATTTATTATTATGGAAATATTTTTTTTATTATTTCATCTTATGTACATAAAAAAAGTTTAGTTCTTAGAACTTAAGACCTTTTTTAGCGACCCGATTTTGATCACAGCTGTGATCAAAAAAATTATGTTAGTAATAGTGCTTGTAACTTTTGTTTCTAATACTGCGGGTCGGAGCACACATGCAACAATTTAGATGTGTGATCAGTCACAACACTATTTCGTCACATTGTACATACTTATGTACATATGCGTATTCCCTTAACGTAAGTAATTTGTATGCAAGAAAACTGATACCATACCCACTTGTTGAAGATAGGGTTGGCAAAAGCTTATTTCCAGATGTAAATATTTGCTTCCTGATTCGAAAAACTTTACGAAAAAATTTCAACTCTCGATTTTCATAAAAATTTATCCTAAATCCTACCAAAATCAGGCTTAACCTACCAACCTACCAAGAGGAAAAAAACCTACCCGATTTGGTAGGAAACTACCAAAAACGGCAACGCTGACTGTAGTCTTAGTTGTCAATAAATATACATATATACATATTTAAAAAAAAATTTTATTAATTAATTTTTTCTACATTCCGGTAAAAATGGGTTAATATAAAAAAATTTGGTACAACTGCTACATCATTTTAAAGCAAATAAATTGAGCTTTCTTATCGTGCTAAAAAAATTATATGTCAGTAATACAATTTTACAAAAATCGTTATATCTCAAAAACTATACAAGAAATTTTCAATGTTTATGTGTCGATTTTATGCCCTATTCAATTTCCTTTCATACAGTACCAATATTTTGGATATTTTTATAGGGTTTTCCAACTTATACTGATTTTTATAAAAGCTATGTCCGCAACTTCCGATAGCTATATCTCCAAAACTACATCCGTCCGACCCTTCTATTTGCATATTTTTATTTTTATAGTGCAACTTTTCCGAAAAATTACAAAAAAATTGGAGGATTTGTACTAAAGTAAACTTAAGCCGAAGTCTCTAGTAACGCCAGAGATGTGCAATTTTTTAGTTTGTTAACTTTTAGCATACATAAGTAGTTAAAAAATATTTAATCGCATATTGAATTTTCTGCTAGCCAGAAACTCACTCAGAAACGTTAGTGTGCGTCTACAGAACACGCTCAAAGCGGAGCTGAGCGCAAAGTTTATTTTTCATGGGAGAAGCGGAATTCAACCCGAAGATATTTTGTTAGGAGATTTGCTAAGCTTGGAAATCACAGAATTATATTGTAAAAGTGTACGAACAATATAATCAAACGATATTCATTACATGTATTTACAGTCGTGGTCAAAAGTATTAGGCACCTTGTGTATTTTCATATATTTAGACCTATTTCCGATTGTGAATTTGTGGAAAATACTAAAAGTAAAGATGCACAGACGGTTTTATTTAAACCCGGAGCAATTGGTTCAATGTATAAAAGGAGAGGTGAGTGAAATTTCCCACTCTATAAGCAAATGTTTTTTTGACAGTATGCTTTGTCGAATAAAAATTGTTACAAGAACTTAGGGGAGTCAACAATATACATACATTTTAATTTTTTTTTAAAGAAAATAGCTTATATAAAAATTGTTAATAATAATTTTTTAAATATTCTGATTGGTTCTAGTAGAACTGAAAAAATTAGGGGTTCCTAATACTTTTGACCACGTCTGTATATATGTATATTACGCATACACAAATCAGAATTTTATATCAATAAAAGCGTGCTTAAGAAAAAGTAGCAATTATGTTACTAAATCTTTAGCACGTTAGCTCCATTAGCACCGAAAGCAGATCAAATTTTAAAAAGAGGGCGTGTCACCTCCCATGCAAGCAAAAAATTTTAATCGCTATACTGCGAGTGCCATTTAGAATCATTTGGTGTAGTAAGCAAGGAATGGATATTGACTGGGCTAATTTGGACAAATAGGAGCAATACCATCCCTACACACAAAACAAACCTTAAGTGCATTGTCAAGGAAACTATTCAAGCAAGTGTTAGAAAACTTGGTCCAATAAAATTAGGTGACATAAACTATTATCAGTATCGTATCTAGGGGGAGCGAAAGGTGTAGGAAATATGGTCCTTGTAATAATTCAATTTTTAATGACTCTTTTTTTTAGTCCAAAATTTTATCAATTGAAAAACGGAAAATATTTTCTGTTGGTTAGGGGGCGGCAAATTACCTATTCACCCTAGGCGCACAATATCCACTAGTACTAGCAAAGCGTGGTCGTGGAACTTATTTATGCAAATATATTTTTTAGCCTATGTACTAAATAACGTATAATATTTATTGAGACAAACAAGTACAAGATGTTTTTATATATAGCACAATGAGCACCTGTTCCACGCTCCTCACGGTGGGCTTTGACCAACTTTTGATAAAAGTGTGAGTTACAACAAAAACTTTGATTGGGGATTGTCAAGGATGTAAGTTAGAGTCGATATATGCTAAAACAAAAGAAATCCTCAGAGCTTTTTTTTGTTAATTTCATATTTAGTGTTCTTTAAGGATATGACTAAGCATACTAACTTTGGGTTTGAAAAAATAAGTACATTTGCCTAAAATCAATAGTTGAAAATAAGTACAAATAAGTACAATATCAATCCATGGTGTTTTTATATAGTGGGTGCAGTAAAGAGAAAAATCAAATAGAACTAAGAAAAAATGCAACGACCAGCTGTCAACGCGGTGTGCTTTAGTGGTAACAGAACGATCCTGTATTGCACCCACCATATAATTAAACCATGATTCCGAGCTATTGTTTTTATATCGAAATTTGTTTATTGGATTGTATTTGTCAACAATAAGTACAAATTTAAAGTTGAAATTTCAGAAATTTAAAGGATATTTAATGTTCGCTCTGTGTACTACCAATCGACATTTTGTTGGATTAGGCAGCCTTAGCGTCAGCAGCTTCACCGACAGCAGTCACGGTGCGCTGTTGCTCTTTGAAATTGTATTTTTCTTGACACGAAATTTGTCGCAATAGCTGCGGTTGCGATTTCAAATAATGGTAAAAATCGACGCATTTATACTGCAAGTTTATTTTTACGAATAAAATCGATTTTAGAGTGTTCACTTCAAGCCGAGAGAACTCGGTTTTCTAGATGTTTTTTGCTGATGAAAAGACGCGCTCCACTAGTGAACTCGTTCCAGGTAGGCACAGAATGAATTCGACGAGACGAGAAAATTCAAAATAAGACACTTGTGAAGCTTCCATGTGCTTAAATATCTCAACCCAGCGTTTTTCAGGTAACAATTTCTTCTCATTCCATTCTTCAATTAGAATTACGCATTTCGAAGCAAGTGCGGAATATTTTGGAAGCGCAGTCCGATGAAATGAAGCTATTATTCGCTTTTATGACATGATACGACCAAACGCCTTCACATGCCGTAAGGGTGGTGTCGGCTGACGAAGTAAAAAAGTTCGCAACAGTGTGGCTGTTCGATTTGGCAGACAACGCTTTCTTGCGTTTCGTGGATTCCAAATGCATGCATGCATCGTATGTTTTTCAATATTCTATTAAAACTTGTCACTCTCTTTTCCCATACGATTTTCTCAGCAAATATGTATTGTTTACAAATTTTATTTTTGTCACTCTCTTTTCCCTTACGATTCTCTCACACAAAATCTGTCATTGCTACGATGCCTACAAAAAGTTGAAAGTAGGTTTGACATTTTTAAAACCTACAAGTCTGTGCTCTCAAACTCAAATTTAGTGATGCCTCATTTCAATTTTTGAAACATTCGTGTGTGAATACTAATTAAAAGAATTCCAGTTACAACTATTTCGGAATCATCGGGCCAGCGCAAATGACATTTATATTTATTATTAATTTGAGAAACAGATTTCGGCTAAAATAAGTACAAATTAAGTACGCTTTGAAAAATAAGAACAAATAAGCTGAAATAAGTACTGTACTTACTAAATAAGCGCAGTTGGTATGCTTAGATATGACTAACATACCGACGAAATTAAAAAAAACATCCGATTTTGTTCAAATTTTGATACGTCAAAGAACCTCAATAGATGACACCACAGCTCTAATATCAGTTCTCTAGGTGGTCGAGATCCTGAGAAATAGTCATATCTTGGCCTGAGAATAGCCGTTTCTGTCCCGTTTTAAAAAACTTAGTTCTAAAAGCAGACAGATACAAATTTATAGTCGTGGATATGAATTTTTTTTATTATGTTATCTTATAAGCTTCAAAAAAATGTAAGCTCCTAGACCATTGTAAAAAATTGCAGTTTTGAAAATGGTGTCCTAAATCGTAGTTTTATTCATAATACTAAAAACCGACCTTATTTTGCTTGTCTATCTATTCGCTTTTAAATGAGATACCATACAGTAAAAATGGTTGACCAGGCCTAGAGATATCAATCATTAAATTTGGCTATTTTCGCAAAAACTGCGTTTTTTTTTTTTGATTTGACCTAACAGTTCTCAAGACCCCGAATTCCTAGGGAGCTGAAATTTGGGCTGTAAGACTGTCTTTTTAGGTTCTTTAACGTGTCAATTTGAGCACAATTGGATGTTTTTAAATTTCATACGTACGTTATACACATATTATACTAGATAATATTACTAAAAAACAGTATATTAAAAAAAAAGCTCTTAGGACTTTTTTCCTTTTTACGTATTTCTACTTTGATTAAAATCCCAAATAATTCCATATTCAAGTTTTTGTTGTAACTCAACTTGTCATTTAAAGTTGGTTAAAGCTCACCGTGTCCTTCTGCATAACATGAAAGTATACTCTTTATTAATAAAACTTAAAACTAACGCGAAATTCAACTTTTAATGCAGTGTAGGGCATTTAATTTTTGATCTGGCCAAAAGAAATATTCGTACTAGTCATTTACCAATTTAGAAATTCAACTTTATTGTGTTTTTTTATCATCAGAGGAAATTGTGCTAAAACAACTTAAGAGTTTCATAACCATGTCTGCAAAAACTTTGGTCTGACGATGCTACTTTATTTAAGCTTCAAATTATAGAAAACGATGAAAGCTAAAATCTGGACTGATCGCTTAACGATCTTATGTGTTTATGTAATAAACAAAAATATGTCAATAAGAAAGCATTAAAAATGTTAAGAAACATAAAAGTCCATTAAAAAATTTACTTTTTCTGGAACTTTTTTTTTTGTTAACG
Organism: Tricholauxania praeusta; assembly: GCA_949775025.1. Classification (NCBI taxonomy): domain Eukaryota; kingdom Metazoa; phylum Arthropoda; class Insecta; order Diptera; family Lauxaniidae; genus Tricholauxania; species Tricholauxania praeusta. Next base: position 80,324,917 of record OX459031.1, read on the forward strand.
AAAATCAGATATGTATATCTTTTATTTGACTTTTTTTTTAATTAAAACAAGTTAAGGTGTTATCTTCGGCCAGGCCGAAACTCACATACCCTACACTGCACTGAAAGTACCTTTTCAATAAATGTGAAAAAGACGTTGAGAGGTTGAATAAGTCAAATAAAATGTGAAATGTTAGAAAGGTTGACATAGGTTGAAAAATGTTGAAAAAGTCGTAAATATATGCAAAATGTTGAAAAAAGTTGAGAGAGGTTGAAAAACTCTAAAAAATTTGAAGGTGGTTGAAAAAATTTGAAACTATTCAAAATTAATGAAAAAAGCGAAAAAATTAAGAAACTTATGAAGAAAGTTGAAAGAGGTTGAAAAAGTCGAACAAATACATATATGATATATTGGAAGAAGTTAAAGGGTTGAAAAAATCGAAAGAATATGGAAAATGTCGAGAAAATCGAATAGAAATGAAAAATTTTAAATATGCCAAGCCCACTTCTCCAATTCCGCCCACTTTTGGTTCAATAAATTATATCTGTGATAGACATCCTCATATTAAATTTTAGCACAATAGCTTGTATAGTTTGCGATATATGCCGCAGTTAAATTTAAAATTTAGGGCGGTGACACGGGTTGGTACGATCCAGCCCGGTTTTGATCCAAAAATAGCTTTTCATAAGCAAACCGCTAACACCAATGTTGCTATTTCAGCCACTTTTAATTCAGATATACTCTATAGCAACTGAACCACTTACATTAAATTTCATAGCAATTGCTGTTCACTTAAAACAGCGCTTACAAATTTATGTTAATATGGGAGGTGCCACGCCCATTTACACAATCCTGTCAAAATTCATTTATTTTTGAAACTTATTGTAAATGACATCTGTACACCAAATTCTATGAAGATTACTATCATAGCACACTACCTATAACAATAAACGTTTTTTGCTTATATGGGTACAATTGGACCAAGCAAGGATATCTATCTCTTCAAATTTCAAAACGATTACGTTGTTAGTTCTCTTGATATAACGTTTATAAATATTGTGGGCGGTGCCACGCCCTTTAACGAGTTTTTTGAGTAAAGTGTCTGAACTTGTATTGATGACTACTTTCAGCGGCATCAGCTCAAAATTTTTATGGAAATCATTTGTGCCAATTTTGAACAGTTGAAAAGTGCCACGCCCACTTTTATCTTAACTCAAGATATTTGATATGTATCCGTTTACTAAATTTCATCGTAATATCTTGAACGGCTTACAAGATATGGTAGTATAAATGATAAAATTTAGGGATACGCCACGCCCTTGTAAGACCCTTTGAAAACTTGAAACCCAGCCTAATCCTAATTTGGTTCACATGTGCACCAAATCACCAAGTTTCATCAAAATCGCTGCAACTTTTTTCAAAATTGGCCCTGGTAAGTATACATAGAGTATGGGCGGTAGGCGTGTCCGTTAACTGATTTCGCCCATTTTCAATAGCATGATGCCTGCAAGAAGGTCTGACCTGTGTGTGAAAGTTTCATTCAATTAGCTTTCTTGGTTTTCCGGTAAACTTGATTTCAACAGACGGACAGACAGACAGACATACAGACAGACGGACATCGCTAAATCGACTCAGATGGTGACACTGATCAAGAATATATATAATTTCCCATATCTGCCACGCCCCCTTCGATGTGTTACAAACGGAGAGACAAAGTGAATATACACTCGGTGTAGGGTATACAAATGTTACATTCGGTGAAAGCCGGTGAATTGCCTTTTGCAATTATATCCAGTGCAAAAATTAAATTTGCACCTTTAATATTTGAAATATTGGTGTGGGGCTATAGAAAAATATATATTTGTCCTCAATATGAATTTTCAATAAATTATTATTACCTTATTACGATAATTTTTGTTGTATTTTTTTAAAGGAAGAGTTAAACTATATTTTGCGAATTAAATATGTACTTCTTCTTTCCTGTCTTTTACACAAATTTAAATTGTCAGCTTCAAGTTATTTTATTACAAAATTTAAGAAAAAAAAATACAGATACCAAAAAAATTGCCAAACAACAAGCGGAAAAAAATATAAATTGCAAATACAAGAAACTCAAATGCTATCATGTTTAAAGTCAACGTTCAGTACTTAAGCAGTCTCAGGAAGCGAACTAACAAAAAGAATACAAAGAGCAAGGAAAATGCTTGTCCTTTACACCAACTACGAGTAAATACTGGCAACTCCATGATGTTTTTTTGCCTTTCCACTTTTTAATGACACGTTAATGGGATGCGATGCGACGCGCTGCTGTGTTTGAAAACGTAAAAAAACAAAAACATTCTTATTTTATAAAAAAAAGTCAGTCGACAATTTAAAGGATGTCGGATGTCCTTTGAGAATGAAAACAAAATGGGGCCGGGTTACGTGCGCAAGTATTTCCGGCGTTTATATGTTTTCAAGCTACAAGTGCCTTTTGTTGTTGTGATTGTCGCACCGATGCAAATTCATTTACATACAAGTATCTCGAGGAACTACTTACACTTATGCTCTGTAGCTTGCATTTGGGTGTAATAGAAAATTTAGAGTTTAGAGTCCACAAAACTTTTAATAGCCTTTAAGTGGTGGCCTTGTTTTAAATTGTACATATCTGCATGTACTTACATAGTACTGTATCTACACCGTTATCAATTACTCTATTTCATATACATATACCACATGTTTGGACCATGTATTAATTAGATGAAATATTCATTTATCACTAGCCTGTAAGAATTGATATTTGAAAATACCGATACATAAATGTATAGATGTTCTATACTGACTCGTCTCTGACTGATTCGTTTAACTTTTTATCAGAGCAATTCCTCTTTCTGCGGTGTCATTGACCACCCTAAGAGCAGTTTAATTAAGTAAAATTGCTTCAAAACATATATTTGCCTTACAACAGCCAGCGCATAAGATTTTAGTGCATTCGTACGATCTATCCAGCTTAACTTCCAATCTAATAAAATGCCAAGATATTTGAAAGTTTTAACACAATCCATAGGAAAACATTTGCCAGAACGTTGCTTAGAGTTAACAAAAGAAACAATTTTAGTTGATGAGCTGCAATAACTATTATCAAGTGGAAATTTATCGCAAAGTGTGTGATGAAAAATAAAACTATTAATGTCTAAATCTTACTAGTAAATTTTAGTGAAAAAATCGAGTTAATTAAAACTAAGAAAAGGATCGGACCTAACACTGAGCCTCGAGAGACGCCTATGTCTATATTTGTATATGAGCTATAGTTATTTAACATTTTAACTCTCTGGACCCTGTCTGCTAGGTATGAGGTTAACCATTTGTGATCCTCTAACACCACCTTTGTATAATTTATCTAGAAGTATATTTTGGTCGACGGTGTCGAAAGCCTTCGTTATGCCAATAAAAAGTGCTTCAGATATTTTTTATTATTGAGCTACTATAAATATTATTTCAGAACTCTAAAAATGTATGCTCCGTTGATGGTTTCTTCTCGAAACCCGAATTGACAATCACTAAAAAATTTTGTTTTCTCAAAAAAGGTCAGAAGTCTCTTTTTCATTACTTTTTCATAAATTTTTGAAAACACAGCTAGCAACGAAATGGACCTAGAATTATTTAAGTTAGTTTTGTCTCCTTTTTTGAAAAGGGGAATTACTTCAGATTTTTTAAGACTGCTTGGAAAGGTACCAGCTTCAATACTTTTATTTACAAGGTGACATAGGACGTCTGAAATATTCAAAGCAATTTTTTTTATAAAAATATTTGTAAAACCATTTGCAGTTCTAGCATAAGAATTTTTAAGCGACATTACAATTTTAAGCATCTCTTGCGATAAGCAATTCATATTTTCAAGTGAAATATCATTGTTGGAGACTACATTTTTACCTGGATCTGAAAAAAAAAACAATTAAAAATATCAGATTTTACATTCGGATAAGAGATCAATTTACCATTAAAGTTTATTTCAGATATTTTTTCATTTTTATTGGTTCTATTCAGTAAATTATTCACCAATCCCTCACCTTCTTTCCATATAAAAACTATTTTTAGCGATTTTGGTTTCTGAACGAATTTCTTTACAAATATTCCTACCTATATTGTTCCTTTAGATTTGGTTTATTTTCCTTCGTTATTTTTTAAGTAACTGTGTAGTTATCCCAGGCCTTAACCTTTTGGAGTAAGATCAATTTTTCTTAATAATTTTTGTACACAAACGTGTGTGGCGCAACAAAGTTTCAACACAGAATATTGTCCCAAAACTCATAACTGAGGACACCATTCAAACTTGCGAAGTCCACTAAATTGGGTTTAGCTGTAACAGCAGTGCGCTCCGTGGTCTTAATTTTATCACCAAGACATAAAGAAGTTAAACAATGATCTGAGGTATAAAGATCTGACACTACACTACTTAAACATACTTTGCTTGACTGTTTGCTATAAGTAGAACAAAAATATGATCAATGCACGAACCAGAACAGATACGTGTTGGCTGATGTATGCAAGATTGAAAACCGTAAGATGCACACAAAATTAAATAGTTATCTCAAAAATTTGGCTTTGCAGTATATTTAGGTTAATATCGCCTAACATAACAATGTCGTCAGATTTATCAATTTCTATTAAAATTTTTAGATCATTAAGAAAAATATCTTGAGCATATAAATGTAAGCTTTTTGCCTTAGATTAAGCATTTTATAGTTAGAACATCACAACTCAAAAAGTTATAGCTAAAATAGTCACAGTGTAAATCTATTTTTACAAAAGCCGCAACATCCCCAGCAGCGTACTGATTATTACAATTAGCAAAAAAGTTATAGCCATGGATATCGCAAAGCGACGCTTCTACATCATAAGCCCATGTTTCTGTCAAAAAGATCAGATCAGGCTTTCAGCTTGTTCTGCTGCAAAACATAAAAACTGCTTGGATTATCACAAAAAGAATGAAATTCAACGTTCTGACAAATCAGAGAAGGAATATTTAATAAACAATTTTGAGAATTATCAAGCTCACTTACAATTTTTAGCTATGGAATTAGCTAAGAGTTTATTATTAGGAAAGTTATTTAACCCATTTCGGGCCGTTACCAGAACCCGTTGACCAATTTTTAAAATTTTTATAAGGGTATTCTATTTTGACCACCAATATAACAATTCTTCACTAAAAAAAAATTTTACGACTTTTGTTTTATTCGGGACGAGGTGTTGCTTTAAAGCAAAGCTGGCTTGTGAAGTAAACAAAAAAAAAAAGGAGTTTTTGACAAGTTTTGCTCATGATTGAATTCAAGGAAACAGTGCTTAGAGTGCAAAGTGAGATTACACTTAACGCATTGAAATCGGCAAGTTTTCTGGCATTGCTTGCACCGTAATTTTTTAGTCCCTGGAAGAGTTTGAATTGTATGATCTTTTTCTGCGGTATTTTAGTAGCTTGTAGGCTTTCCGAGGTATTTTCATAAGTCCGATCCTCTTCAGATAGCAATAAGCCTCTTGTGACAGCGAATCGAAACGGCAATTGCGACTTGGGGTCCTGTTTATCTTTTTTAGCGACAATAATATGCAATTTCCATGCGTTAAAATGCTACTGCCAATAACGTTAATGAAATGTGGTCACCACCACTTCTTCCCTTTTTTCTTTTCTGTCATATAAGTTGACGTTTCTCAATGGTTGAATCGAGTCAAAATTGGTAGCAAATCTTACTTCTGCATTATCTTGCGAACGTACGATAAGTATTTTGTTTTTCGTATCGAACTGATGATCGAATTCACCTTTCTTAAGGTTCTTTCCTGTTTTGAGGTTTGCGCCACACATTCGGTTATTTGCAATTGTACATTGAAATCCGGACAAGCAAAAAAATTTCAAAAAAAAGGTTTTACGACCCCGTCAATCCTTTTGTTGTGTAGGTACGGCTTTTTTTTTTACAAGTATGACGTAAGTAGGGGTTTCTTTTAGAGGTAGGACAATATCTTAGCGTAAATGGAAGTTACACTGTTAGTTTTTAATCATTCTTGTGTTATTGTGTTGAAAAAGATGCCAAATTATATAAAAATGAGCGATGCGGTTAAGCGCGAGATTTCGAGATTCGGGAAATTTTTGATAAAATAGGCTTTAGTAAGTTCTCAATTGCCGAGTTTTTAAAAAAATATTCTGAAACTGGGTCAACAAGTCGAAAGGAAGGGTCAGGAGCGCGAAAAAAGACTACATAAGCTGACGATCGACTTTTAAAAGGGATTAGTCTTAGAAATCGCTTCCAAACAGCTGTGGAAATTAGAAAAGAGTTTGTTGAATGGAGGAACAGAAATTACTCTAATGACCGTGCGACGAAGGCTCCATGACGCTGTTTCATCAGCACATCGCCCCGCTAAAAAGCCTTTTTTGATCACACAAATGCGTCGGAAACGCTTGGAGTGGGCCAACCAGCACAAAATGTGGACTATATCTGATTGGCAAAATGTGATCTTCTCAGATGAAACAAATTTCAACATATCCGGCTCCGATAGAATGCTGTATGTGTGCCGAAGAACTGGAGAGCGTTATAGCGATGAGTGCATCCAAAGAAGATTTAGGCAACCGATTAGTAGAATGGTCTGGGGATGCTTTTCTTATTACCAAGTTGAACAACTGGCCTTGATTGAATGAACTGTTATAGCAGCTGACTATGAAAACATCTTGGAAGAAAACTTGGAGCCTTCTATTAAAGAGCATTTTTCGCGTGTGGACAACGTGATTTGTCAAGATGATTCTGCGCCTTGTCATCGAGTGCAATCGGTAAGCATTAGTATTTTGTAAATCGTTATTATGTACTTAATAATATTTCACAACTTTTGCCCTTTTTTCTTCTTTTTCTTTTACAAGGGTAAAGAATTACTTGAATGAACTTGGCATTTCAACTTTATCGTTGCTAGGCAATAGCCCCGATCTTAACCCCATTGAGAATCTTTGGCAAATAATAAAGATACAGGTAGCAAGCCACAAGCCCACTAATTTACCTGAGTTAGAATGAATGATTCAAAATGTTTGGTACGAAGGCATTTCGCAAGATCTTCTGAAAAATGTGGTTTCTTCCATGCCGCAACGAGCTATGGCGGTCATAAAAGCGAAGGGAGGAACAACAAAATATTGATACTTGTTTTGTCTTAATCCTTAATATTAGTCCTTAAAATACCTGCTGAAAATATTTTAAAATTAGTTCCATAAAAATAAAATTTTATTTCATTTTACCAAAATTTTTTTTTTATTAATAAAGGACATATTTCACTTTTTTGCTAAAAATAGACGTTTAGGGTGTGGTTTTCCGACCTACAGCAAAATATTTTCAGTAAAAACTATTTGCTTCTTTGATTTTTGCATCAGTTTTTAGAATCGATAGAAAATTTAGATCCTAAAGGATTTTATTCAACTTTTTTTTGTTTGTCCGGATTTCAATGGGTGCCACTGTACATACCTCGCGCTAAAAATTAAGTTTATGGTTACCATTTTCTAATAAAATTAGTTATATGTGGATTTCAAATAGTAAATAAAAGACATTTTGACATTTATTTTGATGTTCACATGTTTTATTATATGTATAATTGAGACACTTCCATGATTAACTGCGTGAAATCGCTCCTCTTCATGCGTCTTTCTCCACACTTTTTTCGTTTTTCATTCAAATTTGTTTCATTTGATCAAATTGCCTTCTTCCAAAACTCCAGAGGCATGGAAATATACTTTTTTTGCAAAAGTTAATCACTTAATGTTATTATCAAATTTGAATTGATTGACAAAATGAAACGAAAAAAGTGTGGTGATGATGGTGATGGTGGTTTGATGTCCCACATCAAAGGGAGGATGAATAAGAATAAAGGTGGAGCCAGAAAGCGCTGAATTTAAAAATTAGTTTTTGTGTTGACAGTTTTGAGCTAGGAAGCTAAAATTTTGGGAGAGTTTTCTTTAGGTCCAATGGTCTTTGGGCACACAAAAAAAAAAAAAAACTTAAGGGGACACGAAAAAACACAGGTTTGAACTAGGAACCTAAAATTTTGTTACAATTGTTTTTAAGCTCAAAACTTAGCATAGGGAAAAAAATTTTTAAAACCCTTCAAAATCAGCACTTAAGTGAATAGAGTCTGTGCCATCTCAATTCTCTTGAAATTGAATATTTGATTCCTGACAATCTCAACCGATTTCGGAGTGTTGTATTTTTTATCAAGCTTATCCCATTACAATTTATCTCAACTATTTTTGGAAAACAATATCGATTAAGTGGTCGCCATTCGACTGATTGAAGCTGAGCTTGATTTTTTCGGAGCGATATCAGATAACCGACGTACAGTGATCAAATTTTACCTTTTAGGTGGACGAAAATATTTCAAACCGGAATATGGCTGACTTTGACATATATATTCATTTTTTATTTATTTTCCCCAATATCCGTTCCGAGTTTTTGTGTAAAAAAAATTTTATGTAACAAAATGTAAAAATAATTTCAATTCATAACGCAATGAAACACAGGTCAAACAACAAAATCACTAATAACTATTTAGGTTGATTTGGGCACGCTGAATCCAAAAATGAGCTCCATTTTTTTCCATCACGTCTGGTTTTTGAGTTATTAGTCGAGGAAATAAAGCACTAAAAAAGGCTCAACCTCCGATATTTTGCGCAGTAAGATGGATTTTAATGCGGTTTTTTGCATTAGATTCGTGAGCGCGCCCCGAAACTTTGTGACCGGTCCCCATGAATGAGAAATGAAAAAGTGCATTTGTGCAGTAAAAAAATGCATTTGAAAAATGCATTTCAGAAGTACAATAAAATGAAAATTCATAATTCGTTTTAAAATGATGGAAATAAGTTAGTATCGATCGGGCGGGTGTCATAGGCTATAAAACTTTTATTTAGGGTGCATATTTAGGGTGGCCCTCATACACAAATATTTTAAAAATAGCATTTTCTCAAAGACTGCTTAATCGATTCTCTTGGAATTTACAATAATGGTTTTTATATTAAGAGGCAGAGATTGGATTGTAACAATTTTATTTAAAGTGCAAAATTAGGGTGGCCCTCATACAAAATTTTTTAAAATGTCATTTTCACGATAACAGGTTAAACGATTTACACCACGTAGCTCTTATGTTAAGAGGCATAGCTAAGGATACAAAACTTTTATTTAGGGTGGCCCTCACACAAAAAAATATTTTAAATATCATTTTCTCGAAGACCGCTTAAATCGATTCTCAAGGAATTTACACAGTATGGCTTTTATGTTAAGGGGTACAGATTTGATGGTACAAATTTTATTTAGGGTGCATACTAAGGGTGGCCCTCATACAAAAATATTTATTGAAAACTAGCATTACCCTGTGCGCATCGCCTCACCTCAACCGTGGTGTAGATTCGATGTGCGGTCTGCGTGAAAATTCTATTTAAAAACTACTTTTGTATGAGGACCACCCTTAGTATGCACCCTAAATAAAATTTTTACCATCAAATCTGTACCCCTTAACATAAAAGCCATACTGTGTAAATTCCTTGAGAATCGATTTAAGCGGTCTTCGAGAAAATGATATTTAAAATATTTTTTTGTGTGAGGGCCACCCTAAATAAAAGTTTTGTATCCTTAGCTATGCCTCTTAACATAAGAGCTACGTGGTGTAAATCGTTTAACCTGTTATCGTGAAAATGACATTTTAAAAAATTTTGTATGAGGGCCACCCTAATTTTGCACTTTAAATAAAATTGTTACAATCCAATCTCTGCCTCTTAATATAAAAACCATTATTGTAAATTCCAAGAGAATCGATTAAGCAGTCTTTGAGAAAATGCTATTTTTAAAATATTTGTGTATGAGGGCCACCCTAAATATGCACCCTAAATAAAAGTTTTATAGCCTATGACACCCGCCCGATCGATACTAACTTATTTCCATCATTTTAAAACGAATTATGAATTTTCATTTTATTGTACTTCTGAAATGCATTTTTCAAATTCATTTTTTTACTGCACAAATGCACTTTTTCATTTCTCATTCATGGGGACCGGTCACAAAGTTTCGGGGCGCGCTCACGAATCTAATGCAAAAAACCGCATTAAAATCCATCTTACTGCGCAAAATATCGGAGATTCAGTGCTTCATTTCCTCGACTATATGTGCAGTCAAAACAGAATTTTTTGCCAACTTCATGCACTAAAATTAGACGCACAAATTTTTGCCGAGAGTCTTTGATCACAGATTCGTACGGAGGTCGACTTCCTCTTTGAATTCCATGTTCAATCTTTTGTGTGCAATTATTTTCAAGAAAGTTATGTAGCTTCTTATTTTTCATATTCTGATGAAAAAAGTGTGTTATTGATTAAGTGTGCGGAAAAATTATCTAATATCTTACATTTCTTCATTAAATTCCGGCTGTTCTAGTAGACTTAAAACTTAGTTGGGTAGAGAGCCGCTTGTTTTTTGAGGTAATGGAGATAACAGAGATAATTGAGGGTCCAATGTTAAAAGTAAAATTTTAAATAAATCTTGTTTTGTTTCCTTGATACTCATTTTTCTTGTGTTATGCTCCCTAAAATACTTTATTTCCTTATGGCGACATTCTTGTGCATCTTCCCCTAATTGACCGATCGGCAAGAAAAATGTTCAATAGCATCTTTTCCATGTATCAAGACCATATGCCCTGTTGGTGGCATGGGAAACCATTCACATAATTTAACGTACAGTTTTTTAGTTTTGGAAAAGGTTGTTTCGGCCGTCCTCTTCTAATAACTTTTGAGGTGAAATGTTTATCAGTATGACGCCAAGATCTGATAACACATTTGGAGAGCCACTCATCATACTTTTTCTCAAATTTGTTGATATCCCGCCCAACCGCAATCCAATTTCTGGCAGTTGATTTACAAAAATAATTTACTGAACTTCGCACATTTTTTTAACTTTTGATTCAAAGTTTTCTACTCCAATTAATTCTAACACATAATTAAAAACAATATCTTTTGATTTCTTTGTACAAGGCTTAATTGGAGGGTACTTTCTAAGAACATTTAACATGTCGATGTTTATTTACGATAGCGCCGTTACCTGCAAAATTGAAAAGTTTGTTCGGCAAGGTCAAGTAGGGAGTAAAAAATCGAACATATTTAGAAACCCTAAGTACACTAGATTATATAGATAATAAAATTTCCATGTGCCTCTAAATCTAATGGGACGCAAAGCAAAAATTTAAGATTATTTTTTTACTAGCAAATAAAATTATTTTTTTTAATACACTTGTATTATATCAATCTAATCGAATAAGCTTAAAATATCACTTATACCTTCAACTATGTGCATCTTTTTTAAATAGTCCAAACGTGAATTATATAAGCAGCACGATGCGATCAATTGTACTCACTTAACTCGAGAAAAAAAAATAAAATTTTGAAATCAGCTAGGGCGATGACTTTGTCGCTTAATATCTTTTCTCGGACGTCACTTTCGACGAAAATATTTTGCCACAATACGTAATAAGGACTTACAAGTATAATGTAATTTTTTTCTCACTTTCCTTATATAGAAAAAATGAATTTCGTCCAGCTAAAAGCTATTAATTGATCACTGTGCGACGAGGCTCATTTCGGACTCTTTGGCGCTGCCAACAAGCATAATTCACGAAACACAATTACAAGATGAGAAAGTAATTGTTTGGGCCGATGTTTTGTCCGAGACTATAATTAGGCCATTCTTCTTCTGAGCTGGTGATGCAGTAATGGATATCGACATCGGTGGATGCTGGCATATTTTGTGCTACCGCAGGACATGCCACACTGTGCGCTCAACAATGGTCATTTTGCATCGGAAGTTTCCATTGACCAGATTGAAATGGCACACGCGGTATAATACGTAGTACTAATAAAAAATCGAAAACTACCGCGAAAAGAGGAAGGAAGAGAGGCGCATTTTCAGACGTAAAAAAGGGAGCAGGAAAAGCGTGAGCGTGAGGAACTTGAGGTGTACCAGGGCAAGAAGGATGCACGAAAATTCTATCAACAAGTTAAGCGTCTAACTCAAGGTTTCAAGCCCGGAGCATCCACTTGTAGAGACGAAAATGGAAATCTGGTTACAGATACACAGAGTGTACTGAGGAGGCAGCATTTCTCCAACTTGCTTACGGGCGATGATTCCACCAATTCCGCCCAGAGAGAACGCAGTACGATACCACCAATCGATGATAACGCAGTGGAAGTACCATCACCTAGCCATGAAGAGGTTCGAGTTGCTATCCAGCGACTCAAAAACAACAAAGCAGCGGGTGCTGACGGCCTGCCAGCTGAGTTGTTTAAAGCTGGTGGCGTTGAATTGATAAGGTGCATGCATTAACTCATCAGCAAAATATGGCTAGCGGAAAGCATGCCCGACGATTGGAATCTCAGCGTGCTTTGTCCTGTAATAAAGAAAGGAGACCCGACAATCTGCGCCAACTACAGGGGTATCAGTCTTATTTCCATCGCATATAAGATCCTCTCGAGCGTATTGTGTGAAAGATTGAAGCCACATACAGAAACGCTGATCGGATCCTATCAGTGTGGCTTTAGACCTGGTAAGTCCACCATAGACCGGATTTTTACACTACGCCAAATCTTGGAGAAAACCCATGAATATCAAATCGACACTCACCATCTCTTCGTCAATTATAAAGCTGCGTTCGATAGCCCTGTGCGGGATTGCCTATACGCAACAATGTATGAGTTCGGTATACCTTCAAAGTTGATAAGGCTCTGCAGGATGACGTTGAGCAATACGTGTAGCTCCGTCAAGGTAGGAAATGACCTCTCCGGAACTTTTAATACCGAGCGAGGTTTCAGACAAGGCGACCTGCTCTCGTGCGATCTCTTCAATTTCATTATGGAGGGGATTGTACGAAAAGCCGGTGTGCATCATAATGGCACCATTTTCTTCAAAGGTGTTCAGTTCCTTGCGTACGCTGATGATATTGATATTATCGGTCGGAGTAAGAGAGATGTTACTGCTGCTTTCACTGCTATTGAAAAGGAATCAGCCAAAGTGGGTTTGACGGTAAACGAGGGCAAGACGAAATACATGATGTCTACTAACAACAACAAGAGAGCACGGGATCTAGACTCTCATGTTACAGCGGGCAACTGTAAATTAGAAGTTGTCAAGGAATTCATTTACCTTGGCACTGCCGTAACCAGCAAAAACGATGTCAGTCTGGAGATTAAGCGGAGAATAACAATTGCTAATAGGTGCTACTACGGTCTCAGTAAGCAATTACGTTGCAGAGCTCTCTCTCGATCGACAAAGCTAACACTCTACAAGACGCTCATTCTACCTGTGCTTCTTTATGGCGCTGAGGCATGGGTGGTTTCGACAACAGACGCAGCCGCTCTTGGGGTGTTCGAGAGGAAAGTTCTCCGCAAAATCTTTGGTCCTGTTCGAGTTGGCGACGACTATCGCATTCGAATGAACCACGAGCTGTATGAGCTCTACGCCGACATTGACATAGTTAAGCGTATAACAATACAGCGACTACGCTGGCTGGGTCATGTCCATCGTATGGATAAAGAAGCTCCAGCGAAAAAGGTATTCGAAGGGAAGGTCCCCGGTCAACGACGAAGAGGGATACCATGCCTCCGGTGGATAGACCAAGCTGAGGAAGCCCTAACCGCGCTTGGCATTAACGATTGGAGAAGGCGCGCGCAAAACAGAGGCGCCTGGCGAGAGCTAATGAGGTCGGCCGTAACCTGACAACGGGTTGTTATGGCCATCTAAGTAAGTAAGTAACAAAAAATCGGTGTCGCAGTCAAATTGTATAAGAAACGCAAGCTAGTCTTCATCCTCTGCAACTGGTTGGTGAAGATTGCAAAGTCACCCTAGAGTGGCTTGTTTTGTTTGCTTTCTATCATAAGTAATGGGTGATTGTATTGGGGCGAAAAATTTTAAATTGAAATAAAAAATATACAAATTAAGTTAAAATCATTTTTTTTTATTTAAAATTAAAAAAAAAAATATTAATAAGGGTATTTACATGTGTAAGTGCTTCTTACTTTCAGGCCCCTATTGTGGTTGTTGACTTACAATAGATAAACGCTCTTTTTCTATTGACGATTTTGTTTGGTAATGTGTTTATCGGTTAGTAGAATGTTTGTCGACTGTGAGTGGCAAAACAATCGCTGGCGGTTCCATCATTTTGTTTTGATGGATAACATTTTTTTATTTTAGTTGCTGATATTTCTTTATTTTTTAAATTTTTCACGCAAAATATTTCAATTTAATAAAATTAAACGGCTGTCTTAAGAAAAATAAGTAGTGGCATTGACAATTTCAAATTATACTGTATGAAGACGACAAAGGAATTGAGCTGTTACACAAGAAACACTAGAGCTCTACTCGTACAGTTTTTTTTCCCATGTATATAGGCTTAAAAATAGCGGTAAGTTTTTTCGATTATTTCTTATGTGTACATAAGGAAATTCAAAAAAAATATTATAAATAAGAAAAAAATCAAATTTTCTGCACTTTTTTGGCCAAATTCCGAAAAATTAAAATTTTGCAGCTCTGGTAGCAACCCTAGGAGTCTTCCCGAAGAATTCTAGAACATGTCTACATAAAAGTTACGGTAAGTGAGTGGTCTTCGGAAACAGTTCAGGGCTTACACCCTGTAGTAGTTTAATAATCAAACGCCAACTTCACTGGCCACAGTGCATTTGAATTAAAATTTCATTGCATATTTTCAGGCAAACTAGTTTGGGCAGTAACATACATATACTTATATACTTTTCTATGCCAACCACGCTCTCTTCTATTCAATGCAAATAGAATGGCAGAGTGAATATATCCTGTGTGGAGAATACAAAAAATATGGTGCACGGTGAATGCAAACGATTTATTACAGAATTACTCCATCCCTTCAATGTTTTAAGGTAAATAGCATTTAATTGCCAAAGAGAAGTTAAAATGAAATATCTTAAGAAATTTTCGGAAAATTCTACAACCAGATTTGAATTTAGCACCAAGAAATCGAAAAAGTTTTTGATCCAGTATGGGTCATCGAGCCCTCGCATCGTATAGCAAAATGCTTATGGTCTCACTACTTTCTTTGCTTTTTGAGTAATGAGCTTCTGGAGACGTCGTTTTATCCAACATTAGATATGCAGCTTAAGTTCTAATGTAAGCTCCATCAATAGCAGAATTCTGCCCCATCTTTTTATAGATATTGTAAAGCACTCAAAAGAAATACGTGAAATGGTTGCAACAATTCGTATATGCTCTGGAAGCAGCCGTACCGAAGGCATTCCGTTATGTTGCACTGGTACGGAACAAGACATCGAACTATTCAATTTTGAAATAACTATCTTGCGAGTGTTTCCTCTGACACTTCCATCCATTTCTCGTTTCTATAATCTATTCGCTCTTCAAAAGTAGCATTGGCATAAGTTGATGCTGAAATATATGGGAAGCAACAATTGAAATAGATTGAAAAAGATTGACCGTATTGTATTAACATACGTTTGTATGTGCCTACGTTAGACATGTTCAAAATATCTATCCTCATGTTCTAGAATTCTTGGGGAACACTTAAAATTTGATAACTTACTCATTTTCGAGTACATCCACAACAAAAAAAAAAAAACTTCCAGCGTTGCTACCAGAGCAGAGCCAGAAATTTGACTAAAAAATTGAAGAAAATTGAATACTTTTTACTTAAAACTATATTTTTTAAATTTTTTCCATTTTGTTTCCCCTGTTATAGACATAAGGAGTATCGAAAATAATTTTGCAGCCATTTTTTAAGCCTATAATATAGAAAAAATCCATTATCTCTGCGCAAATAGAGCATTGGGTTTTCTTATTTAATTTCTCAAATCCTTTGCTATTTTCACTATATTCACCATAATACACTGAAGGTATTCCTCTTAACGCGAAGAAGCCTCGAAAACTGTGTAGGCTGCGTAAATGGAGAGCATTTTCCAGCCTCGAAAGAAATTTGTATAAAGAAAAGTTCACATAACTCTCGAAAACTTTCCAGACGAATTTAATGAGAAAGCAGGCTCGAAAAGTCGGAAAGTGAATCAGCGTTGCCGTTTGCCTAAACATTTTGCTGCTATTTTGAAATTCCTTTTGCTTGAACATAAATTTAACATTACGAATACCTTTAATAGAATTTAAAACGGTCAACGCCACCAAATGAATATCGATCAAAAAAAAAAAATTAATGAGAAAAACATTTTATTTTTTGTCTGAAAATTATAAAAAATTAAATATTTTTTTATTTTTTTAAGTAATACATACGCTGTCATTTACTTGTTTGTAAAATACTTTGGACCAGAAATTAAATTTTATTTTTCTTGTTCTTATTTATTTTCTCAAGCGTTCTTCATGTACTGGCATTGACAATTTCAAAAAAATAGTGTATTAATGTGAAGGTAGTGACCCAGTGTGCCAAACGAATTCGTTTCTTCGTACTAAGTATTCATCCGTTTCGGATTTTGTTACGAATTCGTCCCGAACTCGTTTTCGTATAAAATTCCTCTCGGAAAAACGGAAGGATCGTCCGCATTAACGAATTCGTAACGGACTTCAAATACGAATTCGTTTTTTGTTCATAAAACGAATTTTTTTTGTTTATAAAAAATTAATTTTATTTAAAAAAAAAATTTTTATTATTTAATATGCAAATTGTAAGACTAAGCATATAATTTTATTTTATTATCAAATTAAATTTTACTTACGATTTACAAATTTCCAAAGTCAGGCTCGAACCCAGCGATTCATAGTCATGCGCGCTACTTACTAGGCTACCTGTCATATATTAAAATAAATGTCATACGCGAATGATGTCTTCTCTCATTTGATACGCTTTATTTACAAAAAACGAATTCGTTTCGGACTTCAAATACGAATTCGTTTCGAATTCGTTTTTTGTTCATAAACCGGATCAGTTTCGAACTCGTTTTTTGTTCATAAAAAAAATTTAATGTTTTAAGCGACTTAAAATTGCTTAAAAGTTCAAAAAAACTTATAAAATTTTTAACTCAAATTTTTTTGGGAAAACTTGAAAATTTTGAAAAAAAAAATTAGTTTTTTTCAACTTTTTAAACATTTCTAATTCGATTAAGACACAAAACTTTTTTTTGAAAATTTTTCTTTGAAAATTTTTTCGGACTTTCCAAAAAAATTTGATCTGTTTTATGAACAAAAAACGAATTCGAAACGAATTCGTATTTAAAGTCCGTTACGAATTCGAAACGAAGTCGAAACGAATTCGTTTTACTTACAAAAAACGGAATGCGCACAAACGAATTCGCGTCCGTTTTTGTGCTCATTGGGGAAATAAGCAAATGATTTTAGCTATCAAACAAGAAGAGCAAAAGGTCTACTTGAGTAGAGATCATGAATTTATCCTTTTATATAGGAGGATATACTCGAATTCAAATTAATTTTCGAACTTTAAACGTTCCCAAAGAATCATGCAAAGAACATAAGGTTATTTTGAACATGTCTAACGTACATACATACCTTTGTACATACGTTAAAGTGTCTCATAAAATTCCTTTTTCAATTTAAAGGCAAGTGCTCCCTAGAAATCATGCAAAAATGTCAAATTAGTTTCGAAAAATTTGAGTTTGATATTTCAATGTGCCAAAGGGGCTAAAGTTTCGTATGAGATTTCGAACGAAAAATTAATATTTCAGTTTGAAACCATATGCGTCATATAATATAGCTTAACAAATTTTAAAAGAAGAAGGCAAGTGAGTAGTAAAGCTCTATACCGAACAACCAAGAAGACTATGTATAAGACCTTAATGATCTCTGTCCTACTTTATTGCTCTGTAACCTTGGTCGTTTCGAGACATCTTCTGTGTAAGATATTCGGTTCCGTGTGTGTAAACGGGGTATGGAGGAGAAGATTCAACGACGATATATACGAGCTTTACAGCGACATTGACATCATAAAATTATGCATAAGTCGCCTAAAATGGTTAGTACATGTAAAACGAATAAATAGCAATGCGCCTGCTCGAGACCTTTGAATCAAACCCAGAAGGACAACGGAGTAAAGCAAGGCCTCGTCTTAGGTGGCTCTTCAAGTGTGTTCTGATGGAATGCGCATCAGAAGGCAGTTAGCTAAGTGCCGGGCTAACTAAAGAGACTAGTTGGTAGATGCCCGGGTTCACCCCGGACTGTAGCACCACTTAAGCAGCCAAGTAGTAACCTTTAGAAGAAATAACGAAATAGTACGCAACACTCAAACAGTATTTCGCCTTCTGAACTCTGAATTGGCTGAATTGCCAAACCTCAGTTTTTACTTAAACTAGACTACTTTTTTTGACAGTTTTAATTTTTACCCATTTTCCGGTTTCTTCTGAGTTTGTGGTGATTCAACTTGCTCAGAAAAATTTCAGCTATCACTTTCCTAAATCTCATGATTTCACACTTTTAATTTTTAGCACAAAATTGGAAGAACTTGCCAACTGGCTTTAAACTGATAAGAGTTGTTTGTCAGCTAGTCAGGTAAAAACAATGTTCCTCATTTCTATCATGCGCATGGTGTGAGAATTTATGATCTTCCGCCTCTACCCAAATACTAGACGTCATAAACCTCAGTGGAGATTGAACATCACTCTCCTTTCAAATATAAGTTTTCTAAATGTATTGCAATATATAAAACGTTTCCACATTGTCGTGGAACACCTATTAAGGTTCAGCGGATCATAGTTTAGGAAACCCAGTGATAGAATGATAAGGCTTCTGGATTAAGACTTAGATTTATTAAAACAACACTTCGAATAGCCATAGCTTTTGCGTATATGAAAGACTTGATCTTTGTTATACAGTTTTCTAAAGCCAAAAATATCCTCTCACATTTTTATTCATAAAGTTTTTACATTTTAAGTTTTAATTTTTTCATACATAATCCTACAAAAAACTGCAACCTCTTTGGGATTCTTGTGAACATCGAGATATTAAGCATAATTTTTACCAGAGAAAAACTTTTTTTTGTTTTTTCGGAAGTTTTCTAGCAGGCGATAGTTGTAAAACTAAAAAAAAAGGTTGCTTATGAACCACCCTAATGTACATGTGTATTCATAAACATATGTAATGAAAAAAAATGATATGAAAATTAATGTTTTTTGTTCAAGCACTTAACGCAGCGCGACCCGACAAACAACCGCTAACACTCCCAGGTACACTCAGCTCAATTCACCACACCCTGCTCATGTTTATGAAAATTCGTATTTAGGATAAAATTTATCGGCTGAATTAATATGTTGCATAAATAAAAGATACGAATGTAAATGCCGTGCTTTTCTAAATAATTCTAGGTACAAAGCCAATTGAGGCCACATTCATTTCATTTTATCTTATAGCTACTGAATTCATTGCATATATTTAGGCGCATGTACAAACATTCGAGTGTGTAGTACGTATTAAAATAGATTTTTTGCTTCAAATTTAATGAAAGTCCCCACATAATCAACTGAAAATTTTAAAGCACGTAAACGTGTAGCAACACTCATTCGAGTTCACACTCGCACACATGTATTGTATTAATTTTAACCAAAACTCAATTTAGCTTGGCTTTTGTATTGGTTCAGCAAAACACAATTGCATTCTGATTCGATTGTAGCTTCTCGTTCGAGTCAGTTCACTGAATTACCAAACCAATTCAACCCCATCTACACTTACGCTGTGAGCAGCGGTGCGGAACCACTAACATTTGCCAGTTAGGTATGTTCGGAATATAGATTGGTTATTTGTCTCTATTAATTGTATTTTTCTTTTACAACTCAAAAGCTTCTTTTAACAACCCTCCAGTCTCGAAACATATTTTTCCAAATTTTTTTATTTTTTAATCTATATAAATAAAATGATAGCTGTTTTCGATGTTCGTATATTACGCAAAAACTGCTTCATCAATTTCAATTGAGACGCTTGATCTCAATCTCCAATTACAATTGTAACGATATTCCTGTTAAATATCAAAATATTTAAGTTTTAAAATTGCTAAAAAAATTAATTTCACACATAGATACAAGCATGTACACATAAAAAATCGTTTAATGGGAATTGAATATGTCTGCTTTGTTTTTTGTCGTTCCCATCGCAATTTAAGAAAATAAATTTTGCTTACTAAAAATTTTGAATAAAATTTTGAAATGTCTGAAAATAAAAGCTGTTTGCTTATGAAGAAAATATTTGAAAAATTATTAAAGTTGTGTTCGAAAATTTGTGAAATAAATTTGGAAGGAACTTATAGCTAATGGCTTATATATTTCGTACCAATTAGCACCATATCATTATAGCCTGGTGCGTTAACGTCCTTTTCGATGTAAATAAGGTAATGACACATTAAATTTTATTGCCCGGTATTTTTAAGTTCATAAGTAACCGAAATAACTTCGATTATAACTTAATTAAAATCAGACTACAGGTGCAAAGTCGCGGGGATTAGCTAGCTATTAAATGATTTTTTAAATGTATCCCAATTTTCATTATTACGCACATGCGAAATTGTAAGTACCCAGTAATTTTTCAGTACTAAGCACTTCATTTGCCACGAAATTCCCATAAACTAATTGACATATGGCTAAAAATATGGTAGAATATTAATTTGATCATTACGATCGACCCGACCTGTACGCGTAATAACCGGGTAGTCGTTTTCAGCTGATTCAGGCGAGGAGGATTTTCATCAAGACCTTTGACGGAACTGACAATATTACGATGACCCTATAGTTATGGCATAATGATAAGTTCCCTTTTTTGGATCCTCACTAAAATTCCTATGGCCAGTCGTCAGGTATTCGGTATTTTTCCCAAATTTGGGTAAGAACTGGGTGCTTGAGTTCAGCGGTCAGCTTCAGGGAAGTTTTCAACATTTCGACAAATATACTATTTGCTCCCGCTGATTTGTTGTTTTTGAAAGACTTGATGGCCTTTGTTATCTCCGCTAATGAAACTAGTTACTGTGATCTTCCCTCAGAGAGGGACATATGGCGAGTTTAAACGGGTGGAGGTTTACGGTTGACGGTCAGTAAGAAATGTTCTTTTCAACGGACTAGCTGGTCATCTGTAGTTGTCAATAGCCTCCTGTAATTACTCTTGATTGGCCGATTAAAAGGCACAAAGATCTCTGACTTATGCAGCTTTCACAACGAGGTCGTTGAAGAGTTTTTTTTATCCTTATGCCAAGAGGCTTACACTTCCTTATTAAGGGTATTATATATTTGTGCGGCGTCTTGTCTCTGGTCTCTTGTTCGCATTTAATCTCTTACGCGTTTTGGAGCTTTTTTTTCAATGATATCCCAGGTAGCGTTGCTCACCCTGGGTTTTCTGCTTTGTGGGGTAAAGCCATGCATTAATACACCAGTCTTACTGGCTGTTATAAATGACGACTTGATGTTTTGGTACTAGATAAAATTTTTTGAAGAGGCTTTAGCCCCAGGCCAGTTATCGAGACTACCGAAAATCATGTCGCGACCATAGCGATAAATATATATCCAAGAATAGCTGGCCACTGTTAATCAAATAGTTAACTTCGTTAATCGTTAATCCGTTAATAAAAAAGTAAGCTTCGTTAAACGTTAATGCGTTACATTTCGGAAGATTTAACAGAAGTTAACGTTAATCATTAATTTATTAACAAGTGCAAAATTGCATTTTTTATATCGTTGCGTTAGGAACAAAAAAAAAAGACGTGTATAATTGGAGTGTGAAATTTAGTCATCTGGTATAATATAGATATTCCCCTTCATAAACATTAATATGTTGAAGTATTCGTCTGAAAGCGAGGTTCGTTTCGGCGTTAAAACATATGAATATCAGTTCCCCCAAAAATGCCGCATCGTTGAACAAGTTCAAATTCAAATTTATTTGAGAAAGTGGTAGTACAAATAAAACTTAAGTCTCTTAAAGTACCTTGACAATTTTTTGGATATCAAAAATAATTGAATATTAACCTACATACTGTTTAATTCAAAAACGATACATAATTTATAAACGTTAATTAATGCTAAAAATCGAAAACATAAGAAAAAAAAGTAAATGACTAATTAAATTTTGTTATTTTCCAGCAAAGTTAAAATATATAAACAAAAGCTATATAGTTAGAAAATAAAATCAGGGACCCAAAATAACTATTATTTACTTTTTTGAGATTGAAAAAATTGCCCAATTTTAAGAATTATTTTTAAAAATTGATTTTTAATTATTATGGATAAGAAATATTTTATTAGATGTCAATAACTATTATTTTTCAATGGATTCTTTTTTACGTTGAGTCATAACTATTATGAATAAGAAATTGTTTATCCATTGTCAATAACTATTAATTTGGAAAAAAATATTTTTTTACGTTGTTTTGAAAAAAAGTGTTCAAGAGATTCCCATTTTTGTGAATCTTTTTGCACCAATCAATGGGGAGGTGGTCTTTATGACATCACCAGAGGTGGTCATCGGTTCACAATGGTGTCCGATTTGGCTATATTTTCGAAATTTTAATTCAACCAATTGAAGGAAAGAGGTCGAAAATGGATCTAAGCCATCACAAAAAGTGGTTCCGAGTTCCAAAAATAGCTGATTTTGCTCCATTTTCGAAAGTTTTTTATTCACCAATTGTTGGAAAGAGGTCGAAAATGGGTTTTGACCATCACCAGAAATATTACCTAGACCCAAAAAGCCCGATTTTGGTTCGTTTTTGAAAATTGTTTTTGTGCACCAATCTATGGACAGAGGTCGAAAATGGATTTTGATTAACACCAGAGTTGGTACCGAGACACAAAATGTCCGATTTCGGTATATTTTTGAAAATCGATGGACAGAGGTCGAAAATGGATTTTGGTCATCACCAAAAGTGGTCCCGAGTCACAAAAAGTGCCTGGTTTATGTCCATTTTCGAATTTTTTTTGCACCAATCGATGGAAAGAGGTCAAAAATGGATGTTGGTGATCACATAGGGCGGCTACGGACCTTGCAAAGGACCGTTTTTGACCCATTTTCGAAAAATTTTTTTTGCTCCCATCGATAGGGAAATCTCGAAGATGGATTTCGGACATCACGTAGGGTAGTTCCGGATCCTGAAAAGGACTGTTTTTGACCCTTTCGGTACTTTTCAAGGTCCGGAGCCATCCTAAGTGATGTCTTAAAGCCATTTTTAACCTTTCCTTATCTATTGGAGCAAAAAAAAATTAGAGTGGATCAAAAAAAATTTCGATAAGGATATTTTGAAAATAGCCATTTTTTCAAAACAACGTAAAAAAATATTTTTTCCAAATTAATAGTTATTGACAATGGATAAACAATTTCTTATTCATAATAGTTATGACTCAACGTAAAAAAGAATCCATTGAAAAATAATAGTTATTGACAACTAATAAAATATTTCTTATTCATAATAATTATAAACCAACTTTTTTGACGAAAAACTTATAATAGTTATGTCCCTGAATTAAATACTGCTCTTTTAAACAACAACTTACGATTCTCGGTTTTGATATCTCTAGGTAAACGATTCCACAATTTCACAAAACTAACAAAAAACATTCTTGAACTAGACAAAAATTTAAAATTTGGTAATAAAATGTTCAAGGTGCGACTAGATTGAGCAAAGCCAAGTTTTCGGTAAAGGTACTCAGGAGCATATGTGTGGACAAGCTGGTGCAAAAATACGAGATAACAAACCCTAAAATAAGTGCTTATATCACAATCGAGTATCTGAATAGCACAGTTAGATATATGACCGTATTTTGTTCTTTTGAAAATGTATCTTGCACAACTGTCAATCAACTGTCAGAGTCAATATTTCCGTACACAAGTGCACCATATGACATTAAGGGGACAATAGAAGTTCGCACCAGCTTCATCTTGGTGCCTTGAGGAATACTCGACATCGTATACCATAGCTTTCTCAGTACGTAATACATTTTGCTAATTGTTGCGTTTATGTGGTTTGAACAACTCAAACTTGAGGTTATCAAAAATCCCAGATTTCTAGCACACTTAGTAAATTTTATATTAACACCCTCAAGAGGCAATGACGAAAGATTTTCAACTTCAAACGAGCGATGTGAAATAGTTATTGCTTGGGTTTTCTTTGCATTTAATTTTAAAAAAATTTTCTGCGCCTACGTGCTAATTGAATGTAGATCTTCATTTACTCTGCATATAAGATCTTCGTAAAGCCCAATAGGTTTGGAAAAGTATGATTTAATGTCTAGCCACATTTCGACAAGATTTTAAGCTTTGCCCTTTGAAGATTTGTAGCTCTTAGGTTTTTCTTTAGAATGAGTGACAGAATTGAAAAAGTCTTCCTCATCATCGTCGTTGCCACTCACGTTGCTGCCTCCGCCCACTAAACTACATCTATTTTTCGAACTTTCGGCTGTCTTTTTTTCATTAATTTTTTTACTGCATCTACTCTACTGCTGTCATATGTTTCCAGCCATATCAACCGGAACATACTTGTTGTCGGAACGTGTTTTTCGCGGTGCGGTGCGTGCGGTATCTTTTAGGTAAATAGTAGGTACTGGATTAATGATTAACGGACTTCGGGAAATTTAACGGAAGTTAACGAGTCCGTCAACATTTTTTAAAGTTAACTTTAAAGTCAATCCGTTAGTCGAAATGTTAACTCCGTTAATTGACGATCAACGAATTAATGAGTTAATGCCCACCTAAGTATCTAATAGAGCACCCATATGTGCAAAAGTGTGATTTGTTTCAATCCACACGCTTTTTCTAATTGAATGGGGTTAAAAAAGAAGATCTGCAAAAAAATTTAGTGTTTCTATTGGAAACAGGCCAGTCGCTTTTTACCCAAAGGCGGAAAAATTAGCTTAAAATGAGTTTTTTATTTATCGATCTACAACTGTAAAACAAAAGATTTTTGGTGATAACGATCCAGGACATTTCGATGTAAAATTAAATGGCTAATACATCTTTCAAACACTATTTGGATCTATATGTGTGCGTTCGTGGTCTTAAATATGTGAAACACAAATTTTATGAACAATTTTTCCATTTTTTTTTTAAACGGTCCCCATTAAATATTCGAAGAAGATAAATTTGTTCCCGTTTTCTTATTTAATAGAGTATCTCATGTAGTTTTAGAAAAAATTTTGTTTTTTAAAAAATATTAGTTTTTGATGCTAAAAAAAAGCTATTAAAATTCATTTTAAAATGTTTTTTTGACTTATATATCTACATTAGGGTGACCATAAAAAAATCGAGTTTTCGATTTATGCGTAGCTTTTATGAGAAGTAGTTAGTGTTAAGTAAAAAAATGAAGCCCTGAAAAAATTCATTAAAAAATATTGATATTTAGAGGTTGCTAGTGTCCGATTTAGGAATTAAATTCATTATTTTTATTTGCAAGTGATTATAACTCTTCCGAAAAGACAATTCTGCATGAGATACGGGCTGTTGGCATAGATTCTTATATTTTCGGGTCTGCTGAACACGATGGTGATAGTTTTTTTGCTATACAGTGGCTGAGTATCTTGGTAGCATCAAAAAACTTCGTGAAAACAGTGAACAAAACAGCGCAAATTTGGGTTTAAGTGAGGTAAACTTGAAGAATAAATTTTTTTTCTTAGTCTAACATTCTTTAGAATTGTAGTCCAAAAACAGACGAAGAGATTCTGCTTAGTCTCGATGTTCCAGTATTTTTCTGAGAAGACCAGATCAATAGAAAAATGAAAAATCCTCGAAAACGGGCCAAAACTTAAGCTTAAATGAGGTAAATTCGAGTAATACATTTTTGATAGATCGTTTTCCAAAGTAACTTTTTGCGCTGATTCCGAATTTGGCCTCAAAATCGACTCATCACATCAGAGTTCTGAAATATTTGAGGTTAAGTACCTAAAAAATGAGGTTTTTTTTCAAAAAAAAAAAAAAAATCGGAACTATCATCTTAGCCCGGCCATGGTTTCGACTTTTTTTTTCAAAAATGGTTTTCTTGAAGTTAAGACTATCTTTAATTAATATTCAAGGAGGAACAATTAAAATTCAAAAAGAGACATAGTTAAAATTGCATTAAGTCAAAAAAAAACACGAAAAGTTACGTATAAAGTTAAATAAGAAAATAGCTCCTTGAATTTTAATTGAACAACCTTGAATATTAATTCAGGATAGCCTTCGCTTCAAGAAAAACCATGGTTGAAGAGTCTGCTTCAAAAAAAAAAAAAAAAAAATTAAAAACGAGCCTAGCTCAAATGACATTTTTAGTGGAAATGGCGATATACGCACTGCAGCAAGGCGTGACAGCTAAGAAGGACTGACTCGGTGGATGTGCGCTACTTGCAACTGATGCTTCAATGAATCCTATAGCTGAAATGTAAACATTATGCGCGGTGGCATGAGTGTCGTACCACATCCTCTCGTAGAATCCTGCCTGAACAACATTTTTTTATATTGTTTTCAATAGATTACTAAAATAAAAAAAGCAAATAAAAATTTGGTTTAATTTTTACCGATTTTTTATAGTCACCGGGATAAAGTTGAGGAAAGAGATTTTAAATGGTGCTATTCAAGCAAATGTGTAAAATCCCTACCAATGGCATACATTTTATTTGTTCTTATGAGGTTTATACGTTTTTATGGTCTACGAGTATAAGGTTTCAAAAAGTTTACGCGAATACCGTAAGAATATATTTTTTTGAAGGAGGGATGATAACTTTTATTTTATGCACTTTAACTTTAATAAAAAGACATTATTGAAATTTTTGTAAGTTTCTGTTTTTGAGTCTTCAAAACCTTCTTTAAAATTTAAAGTATGTAGGTTTATTATATTTGTAAATGCAATTAAGTTGTGAAAAACTTATATTAACGTTCTTGTTGCGCCAAAGAAAATACAAACTTTAAGACACGAAAAGTCAACTGGACCTAAAATTTGTTTGCAAAACTAAGTTCATCATAATTTGACGTTGAGCAAAAATATCATTATTTTAAGCGAGTAAATTAGTTTTGATACACAATTATTTTTTGTTAAAAACACAAAGAACCACAAAACCTACGCTTCCATAAAGAAAATGAAAATGTATATTGTGTTATAATTTTGCTCCATAAAATCGTGCTGCTAGAGACTTAAAAAAATGCGATGGGATACTTCGTTCTGTAGTTGAAAATGTTTTTCTTTCCTCTCAAGCTCTAGATAAATGTCGCGGATGCTGATAAAGAAGATGGGGCGGTTCAGAGGGAAGCCAGACTTCGCGGACATGGCAGTTGTGCTTATTCCAATGTGAGAAGTGGTTTTGTTAAGTGCTTTTTTAATTAAAAAAGTGTTACTACAGCGTGAAAAGAGTGTTGTAACTGCGATTGCGGTTTGTAAGTGTATTTTATATTATTTTGTATATTTTAAATAAAAGGACTACACACTACAGTAGCTCAAAAATCTGTTTTTTTGTAAAGAAAGTGAAAAATCACATAAATATAAGGCTATCCAATATGTGTTTCGGTAAGCAAAGTTAAGAAACGCAATTATAATGTGAAATTCAATTTAATTATTATTACATCATATTATTTTGACCACGTCACTATGTCTTGCCAATGTCCGTCCAGTGCCTTTATTCATTTTTGGCACAATTCCGGATGCAACTAAAATTCACTGTTCTACAATTGTTAAGTGTAGTACGCGGCTTTTATGTTTATGTGTTAAATGTTTATATTTTTTAAAAAACGTTTCATGTTTCCATTTTTTATTTAAATTAGTTTTCATTTTAAATTAAGGTGATTATGAATTTAAGTGTTTTTTATTTTGTATTTTTTGTAGAATAACATGTCCCTGAATATGATTTCCAACGAAAATCGAAATATTGGACGAAATAATTAAAATAAATAAATAATTGACAACATCAATTAAATATTTTTTCGTGACATAATATAGCTCGAGTGAAAACAAGATAAAAAATTATATATTCTGTAACATTGCTAGTTCTCAGTCTATATGGAATGAGACATATTGGGTTTTAGGCGATTTTTCTTAAACAAATAACGCCCAAAATTAGTAGGACAATATTTTATTAAAATAATTTTTCCTTTTTGGTCTAGGAAAAACGGCGAAAATCAAAATCAATAAATAACAAAAAAAAAAAAAAAATAGTCCCCCGAAACTTTTGGACAGTTTTTCATTTGCAGTTAGTCCAAATTTAAATAAAATATTCTGTGTAATAGTAAAGATAATTTTCGTGTATTCGAAACGCGGCGTTACTGACCAACCCCTTTCGAATATAACTGTAGATACGAATATAACTGTTTAACGGAGTAGATATTTTCAAATATGTGAAGTTATGGCAAGTTTAAGACCGGCTTCGAGGTGTACTTCGGGTACAATTCAGACTATAGGCCGGCTTCGCTATAGCCACAGTAGTACTACATTAAAGTAAGGGTTAGTAGGCGGCCTTCGGTGACGGCTTAGGACTTACATTCTTCAACATGTCTAACACCACCTTCGCGGTGTCCTTTGGCTGCGGTTCAGGCTATGAATATACAACACCAGTTTCGCTTGCCACAGTAATTCTACATAAAAGTTATTGTTAGTGAGAGGTCTTCGACCGCGGTTCAGGATTCACATTGCTATTTTCATTATTGTTGGGGGCTATTTCTGTGGGAGTTATTTTATAATCATATTTGTCCCAAATATTGGGTGTTATTTGATTTATTCTATTTGGTATTATTTAGTATTACTTGGAAAATATTTCATTGCATCAAACTGAACGAGAATTATACATACAAATTTATGAAGTAAAATTAAATACAGCGCATGTATTTATATGAAAGTGCAGTTAGTGTAAAAGTGCATATTATTTATGTACGAAAACATAAAAATAATTTATCGCACACGAATTTAATTTATTTTTACATTGTGAATACACCTATCCCTCGTTTTACACTTTAGATACGCTCCTGACAAAACCGTGTAATTCGAAAAAAACAATTTTTTATATGGAAAAACCGTGTAAAACGAAAACGACTATAAATAAGCTTTTTTTAGCATAGGACTAATACACTTAATAAAATATAAAAATATCATTTAAATCATAGAAAACATAAAATAGTTAAATTTATTTGTAAAATGAAAAAAAAAACATTAAAAATCTATTTCATAAAAAAAAAACAAATATTGTATTTCATATCATGATTCATGACTTCATATGTATAAATAAAAAAAATTTTGTATTAGTTTATGATAGTAGCGCTGTGCACGTCTGAAGATTTATAATTTAGTAGAAATAAACTCGCGTGCAGTCGAAATTAGTCATTTTCTACATAATTTTTTTTTTTTAACTTTGATTTTAAAAACCGTGTAAGATCGAGAATGTGCAAAACGAGTAGCGTGTAAAACGAGGGATAAGTGTATACAGAAAATACATTGATTAAATGTACTATGTTAAATGAAAGCCATACATAGTATCTATGTACGAGTTTTGGTTCAATGTTTTGGTTTTTATTTTTTGGCCACTATTTCATTGTGATTATTTCGTGCACCCAAAGTTCCACACGCCTTTCAGCAAGTGGATTTAATTGTACCCATCGTTTCATTTCTGCGGTGTTGATATTTTTGCTATCTTTTCACGTGTACTCGAGCAATTCCAATCAGTTGTTACTCCTGAGCAACTTACATATAAGCACGGGCGTCAATCTTCCGTTTCCGTATGTAATGCTGCATGTAACACTGCTCACGTTACACTAATTGGTTTTCAAAACAGTTTCTCTGTTGCGCCATAGTGAAATCTTTTGCTGCCCTTAGGTTTACCTATTTCATGTGCCGTTGACAAAATGTAATTCTAATGGTGATGCAAGCACACACAAAAGGTGTTTATGGGAAACTTAAGTCCTGCAGGGCTGCACAACTTGCAAATAAGTGAAATACGAGTATGTGATCATCGAAAATGAATAGTATGCATAGGATTCGACCGTAGGTTACCAGATGGAATGCAATTCAAAAAATAACCCAAGTAATAAAGTTTACAACATGTACGATTTAGATTATTGAAGAATAAGAATTATCTATGTTAAATAACACACTGGACAGCTGTTAGTCACATAAAGTTTTTGCTCAAACCAAATAATCACACTAGAAGTTAATGTGCTCAATCGAAAGTTTTGGAGAGTTTTTTGTGAGTGATTTTGCAAAATCTTAATCTTAAAAAAAAGATATATATCTCATTGTAATTAAATATATTTTGGCACACCAAAATACACACCGTATGGTACCTTAACTTTCAACTACAAATTTTTTTTGTGGTCCTATGTAATTATTGAAGAAACTTAAATTGTGTTATAGCGAAAATTCAATTAAATGATGTGTAATAGACTTTTTAACACCAGTGTATCTAAGGTCTTATACCCTATTATTTTAAATAAATCCGTCACTCCGTAGTTATTTCCACATTTTAGGCATCCACAAATGCCTGGGATCGCATATGAGATAACCCGAATGCCAGTGCACATACATACATACCCCAACTCCTAAGCATTCGATTGTTCAAATTACGAGATGACGTGTCAACATCAGTTTTTCAATGAAACCCGGATACTCAAAATAGTTAATGAGATGGGTCATCAACAAAATTGAACAATGAAAAAGGCGGAAGAAGTGATATCAATAATCCTATCGTAAGATGAGTGAATATGAGGAAAAAAACTGTTTTTTGGATAGTATTCATATACAAAAATGTGGTTTGTAAAGAAAATATTACTCACCGGCACCAAAAATCTTCTGACTTCTGCCAATGCATACGCTATTCGTGCATGAGCCTCTGCAGGTGCTGCAAAAGTCGATATTTCTACATGCAAATCTTCAAAGAGATGAGCGTAACGACTATCTCCGCTGGCTCGCAAATCCTCTTCCTTTTTTCGATCACGCATTGAACCACGACCTAATACGGCCATTTTACACATTGTGTCCTCCTGCAAGCGTTTCATAGAGTTGCCTTTAGGGCCTAAAAGCTTGCCTACAAAGTTGAACTAAACAAACAGAAAAAATTAAAACAAAATTGGCAAAAAAAAATACATTTCCAATATAACATACCTTCGGATGATCTCGCACTGGCACTGCTACTTTAACAGCCACTTTAACTGGCTTGTCACGAGTAATGTCAAGCATTTTAAGTTTTTCTGAAAATAAATATAAAAAAATTTATGACGATGTGCTACTAATAATATAACGTTTTATAGTTTTTGTAGGGATGGACTGATAAAGAATATCAGCTCGTGATTTTGCGACATTAGCCGGCTCTTTCTTTTTTTTATTATTAAGGAAATTTCGCAAAAAGTATTCTATAAGAATTTGGAAACCTCTTTATGTTCCTAGCGCAAAAATAGCGTTTACGAGCAAAAATAAGATTTTGACTTTTTAATATCTAAATAATACATGAAAGTTTTTTACGCTTTGGACCGACCTTAAATTATAGAAAAAAATATAGACCGGAACATTTTTCCAGGCACAGGCAAAATTTTTAATAGTATGAGTAAGAACTGAAATTCACCATGCGCGGCAAGTTCGCTTAGTATGGGTGTACCACTTTCGAGACATTCTTACTCAATCTGAGGAGTTTTAATATCGCTGCGAAATTAAAAAGTGTTTTTATAACAAATTTTAGAGAAATATTTAAAAGAGTGTTAGAACTTACCCTCTGTATCAAATTTGTTGTAAATAAAAGAATATATTTCAAAAATAAAAATATGGCAATTTGTCATCCGTCAAATCATTTCATTTCATTGCTCTAAGACAATTTTGCCGCTTAAAGTTGATTTTGTATAATGGATTTATATCAAATTGTCAATTGATTTAAAGTAAATTTATCTCCCATTTTCAGCCTTTTAGTAGTTTTTTTTTTTTTTTTTTATAAACACTTAACTAATAACGTAGTTTTTTCACAGATTTCTGGCTCAGAGGTACCAACTTAAGCAGCAGCTCAAACGGATTGAATAAGAACAAATTCAGCTAAAAGTATGATTTATTATTTTTGCAATATATATATGTATTAACAATTTTAACAATATTTCTAAAATTTCCTTTCTATTCATAGGTTCAATATTTATGATACCGCAGATCTATAGATGTGTATTGGGTTGCAGAGGAACAACCAAATTTCACAAATTTCCCAACAGCACTATACAAAATGAAATAAAATTTTTATTATTTAGGTGGAAGTTTTGTTCTGCCGTCGCCGCAGCAAACATACAAATTTGATCTACCTAATTCTTCCTGCAAATGCACATCAAACTGTCTGGGGTAACATCATACTGTCTTGATAATGATCGAGGGGAGTCACTTTTTGAATATATTTTAAATACTACACTCCTTATTCTGGAACAAGGGTTGCGAACCAACCTTTATAGTAAAGTGCAGGAAGGAAGTCTTGGACAAAATATAGGTCTTGGACTTCGCTTTTGATTTCATCGTTGACTGGAGAGTCTCAACCGAGCTCTCTTTTTCATCGATATATAGAACTTTTCCTCACTGTTATACTGAATATACAACAAGAAACTCGCAGAGCATCTGCCTATCTCAACCCCGCAGAGCTGCCAACTGTCTACGACATTGACAAGCTGATTCAAAGCTTGACGGGAGGGTTAAATAAGTCCCTGGAGGTATCTTGTCCAGAAAATAATCCCAGAGGAAAAAACCCTCAGGTTTTGAAAATGGCTGGAATGATTATAATTTATACTTTAAAGTTAAGTCTCAAAATATACAACAGAAAGCTAAACATAACTCGTAGCGGAACTTCTGTGAAAACATAAAATAGACTTTAGAAGCATCTATGTAGACTAAGTGATATTCTATCTACCTCGCCCACTACTCTAGGTCTCTTAAAAAAGCCTGACGGTTCCTGGACAACGTCTAGCGAAAATACCTTAGACACTCACTACCCTGGTAACTCTTTGAGTTGACCAGAGGACTTGCATGTTCAAACCCAGACATCTTCAAATATTCTTGAGGACATTGTTTCCGAATCCAAAATTTGAAATTACCAGAATCTGATGGTGTAACACAAGCTGAACTGCAACATGCATGCTTGTACGAAAATTAGAATTTTCTTAATTTTAAAGACGTACGACTGTCGCGTGCGTAGCCACGGAATTGTCCATATACAAATCTTTTCGCTCAAAACCGGGGACTCGATATTGATTGTAGACCCATGGTCTTGTGCCAAATTTTCTTAGAATTATCCGTAGACTACGTTTCCACGAGACGCTTTGTTCGACACGCCCTAATGTACATCCTTACACCAAATTTCAAAACTCCTTCTACCGGTGAAAATACATGACGTTTAAAATGATTATGTTGTATGAATGTTTGCGGCAAATACAAAAAAATCGGGTTTTTGAGTTTTCATAAAAACAATTTTTTGACATATTTGTGAAAACCAGTGTTCATTTACGGAATCAAAGGGTCTAAATCACTCAAGGTGAATTTTGAACATATTTTAATTTAAGAAAAAATTTATTTTCGAAAACGTTTTAAATATGAGGTTGACCATTTATAATTTGGAATTTAATTTTGCTATAAATAAAGAAAGAATAATTTTTTTCTAAATGTGTTTTGTTTTATTCGAAAGTACAATTCTTCCGGTTAATTAGGGCACACTATTTCATTTAAATGACTTCCTCGGCTGGCCTTACAGTAGCCCATACAATGAGCCCAATTTTTCAGCATATTTCCGACTGTGAAGAGCAATTTGACCGATGACTGCACCTATTTCGTTCTTAAGAGCCTCAATCGTTGCTCCATGATTAGCGCAACACTTGTCTTTAACGGTTCTCCATAAATGTTAGCATAACGGAGTCAAATCACTAGGTTGCCAATGCACATCACCAAAACGGCTAATAACGAGATTTTCAAACTTCCCATACAAAAGGTAGATTGTTGAATGGGTTGTGTGACACTGCGCACCGTCCTGTTGAAACCAAATGTTGTCTCTCCATATCTCCAAAACAGACCGTAAATAATCAGTTATCATTGCACGGTAGCGCTCACCATTCACTGTAACTCATATTCCTACCTCATCTTCAAAGATAAATGGCCCAATGATACCGCCGATCAGTGTTGCCGCAGCATTAAAAATAAAAGCATCCCTCGAAATGCCAACAATGTATCCAAAAGTATCCACATCACAGAAAAAAAGTATCAAGTTAAATAGTATACATATGTACAAACAACGAGTACCTATTTCTTAAGATGTCTCAGTTTTACTGTCATCTTTCCATTATGATACACCAGCGTCAGAGATGAGGGTATAACTGAAATATTAGTCGATGCAAGAAATCTTAGTATTCCCCAAGGATCTGACATAGTTATTAATTACATCGATTCAATTCAAAATATCATCGATTCAATGTTTATTTAAACTCTTGCTCCCCCAAGGTTTTGGTGAAATGAAACGACTGAAAACACAGAAACCGAAGAAAGAGGGCACAGCGAGAAACACCGTCAAGTAACGCTGTCGAAAGACACCTCCCTTCTCCTGTCATTTACCGAACCCCCTAATAGCGTTACGTAATATATGAACAGCCCCTATAATAAACAAAAATTTTTCATAAAGCAAGTAGGAAGCCGCTTTTTTGCGTTTCTCTGCCCATGAGTATACCCAATTCGCCATCAAGTAACCACTGATCACGATAACGACAGTTGCGTTTTTTGCTGGTGCACGGAACTTGTGGCCTTAAAAAACGTATTTGTAAATATGTAAATGATTATAAATATTATATATGGCAACTCTTTAAACTACTTTTATAATTCTAACTCAAAGCTGACTCCTACAAAAACTTGGACGACGCTCTACGTTTTTCTCAAAAGAGGATAAGCTTCGTTTGAATACTTCTTGTTAAATGGCCGCTTGAGTAAGAAAGAAAAGATCTAAAGAAAAATAAATCCTTTAATCTTACATATTGTTATTTTGATTTTGAATTTTGGTAACATATGTACGGACTCTTCTTCAGACTCCGAAGACCCAAACATTTCAGCATCATTTCTGGCCGTTTTCTTAAACATTTATAGTAGCCGAGTGCCTGTAAGGTTTATAAAAAAAACTATATTGTCCATTTGTTTTACTTCAGTTGATTTAGTTTTATAGTTCTATTTTCCTCCTTTTTTTGTATTTGATCAAATCAAAATTTATATCTCCTGCTGTCGCCAGTCAAATTAAAATTGTACGAATCAGAGTGAGATGTCAAACAGTAAGAGTGCACCAAAGCTAGCACTTAGATGAAAAAATCACTATGTGCACTTAGGCTGCATTGGTACTTATCCAACCTGTTGGATAAGAAAATTTTTTTTAACAATAAAATATTGAGCCATAATAACAAGTTGCCACAATAAATATTTTCTGGGTAAAAAAGTATCCAAATTTGCACTAAGGCAAAATATAAAGTGTCCATCGAAACTTAAGAGAAAAAAGTTTCCAAATGGATCCATTCGGCAACACTGCCGCCGATCCAAAAACCACACAAAAAAATTACTCGCCTCAACAATAACGTGTGTATTTTCTGTGCACCAAATGCGATAACTTTGCTCATTTACGTAACCGACGAGGTCAGCAAATATTATTTTTCAGTAATATACTCACCTCCTTCAGCATTTTGCAAGTGAAATTTCCCAACGTTGCTCAAGCGCATATCGACCCATTTCCTTAACTGGGGATATAAAACTTAGTTTCTGTCATAATACGAATGACATCAAAGTTACCACACTCTAAAAAACCAAATTCAAGTTCCAAACGCTAGATGGTCCCCATTGTATATATGTAAATCCTATGAATGCATGCGCTTTCATATTATAATTAGACTGATGCGCGCCTTTATAAAAAATCATATTTTTTAAAGATATGGCGGGAATTTCGATTTGAATGCAGATAAATTCTTAGGATTGATTGAAAATAGCATTACAAAAAGAAAATTTAAAAAATTGTGTGTCGAATTTTATGTTGAAAAAACATGGTGGTCGTCATAAGTAAAAAAATTGTAGTTTCCAAAGTTATGTCGGGAAATTCGATATGAAAACACATACATCCTTAGGATTGATTGAGGAATAACATGTAAAAAAATCAAAACAAAAAGAATATGTTATATTGGAAATATTTTGAGAAAAATTTTTTTATTTAAAAAAATTAGAGTTTCAACAAAATTTTTTAAATTTTTTTAACTTTTTTTATAAAGTTATAGTCTTTCTTAACAAATATGGTTAAATGATTTTTTTCCTATAGTTTTTGAGATATTTTGTTTCAAAAAATGTTCAAAAACGTCAAAAAAAAAAACAAAGTGTTCAGTTATTAAAAGAATGACCGATATACCAGGTGTATGCATAAGTTTTTTCCGGTTTAACTAAAACACACAAGTTGAGTCCGCCAAAAACTAGTGTCTTTGTTTTATCGTTCAGTGATCATGTCGAATTTTGTGTCTGAAAAAGAACATTTGCGGCACATTAAAGTTGCAAAATCACCAAATATTTTTTTGTCGTCGATCCCGTGTTACAACATTTTTAATGAACTGTTATTAAAATTTTTAATGAACTGTTATTTGCCGTAAACCGCATATCATTTTCTTATTTCGAACCCGAGATATCTGCATTTTTCTAAATTAACAGGACTGGCATAATTTGAATTTATGAAAATGATAGAAAAATCTATAGAATAGTTCAAATTATGTCAGTTCTGTTACTTTCAATAATCGAAAATTTTGATTCCATATTACTCAAAAACGCCACTAGCGATTATTATAAAAATATGAGAGATGATACGGCAGAAAGCAGTCATTAATACAAGCTAAGTTACTATACTGGCAAAACTCGAGAGAGTTACAAGACTCACAATATTTATGGACGTTATAATAAGAGAATCAAAAGCGTAATCATTCTAAAATTTAAATTGGCAAATGCACTTGCTATAAGGCATCTCATATTCAAAAGTATGCGCAGCAGTACCTGTGTGAGTGGCACCTCCCATACAAGAAAAAAATCGTTTAATGTAAAACCTTTAAGTACAATCCTAATAAAATGGGATAGAAATGTTGGTTACCATAAGCTTTGGATTAAATTAAATTCAACGGGATTCCATCAGTGGGTGTACACCGCTCATAGAAGCAAAAAACTTAAAATGTTATATTTATAAGAGTAATCTTCATAAAATTTGGTGTCATGTCGGATATGTTGGATATGTGGGCGTGGCGCCTCCTATATAAAAGAAATTGGTATGAAATTTAGTGTAGGTGGTTTACTTGCCATAAAGTAAGTGCTTATATCTGAACCGAAATCGGGTGAAATAGTACCAGTGGGCGTGGCACCTCCCTTACAAGTAAATTAATTTAAGTGACGAATCAAGCGAAATATGTCTGAAATCATTGCAATGTTTGGTGGAAGAGTGTTGTTTATAAAAAGCTATTTCTGGATAAATCGGGCTGGATTGTACCAGTAGGTGTGTCACCGTCCTTAGCCTGAGGCATATTATGGCATATCTCGCATATTATACAAGCAATTGTGATAAATTGGGTAAGTGGTTGCCGATCACGAATATAATTTATTAAACCAAAAGTAGGCGGAACTGAACAAGTATGCGTGGTACTATTTGATTTTTTCGATTTTGTCAATCCCTCAACCTTTTCTAAAATTTTTTGAATTTTTCACTATCTTTCACTAAATGGAATTTACCAAAACTTTCAAAACTTCTAATTCGCGTTTTTCAAACCTCTTTATACTTTTTTTGAGTCTTTCGAACTCTTTCAACTTTTTTTTTGAGTTTTTCAAACACTTTTAAATTTTTTCGATCTTCCTAACCGATTACAACTTTATTCAACATTTTCAATAATTTATCGACATTTTCAGCTTTTTCCAAATGTTTCAACATTTATCAACGTCTTTCAACTGTCTCCACTTTTTTCGCGTATTTCAACAGGCCTGGATTAACCTTACAGGCAGAGTAGGCACGTGCCTAGGGCGGAAAGACTTAAAGGGCGGCAAATATTGGCGGAAACTTTGAAAAATTGTTGCATTATATTGATTGAAAAACTTTTTATATTTTTTTTTTTATTTTGCTAGCGTTTTTCGTTCAAGAACGAGGACCTATTTTTTTTTGCTTGTCTTATTGCTTCTAAAAAAAAGTGATTTTTAATATATGAAGAAGTTTTGAGGAAGGGGGGCGGCAATTTTTTGCAACTGCCTAAGGGCAGCAAATTTGTTAATCCGGGCCTGTCTTTCAACTTATTTCAACATTTTCCTTACTTTTTCTACTTGCTTCACCATCCGACAATACAAATTTCTGGCATAAAAATATAAAAGAACACATATAGATTTATAATTGTAATCCTCAATCGTTTAATGAGATGGGTAATGAAATCGTGAAGGAAACACCATAGGTATATTTTTTT
Source organism: Tricholauxania praeusta (assembly GCA_949775025.1). Classification (NCBI taxonomy): domain Eukaryota; kingdom Metazoa; phylum Arthropoda; class Insecta; order Diptera; family Lauxaniidae; genus Tricholauxania; species Tricholauxania praeusta. The sequence goes on from OX459031.1 coordinate 80,363,253, forward strand.
TTTAATTTTAACGTGTTATTAAGAATTTAATTTATCATTTCTTTTCCTTTGAGGATGCAAAATCCTTAAAATAAAACGGAAAAAAGACAATCAACAATTCTATTGCTGATTTAATCTTTATTCCTCTTGTTTCTACGTCTGTTTCGACTGCTGCTTGAATATTACTCTTCCAGTCAAATTTTATGTATTATTTTCATATATTTTAATGTCAGATCGTAAAGTTTTACGTTGCCGTTGGCTGTCTGCTGCCATCGAGTCTACGACCTTGTTAAAAGGTTGAGGCAAACTGCCGTTTCCGGTGAAAATAATAGAAAGGCTGCCATACAAATACAAACGTAAACAACATCCGTTCTACTACACGTTTTGTTTGGGCATTTTTTGGGTTTCCTTGTATAATAAAAATAAAATCTTAAAAATATACGTTAGACAAAAGGGGAGAAAAACAAACAAACAAAAAAAAGTATCAAATTTATTTGACTAACGAAATAAAGGCATGGAAAACGGGATGTTGTTAATTGAGCTGGTTGGGTCAGCCTCATAAACATAAATATATAAATTCAGTAGAGAAGTCTCTTACGTTACTGCGCCCCAGTCATTGCGTAATGTTTAGGGCGAAACCGAAATCTACATCCCATTTTGCATTTCCACTTACAATCAGTGGACATACATAACTCGTGTAAGAGTTATGAGAATTTTTCACAACCAAACACGTAAACAAGGTTGTTTACGTTACTTTATGTGTCGACACGATAGGTCACCAGCGACTCTAAGGTATCCGGGCGGAATTGCAAGACATGAGGTACATGTGCGTGGGTTGGAAAGAATTGTAACCAAACGAAGATGAATTTCAATTTAATGAGCCGCAATTAAATTTAATTAGGAGTTGTTTTGCCGCTTGTTTAATAGCAGATTATTCGTCATAGTCAACACATAAAGAGAATAAATTTAAAATGTTGCGTATTAATCTCTCTTTACTACAATGACTTTGAAGTTTACTACAACCCTTCACTGGAAGCCATGTTTTCAACCACTTCAGATGCAGGCCGAAAACTCTAAGGGTAAATTTTAAAACAATGTTGCCTACTTTTTGTGACTCTTTTGAGTCAACAACAGAAAAAAGAATTGTTTTTGATTATAACAAGCCTCTTCCTGGTATACATTTTAAAATACTATATTTTTTATATTTAAATTATATTTTATGTCAGAGCGTGTTCGGCACGAATTTTAATATCCCTTTTCCAACGAATAAGAGACTTTATTCGTGTTTACATTGAACAAGGCACCTATGCGTTATTTCCTAGAAAATGTCACGTTGAAACGATTAAGGTGCCTTGTTCAACGCAAACACATATGAAGTGCCTACTTTATTTGCTAGACAAAGCGATATGTTATTTTAGCAGATATAGGTTGTATAGCACTCGGCGCGAAAAATTCTAGTGTCACCACAAAAGTTTAATACATTTTCCAAAAAAATTTTTTGAGAGATCCAGAATATCGATTTTTGTTCCCGTCGTTTTTAAATTGATGGGCACAGTGAATATAAAAAACTCAAGCCATTCAAACTTATTGAATTGTAAAAGAAATGATTTTTCAATGAATCGTTGTCAATGCAAATGCACTTTATTCATTATTATTATGCAGCGACGATATTTTCCGTTAGCTGAACGTATGATCAAAAAGGTTGCAAGCCGCAATTTATGGCAACCCGAGCAACGATCTCGTTCGTCTTTGATGAACATATCGGTCTGAGCGTCACCTTCTTCGGATACGATCAGCATATAGCAAATGATTTCGCTGCGTAATATGATGTGCGTTGGAAGGATCAATTTTTTTTTATTGGTAATAAAGACGCCCAGCTTCCAAGCATTTTCAACAGCTGTGTTGAGACCATCACTGAAGAGAGGTCACCACCACTTTTTCCCACGAGTGCCAACTCGATAATTTACCACGGCATTATCATGTAAATCGACGCCACCCATGTACCGATTGCATATGTTGATCAAGTGTCTATTTTCTTGGTCTTACGATCTTATTTGTGGACGCTTTCATTAGCTCAAAATTTTTGTAGCTATGGTCACGTCTGCATTGTCGGCCCATCGAACCCATAATATTACGTTCGCTTTATCGAATTGATAACACTAGTCAACAGTGGTTTTGTTGCCCTGGATGTCTCTGCGGATTTCTATAGTTTCAAGCTCACAGTTTACGAATATATTCATGAAAGTGCTGGGTTGGCTCTAGTTTTTATGATATTGAGGTATTTATCTCTCATATATAAAAATCTCGTGTCACAGTGTTTGTTACCGAACTCCTCCGAAACGGTTTGACTGATTTTTACGATATTTTGTATATTTGGTAGGTCTGAGAATAGCTCGTAGGCTATAAAAATTTTATTTAGGGAACATATTTAGGGTGGCCCTTATACAAAAATATTTTTAAGATAGCATTTTCACAAAGACCACTTCATCGATTCACATGAAATTTACACCCCGTGTCTTTTATATTTAGAGACATAGTTGAGTCTATAAAACTTTTATTTAGTGTGCATATTTAGGGTGTCCCTGATACAAAAATATTTTTAAAATAGCATGGAACTTACACCACATGTCTTTTATAATATAAACGATACGTGGTGTAAATTCCATGTGAAACGATGTAGTGGTCTTTGTGAAAATGGTATCTTAAAAATAATTTTGTATGAGGGCCACCCTTAATATGCACCCTAAATAAAATTTTTATAGCTTGCGAGCTATTCTCAAATCTACCAAATATACACACAAAATTTCATAAAAATCAGTCAAGCCGTTTCGGAGGAGTTCGGTAACAAACACTGTGACACGAGATTCTTATATGAGAGATAAATACCTCAATATCATAAAAATCCAGCACTTTCATGAATATATTCGTAAACTGTGAGCTTGAAACTATAGAAATCCGCAGAGACATACAGGGCAACAAAAAAAGCTGATTTTGTTGAGTAGTGTAATTGAACTCGGCGCGTTTAATTTGTTTGCGTCCTTCATTTTCATATTGTTTTGTATGAATAAATATTTTACAGCCATCTCTTCCCAAGAACGACACCATTTGCTCATCGATGGAAGGATGAGTTGTGGATATTCCAAAATCTATGAACCGTCTACTCAAGATGCTTAGTAAATAAAGAACGTACTTTGGCGAAGCGATGGGTTGTATCAAGCTCATCGTTTTTAAATTTTTTTTGAAGTGAAATTCTTCGAATAATAGCGATTTTTCAAAAAGCATATTCGTGTGTGATAAAAAGTTGTATATTGGTGGTCAAAATGGGTCTTCAAAATATGACCGGTTTTCAATAATATCTTGAGGTGCCGAGACCCAGATAAAAAAAGGAGAAAGATAATTTTATAAAAATGTATTGTTTAAGAAATATTGTTTTGTTTCACAATATGGTAATACTTATCCTGTTTTGGATAAATCCATCTCTTGATTCTGGTCTACTCGTACATACTGCAACTGAAGGTTCAGTAACTAATTTGATACATCTTTCTACTGCTTGACTGTGACAGTCAGTTTTTTTGGACTTTGAGTACTTGTACCTACATACATCAAATCTTATCCGATTTACACAAACTGCATATTGTTAGAAAGGAAATAAAATGCCGAATGCCAAAAAGCGTTTTTGAGCCAAAAAAAACTTCATGGAGATATAGCCAAATATGTATATGAAAAAAGTGCAAAAAATAGGATTTTTTGGGAATATCTCAAAAACGATTCTTAAGAACAAAAAAAGGTTGCCAGTTTTGGAATCTACGCCTCAAAATACATAGGAAAAAGTCTATGAGAAACCAGATCTTTTTTTTTTGTAAACTAGAGTAATATATGAACGCAATTCTTTTTGGAACTGCTCTCGGCACCTGAAGATCAAGTCCAACTAGACCTATCTTCCACCTAATTACAATACATGATATTTGGCAACTATCCCCCGCACAGGCTAATACAATTAATAAAAAAAAATTCACACTGTGCAGTTTGAAATTAGGTGTATATAATAAAACACAAAACGCAACAATATTTTATTTAGGCCGTACTGTGATTTAGTATAGTTTTTCCTCGAAGATAAAACTTGGTTGACGGGAACTGGAAAATCTACAGCAATAAATGATGAATCAAATTAAAGTAATCATCGAGCAGAGTGCCCGAAATCATCAGCTTCGAGATTAGCTTATTAAAAGTTAAGATCTTATAACTTAAAGAGATTGAGTACTATCGGCTACTAAGGTAAAAATCGTTTATTTAATTTAATTCACTTCCATAAGCGTTTCTATATCTGCATTCGTACATGCTGTGACCAAAATTCACATTGAAATAGGGTTAGTATTGATTAAATATAAAAATTGAACAAATTGCTAAAATTGTTTTATCCTATTTCGAACCAAGGGAGCGTCAAATTTAATCTTCGCAAAAACTTCAAATAAGAAATACCTAATTTATACATAAACATATAAGAGGTCTGCATGAGTGCGCTTACTGTGCCAACAGATAATTGTACTAGCTGCCGAGTCTGCGAGTCATCAAGAGACTCTCGCAAAACAGAACGATTTAGTGACATGAATTGACTTCGTTTGCACTCTGACTCGTATTTCGATGTCATCGTTGTTCAAGCTGAACAAAACATTTACAAAGCCGAACATGAGAAAAAGCAATGAATAACTGTCATATCAATGCGTCACCAAAAACTATGAGGAGTAGAATAAAAACTAACCACCTTTTTTGTTTAGAAATTATTTAAGTTCATGAAAAAGTTAAAAAACTGTGTTATTGACTTTTTTAATCATAACAATTTGAGGTGTTATCTTCGGCAAGGCCGAAACTCACATACCCTACACTGCACTGAAAGTTCTTTTAAATAAATGTTAAAAGACGTTGAAGAAGTTGAATAAGTTGAAAAAAGTGTGAAATGTATAAAAGGTCGAAAGAGGTTGAAAATATTGAAACAGTTGCAAATTACTGAAAAATTCGAAAAAAAAATGTAAACCATTGAAGAAAGTTGAAAGAAATTTAAAATGTCGAAAAAATATGAAAAATGTTAAAAATAGAACTTAGAAATGTTGAAATAATATGATAATATTCAAAAAAATTTAAAAGAGGTTAAGAAATGATGAAACAATTCAAAATCGCTGAAAAAGTCTTAAAAATAAAGAAAAATTTCAAAGAAATTCATAGGGGATATATTGAAAAAAGTTAAAAGGTTGATAAAGTCAAAAGAAAATGGAAAATATTGAAACAAATCGAATAAAATAAATTTAAATGTGCCACGCCCACTTCCCCGATTCCGCCTTCTTTTCGTTTACTAAATTATAATCGTCATTGACATCCACATACAAATTATTATGTTGTATAGTTTGCGATGCATGCCGTAATTAGTCTTAATATTTAAGGCGGTAACACGCCCACTGGTGTAATATGGCCCGATTTTATCCAGATATAGCTTTCCATAAGCAACACTCTTTCACCAAATTTTAGTACGATTGATCACATATTTCGATAGATATGCCACTCAAGGTACTTTACTTGTATAGAGGGTGCCACGCACACTGGTGCTATTTCACCCACTTTTGATTCTGGTACACCCTATACCAAGTAAGCCACCTTAATTAAATTTCTTACCAATTGTCGCAATTTTTCAATTAATATAGCGATTACAACTTTATGATAATATAGGACGTGCGCAGTCCACGACTGCAAAATTCATTTAAATTCATAGCCCGTAGCAGCCGACACCTCTAAGTCAGATTTTATGTAGATTACTCTCATACTACACAATATATAACATTAAACGTTTTTTGCTTGTATGGGAGGTGCCACGCCAACATGCTCCATTGTGCCAAATTTTTGAAAAAACATACCTTCTAGCAAGTATATCTACCTCATTAAATTTCATAACGATTACGTTGTTAGTTCTCTTAATATAACTTACTTACTTACTTACTTGAGTGGCCATAACAACCCGTTACCGGGTTGCGGCCGACCTCAAAAGCTCTCTCTAGGCGCCTCTGCTTCGCGCGCGCCTTCTCCAATCAGTCACACCAAGCGTGCATAGGGTTTCCTCGGCTTGGTCTTTCCATCGGAGGCATAGTCTTCCTCTTCGTCGTCGCCCAGCGGCTTCCTCATCAAACACCTTTTTCGCCGGAGCTTCTTCGTCCATACGCACAACATGTCCCAGCCAGTGATGGATAGTGATGCGATTGACTATGTCAATGTCAGCGTAGAGCTCGTACAGTTCGTGGTTCATTCGAATACGGTAGTCGTCGCCGACGTGAACAGGACCGAAGATTTTGCGAAGAATTTTTCTCTCAAACACCCCAAGCGTGGCTGTATCAGTCTGCGATACAACCCATGCTTCTGCGCCATAAAGTAGCGCGGGTAAAATGAGCGTCTTTTAGTTTTGTCGGGCGAGAGAGGTTTCTACTACTCAATTGCTTACTGAAACCATAGTAACACCTATTAGCAAGAGTTAGTCTTCGCTTTATCTCCAGGCTGACACCGTTTCCCACTTTCGCTGACTCTTTTTCGATAGCAGAGAACGCAGCAGTAACATCTCGCTTACAAGGTCCAATGATATCAATATCATCGGCATATGCAAGGAGCTGGACACTTGTGTAGAAAATAGTGCCATTACGATGTACACTGGCTCTTCGCAACACACCTTCCATCACAAAGTTGAAGAGGTTGCAGGATAGTGGATCGCCCTGTCTGAAACCTCGTTCAGTATCAAATGGTTCGGAGAGGTTCCTTCCTACTCTGACGGAGCTGGCTGTGTTGCTCAACGTCATTCTGCAAAGCCGCACCAGCTTCGCAGGTATACCGAACTCAGACATGATGGCATACAGGCAATCCCGTATCGGGCTATCGAAAGCAGCTTTAAAATCGATAAAGAGATGATGGAAGAATTTTTTCCAGGATTTGACGTAGTGTGAAGATCTGGTCTATGGTGGACTTACCAGGTCTAAAGCCGCACTGATAAGGCCCAATCAGAGTGTTGGCAAACAGCTTAAGTCTTTCACACAGTACAGTCGACAAGACCTTGTAAGAGATGGCAAGAAGACTAATTCCCCGGTAGTTAGCGCAGATTGTCGGGTCACCTTCCTTCAGAACAGGACAAAGGACACTGAGATTCCAACCGTCGGGCATGTTTTCTACTAGCCATATTTTGCACATGAGTTGATGCATACGCCCTATCAGCTCATCGCAGCTTGCAAAAATGTTCCCTCCATAATCTCAGTGTACCCTGCATATCCGTTACCAGACTTCCATGTTCATCTTTACAGGTAGATGCTCCGGGCTTGAAACCTTGGGTCAGACGCATGACTTGTTGGTAAAATGTTCGAGCATCATTCCTGCCCCGTAACACTTCGAGTTTCTCACGCTCGTGCCTTTCCTGCTCTCGTTTCTTGCGTCTGAAAAGGCGCCTCTCTTCCATTCTCTTTTCCCGGTTGTATTCGTACACGGCTCGCGTTGCGGCTGACTTCAGGTTTCTTTTGTAGGCGGCGTTTTTCACTGCAGTAGCTTCGCGACACTCCTGTTCATACCATTGATTTCGCGGAAGTGGGCGTGGACTGACTTCCTCAGCGGCAGAGCGCATGGAGCGGGATATATGCGCCCACTGTCCACCGGCATCATCGGGTAGAGAGTCAGGTTGAAGGAGCAATTCTGAGAGGCGAGCGGAATAAGCTTCGGCCATCCGATGTGATTGCAGCTTAGCGACGTCCAGCTTTTGTTGCGTACCAGAGCGTACATCCTTTGCATTGCACAGCCGCAAGCGTATCTTGGCTGCAACAAGATAATGATCGGAGTCATATTGACTTCCTGGAACCTACGAACATCTAGCACGCTGGAAGCGTGCCTTCCGTCGATCACAACATGATCGATTTGGTTGCGTGTTTTCTGATCAGGGGACAGCCAGGTGGCCTTGTTGATATCGAGGTGTTGAAATCTGGTGCAACTTACTACCATGTTTCACTATCAGCCGTAGACAGTTGTTTAAGGTGGTCTCGTGAAGGCTGAACTGACCGACAGTGGGGCCGACCTTCTTCCGACCTTTCCGTTGAAATCCCCGAGTACAATTTTAACGTCGTTGGCCGGGCTGCGGTCGTATACTTGCTCGAGTCTCGCATAGAAGGCATCTTTGACAGCATTGTCCTTTACCTCCATCGAGGCGTGCGCGCAAATCAAGCTCATGTTAAAAAATCGAGCCTTGACGCGGATCGTAGAAGAAACACATCGAGCTGTGGCAAACAACATCCGACTGGTACAAAGAAATCAAAATATAAGTTATCCGAAAAAGATAGCCATATTTTGACAAGCTCAAGCTTATCCGGAAAGGTTATGTTAAATTTGAACGCCTAGGACTGCGATACATGATTACCTCATGAACAACAGCTCCACCCCTTTTAATTCACGTTCTATTCCACTGTCGAAAATTTAATTATACTAGAATACGATGCTTCAAAATACAGACTCTCAATCTTTAATTTCCACTCCTAATCTAAATGTTTTCAGAATTATAAATTTTCTTTCAACCGATATGTAATCAGATTTAAAAAAATTAAAGTGTTATAACCTAGCTATTAACATATACCAAAATAAATTATAACTATGGTAATCACCATATTAGCTCTAAGTTCCAATATACACTCAATATTTAAGTAAAAATAAAAACTAGTAAATGTGTTATCTTTTTCCTCGCCAAAAATTAAATATCCGACAGCGCGTCAACAGTAAAAGTTCAGGTTGATCTTAAATTTTTCTTAAAAGGGTATTTTTTCCACTCTACATGCTGGCAGGTCATACCCACATTGAATTTGACAACATTTACTTGACCCTTTGTTGCATACTGATGCAGATATTCATTATACATTTAAATTACTCGTACGTTATGATGTATAAAAATTTAATTTGAATATTCGGTAGTTGTCGTATCAAGGGAATCGGCGGTTTTAGGAAGGACGCACGAACTGTCCTTAAGTTTTATTAAAAAGAGTGGTGAAAAAGTGAAAGTATAATTGAAACAAAACTGTATTGGGTAAATAATATCATAAAAATCATTTTTATTTTATTATTTTTTGTACAAATTTTGTGCAATTTGAGTATTTCTTATGATGCATATCTGCAACACTATGCATTTACGTGAAATAATTTCTTAACTTTAAAGAATGACTAAATTTCTATCTGATGGAGAGATGGAGAAGGTTTTGGCAGCATGGAGAGATTTTGATGTTGGAAAATAGAATGATATGATAAAGGAGATATATTTACGAAAAGGACGGAATTACAATCAGAGGAGGATGATGATATTTTTAACATAAAGAATTTACCAGTGGATATGTTGGAATCTTACAATAATTCCGAATCGACTTTTCCCTTTCCAAGGTTTCCTAGGGACTTTAAAGAAGAGCTGTCTGTATTAAAAGAAATGTTGAAAAAACTCTTCATGGAAAAAACATATTTTTTATTGGAATCCTGAAAAGTATACTTTCTGTGGAACAAAAGAATTACCAAGGATCCATGCAGTACTCAATTGAAACTAATTCGGAACGTCCAGCTGAATTATGCTCCTCATAAATATTTAAATACCTTGGAATATGTATTTCAATGTCAGTTGTCCAGGTGCACAATGTAAGTCGTTATTGGAGCCCAGTTGTAGGAAATCCAACAATATCAAACACAATGCCTGTGAATGAGTTTGAAAAGATACGAAGCTTCCTTCATTTTAATTCAAACAGTGCAATGATACCATAGGAAGCTCCAAATCATGACAGACCTGTTGACCTGTCTTAAATCACCTCACAAGGGAATTTCTGTCCATTCCAATTAAAGAAGAATAGGTACTTATCTCTGAATGAACATAAAGGTGCTACAAAGGCTCGCAGTTATCTTAAGGATGAAATCTTACCCAAAAAACCATACCTAGGAATGTGCGCGAATATTGATTAACCAGAATTGTTGAGAAAAACGTTGGTCATAATATATACTGGAATAATTATTATTTTATACATACTTCCATTGGCTGTTGAGCTCGCCAAAAATGGAATATATTCTGTTGCAACAGTTCTTCATAATAGGATTATCAATTGCAAACTTCTAGAAAGAGACAAAAGCAGAGCCACGTTGATAATTTATTGAATTCTATGCCAATATTGACGACATTGATGTTTGTTCAATCTGTTGGAAGGATAACAAGCTAGTGCACTTAGTTTCTACCTATGCAAGTGCACTTCCAATGGACAAAGCTAAAAGATTTGACAAAGCCACTGAATAGTTGACCAATACAATAAGTACATGGGCGGCGTTGATCTGACTGATAGTCACATTGGGCGATATCGAATCAAAATGAATTCCAACAAATGGTATCTAAGAAAATTTTACAATTAAGTGGACATAACTGTTGTGAATGCATAGATGGATAAAAAAAGTGTGTGATATCAGGAATGAAAATGCATTGGGATTGTGCGATATCCAAAGCGATCTTGGCGAATCTGCAGAAGCGGAAATCAAATCCAAAAAAAACAGAGGTAGGTCAAATCCTTCCCCTGGTGTGATATTGCAAAAACGGAAGAGAAAATATTCACTTAGTCATGTACCATCCAATGACGTTAGGAAGGACGAAGTATCAGGCCAGTATATATGGAAAACAGGTTGCGTTGTTAATTCTCAAAATGTACTGGTGTATATGGGCATTTCCACAGAAAAGTCTACCCTGACCGAAAAATGTAAAGTTAACCAACAGTTTTTTCTTACTTGCATTATTAAAGACAGATATTCAAATTTAATTAAATTAAAGTGTTCAAAGCTTTCCTTAGTTACGATGACTATATATCGGGCTATAAAGTTCAAGTTCATGTTTTCGTTAGTTTTTCTTATTTCTAAGAGCATCTTCTCATTACAATTTACATTTCTAAGAGTATTTTTGCAATTACATTCTTATCGCAAAACCTTGCCTAGAACGACAACTAACCGTAAATTAAATGCAAAAGAGCAAACAAATATCAATTAATGGTAAAATTTTGGTTTGATTTCAATGAAATTATAAGATAACGCAACGCCAGAAAAAATCCATTTATTCTCATTATCTCTACTCTGACGATCGCAAGTCCGTGAAATTTTGTATGTTAACAAAGGTTAATAAATTGAACTAATTTTAATAAAAAACTCGGTTACTAAACAAATAGTTAATTTTATAATAAATTTCGAAAGTGCGTAACGTAACGCCAGATTGTCAGTAATTTACTTGTATGATACTTTGTTTATTTTAAATTTTTCGACTTTTAACTTTTTTTGGCGTTTTTTAACATTTTCCATATTTTATCAACCTCTTTCAACTTTTTAAGTGTTTTCCATATTTTTTCTATATATTTAACCATAATAATATTTAATTCATACTATTCAACTGATTTCAACATATTTCATATTTTTGCGACTTTTTCAGCCTCCAAACGAAATACCTGTCTCCTGGTAGTAATATATAATAGCTAAAATTGATGTTTTATTTGCGCTAAATAATTTTTTTAAAACAATTTTTGCTAAAAATTTTCCAATGAAATTTAAGTAACGTAACGCCAAGTAACGTAACGTCAGATACTAAGGCTAATAACTAATAAGCCGAGAAAAGTTTTTAAATTTGACAACTTGGAAAATAAACCTATATTATATCAAGTCCTACTAAAAAAGGTTTTATACTAAAAGCTTTTCCCAATTCGCAGAGTTTTGCAATTTTGTAATCCAAGTCAAAAACCCACTTCTGTTTTTTGTAACGTAACGCCAGTGCACATTTTTGCTTATATCTTGAAATCCATATGGTCGATTGTTGTCAATTTTCTTACTTAATATACTGCTACTTAATTACTATGCAAATATAAAAAAAAATTTTTAAAAATGTGACATTTTGTATTTTTTTTTTAAATATTTTTTCGTACGAACGTAACGTAACGCCAGAATGGAAATGCCCATATTCAATGCGAGAAATGCTGTACAGCCCTTTGTTTCAGCAAGAACAATAATTGTTTTAAATTATTTCATACATAAAAACTTTATCGGTAATATTTTTGCTTGTATGTACATTAGACCGTACCGCAAAAAAAAAGTTCACCGTACACCATCGAAACTGAAGCATTTTTGCAAGACATTTTCGAAAAAAATTTTTATTTTTTTTTACCGAAAATAGAGGTCGCGCATCTACATTTTTCTTCATATCATCGGCATTTACAGTCCGATCTTAAAGTATGATATATCAATATTTTTGTCTCAAGTAGACCAATTTTTTGCTTTGAGGATCATTGACATCAAGGACCCCGTTCTAGTTCTTACAAAAATGCTTCAGATTTGATGGTGTACGGTAAACTTTTTTTTTTGCCTGTAAGGTGGTACGGTCTAATGTACATATTTTCATTTTTGTCGTTGTGAATTTTTGTGATCTATTTTTTATTATTATATTGAAACTTATTTTATAAGAAAAACTAATTAATTATTTATGTTATCCGATGTTTTTGTTATTTTGTCTTATTAATTTGAGTATTCTGTACTAGTAGATAAGCAAATTGATTGTCTTTTTTAAGAAGAGTGAAATTCCTCCTTAACCTTCGCTAGCATAAAACAATTTTTTGTACACATTCACACCTATACTTACCCGGGTAGATACAAATTTTTTTCATAATTATTCTGTGGATACATGATTTTTTTTTTAAATTAATTGTTTTATATCCGTTGAAAATATGAAAGTAAAAAAAAAATGGCGAATAAATATTATAGATATATTTATTTTGCATTCAATATAAAAGTTGGCAAAATTGCAATATCTACCCGGGTACATACTATACAAGCGAAGGTTAATGCATGTTGTTGCAGAAATGCATTATGTGGAAAACACTTATTTTTCCGGAAAACTAAGGCTCGCAATTTTATTTCATTAATTTTTTAATGGTTAAATTGGGGAATTCTATTCAAATACATTTTTTGTTTTTAAGACTAGAAAATCATGCAACAAAGGGTTGAATTATTCCCTGTCGGAAAATTTTGAAAAATATTGAATCAGCCGAAACAAGTTGAAAAATATCAAAGAAAGTTTAGATAAGTTGGTAAATGTCGAAAAAGTTGGAAATCGCTGAAAAATTAAGAAAATGTGTGTAATATAATGAAAAAGTTGAGAAAGGTTGACGAAGAAGTCTAAAAGTGTTGACAGATATTAACAGATATTAACAGAGTCTAAAATATATCAAAATATTGAAAAGTTATAAAAACTGAAAAAGTCTAAATAAATTGAAGAAGACTGCCTTGAAAATTCAATCAAGAAAGTGGATTAGTTTTGTGAAAATATTTTTTTTAAAAAAAATATTTTCGTTGCGTAAAATTTTTTTTTTTAATATTCATAATTTTGTGTTGTTTTTATTTTATGAAATTACCTAAAAGAACAACAAGCCAAAACTACAGCACACAGACAACTAGTAAAAGTGAACAAATAAAACCTAATATTTTCTGCTATCGTCAATATACATAATTAATTTAGTTTGTGACCAAGAAGTATTATATATTAAATCAAAAGATCTTATTACAGCTTAAGAATCAAAAATCATAATATCTACCAAAATGGCAGAACCGCCCGACAAAATGTGGTTATCCTACAATATAAATAAAGCCGATAAGTCAAATGGATCAAAATATTTAGTTGTTTCCCGTAAAAATTCAAATTCTAACCTGAATAACGTCTCACCATTTTTGATAAAGAAAGTTATTGATTATACGTGCGGGTAGGGCTACCAGATGACCTGCATACAAAAGTAGTGTGTGTCAAAAAATTTAAATTTTCGAATGAAAACCAAGAATTTTTTTAGTCGCATAAAAATATTTTTGATGAGGAAAAAAAAGGTCCCAGCAAAATTAAAACAATATTTTAAATAACTTTTATTTTACAATGCATCGAAAGTAGCAAAACCATCCAAAAGTAGTGCATTTCAAGCAGCAAAGCCTTGCAAAAGTAACACATTTGCTACTAAAGTATGCCATCTGGTAGCCCTCCGTGCGGGGGTGAAATTATCAGCTGCAAGAAACTCAGAAACGGAATTCTTCTTGTCAAAACAAAGAATTCAATTCAAACCAATAAGCTTTTGAAACTTCAGACACTTACTCCTGAAATAGAAATAGAGGTATCTGAATACAAATCATTAAATTATTCAAAAGGTGTCATTTATTCCAATGATTTCAGAGGAATTAATGAAGATGAAATCCTTTCAGAGCTCAAGAGCGAAAACTTAGTGAGATCAAAAAAATTATGAAAAAATCAAACGATATCTTAAGTGAAACTGGTCTTTTAATCCTAACCCTTTCAGGACCAATGTTGCCTATAGGCCTATAGGTAACATTGTCTTCACTTGGCAAATCACCTTTTTGTTATATTTTTCAGCGATTAGCTTTGCTTTTGTCTTATCGGTAGTTCTGCTTTCAGTAAGGAAGAACCAGGATACCAAGGACATAAAAATTGATATCAGTTACCATTTGTGATCATAGTAATAAGAGCTTGAACTCAAATATTTTTTTCCTACCATTTTAATTCGGTCCTGAAAGGGTTAACTTTTGCTTCAACAACTCTTCAAGGAGATACATATATCATTCGGGTATGAAATGGGGTGAATTCGAGATTGACAATAGGTACTGCACATTATAAGAAAGCAGCACGTTCTTGTTTAAATATCTGCTAACACCACAAACGCCAAGCGTTCGAGTTGGCAGCTGCTGGCAATGTACTGCGAAATTTCTTGATAGAAAAACAGCAAACAACGCAGCAAAAAATTTATAACTGCTGACAAAGATGGATGAAGAAAAGTAAATGAAACTCAATTAAAGACAATTTATTGATTTTTTAACTATTAATTAATAACTAATAATGTATTATCCGCATATACATTAGGGTGATTCAAATTTTATTTTTTTTGTTTTTTTTAAGGTGCTGTTGCTTAAAAAGTAAGTTTATGATATGAAGAAAAAGTTCACGAAATTTCAGCTCTGTAACTCAATTTTATAAGGTGGCGCCGGAGCCTGTTAGTTTTACATGTAAATTGTATGGAAAAATTATTTTTTACAAAAAAGTTATCTAAATGAATAGGTGATTAGTGTTGTTGAGCTGAAAAGGGTCGTTTTTTGACGTAATTCTTTACGCTGAATCCGAATCTGGCCTCAGAATTGACCCATCATGTCGGAATCCTGAAATATTTGAGGTTAATTACCTGAAACATGATGTTTTTTGTCTACTTTCGAGGTCATGTATAGGATTCAAAGAAAGTTGATCAGCTTATTTTTAACAAAAGCATCATTTCGTACCATCCTTGCCCTTTAAAATGAGCTTTCAAGTGGTGATCTGTGATGTTTCCTTGCAAAGTTATACCCATTTTAAAGTGACATGAATTGGATCCCCTACAAAGGGTTGCAACCCAACAATATTAACCAACGGGTTTCAAATTCATGTCACCTTGAAATGGCTGCAACTTTGCAAGGAAGCATCACAGATCACCACTTGAAAACTTATTTTAAAGGGCAAGGATAGCTCTAAATTATGCTTTTGTTAAAAATAAGCTGATCAACTTTCTTTGAATCCTATACATGACCTCGAAAGTAGACAAAAAACATCATGTTTCAGGTAATTAACCTCAAATATTTCAGGATTCCGACATGATGGGTCAATTCTGAGGCCAGATTCGGATTCAGCGTAAAGAATTACGTCGAAAAACGACCCTTTTCAGCTCAACAACACTAATCACCTATTCATTTAGATACCTTTTTTGTAAAAAATAATTTTTCCATACAATTTACATGTAAAACTAACAGGCTCCGGCGCCACCTTATAAAATTGAGTTACAGAGCTGAAATTTCGTGAACTGTTTCTTCATATCATAAACTTACTTTTTAAGCAACAGCACCTTAAGAAAAACAAAAAAAAAAAAATTTGAATCACCCTAATATACATATTTCAATTGCTTTGTAGAAATTTGTCACTTTTGTGATTCCCCCTTCTTCAACATTTCTAACAAACAAATGCCTCTTTTTCGTGATAAATCAATACTGCTTGTGATCTCAGTTATTAAGTTTAATAACATTTTAATCTTTAATATTA
Organism: Tricholauxania praeusta; assembly: GCA_949775025.1. Classification (NCBI taxonomy): domain Eukaryota; kingdom Metazoa; phylum Arthropoda; class Insecta; order Diptera; family Lauxaniidae; genus Tricholauxania; species Tricholauxania praeusta. The sequence continues at coordinate 80,379,385 of OX459031.1, forward strand.
ACTTTTATTAAATTTATTGGCGAAATCATGATCGAGAAAACAAATGTAAATAATTTGCTCAGTAATACAGCACACTAACAGCTGAGCAGCGACAACAGGGTTGCAGATTAAGTATAAAACTTGCAGTGTTAACGCAGTCCTGTCGCATTTCTGTCAATCCCGAATTCACCCAAGGTAAAAATTTGCTCATATATACCTTTACCACTAAAATGCAACAACTGTCTCAATTTCGGCCATACAGCAAAAACCTGCAAGGGTATTAAAATATGTCTGTTTGAACAACTACCACACAAATAAAGAAGAAAATGAGTTATGCTCTTTCCCAAAGCAATGTATCAATTGTAAAATAAGCAAAAAATGTTAACCACAATCACTCTGCATTTGACAAAAGCTGTCCTATATTTCATAAACAAAAAGAAATCCAAGAAATTATTACGTTAGAGAAAGCGGACAGGAAAAAAGCCACCGAAAAATACAATGATAGACATTGCCACAACATGACCACTTATTCCACAATATCAAAAACTTCATCACCTGCCACCAAACAAAACAACGTCAACAACCAGACCAGAATCGCAACAGCAAATAACAACACTTCTACAAGCAACCTTTCAACTATTTCTACGTTACCTCAAATCCCCGCACCCATATTCATAGTCGCACCTGCACAAAGGCTGATCGCTAACTACGAAGATATTCTTTCAGATGAGGAACCAAAAGGCTCTCAAGCCAACACAATCTTGATCAAAAGTACTTAAATTCTTCCAGTCAAAACTAACTCTTGCACTTCAGACTATATGATAGATTCCGAAATTCTATAAATATTTATTTATTATTGTTGTTTAATTTAATTTCGTTACAATATCTTTATTTTTTACATTCCCAATTATTATTAATCGTTTCTAAAACCACAGGTCTATATTTTACTCACTCAGTTTTATTATGACTCTCAATATAATACAATGAAATATATATGGGGTTAAAAATAATTATAATGAATTACAACTACTAATTAAATGCTTTTCCCCAAAAATTATATCTCTTCAAAAAACCCATATTCACAACACGACAAACTTATCAATACCGATTAATTATGAATTTTTCTCGCTCAACACTTCTACTACTCGCTATGGGGGTGTTGCTTTACTTATACATAAATCCATACAGCACAAAAAAATTAATCTACCAAACGATTTTGATGCTATTTGCGTTGAAATACACTCCAGGGTTAAATTTAAAATTATATCTGCATATGTTGCTCCTAACATTAACGTATCTAAGAAAAATCTGGAAAACGTTTTTATAGCATTAACTCACAGGTCTTGATTACGGGTGATTTTAATGGGTGGCACAGAAACTGGGGATCTTCGTTAAACAATAGAAAAGTTACCACAGTAGCCAATTTCATTACCAAAAATAATTTCATATTGCTAAACGATTCTTCACCGACTCTTTTTAACACACACCTGTCCTATTATTCTTTGGATCTCTCACCACATTCAAATTGGAAGACTGAAACGTCTTTATATGGAAGTGATCACTTCCCAATAATAATCTCCTTATTCTCCCAGCAATCATACTGCCCTCCTACATTTCGACCTAAATTCAAAACTGATCTAGCTAACTGGAGTCTATACCAAAAAGAATGTTCTCTTTTTGAGCCCAAGGTTCCTAAAAGTGATAATTTTAATAAAGAAACGGCACATATCTGCAAAATTATTCATCAGTCAGCCAACATATCCAAGTGCGGATCCAGGGGGGAAGCATGAAAGCACGTGACCCCCCCCCCTTAAGATGAATCATTACAAATAATGAAATCATGAAAACCCTTCACTACAAGCTTTCCATTTATCTTTTTTTGTTATTGATACATGTTTATAATTTCAATAATACTTAAAGAAAATACTTTCAATAATACATTCAAGAAATCTTATATCAATGTCCCAGAAAATAAGTAGTTTCTAGACGCCGAGGGTTTTTTCTGCAAAGTGCCGGACAATTTATTCTGCTGAGAAGTGAAAACAGCAAATGGCTTAAGCTACTAGCTACTCTACTAGCGCAGAGACCATGGATTTTTTCCTTTATATGCTTTAAAAATAGCGGCAAAGTTTTCTTTGATATTTTCTTATGTATACATAAGGAAAATTGAAAAAAAAAAATTAAGGAGTTTCCTTCGGCCAGGCCGAAAATCACATGCCCTACACTGCACTGAAAGTAACTTTTAAATAAATGTTAAAAAGACGTTGAAGAGGTTGAATAAGTCGAAAAAAATGTGTAATGTTAGAAAGGTTGACAGAGGGTGAAACAGTCGAAAATATATGCAAAATGTTGAAAAGAGTTGAGAGAGGTTGAAAAACTCTAAAAAAGTTGAAAGAGGTCCAAAAAATTTGAAAAAATTCAAAATTGATGAAAAAGTCGAGAAATTAAAGCTAGTTGAAATAGGTTGAAAAAGTCGAAAGAATACGGAAAATGTTGAAATAAATCGAATAAAAATGAAAAATCTGATGTATATGCCACCCCCACTTCTCCGATTCCGCCCACTTTTGGTTCAATAAATTATATTCATGATCGACATCCTCTTATTAAATTCCAGTACAATAGCTTGTATAGTTTGCGATATATGCCGCAGTTAAATTTAAAATTTAGGGCGGTGACACACCCACTGGTACAATCCAGTCTGGTTTTGATCCAGAAATAACTTACCATAAGCAAACCCTTTACACCAAATTTAAGTATGATTGTACGATTTTTTGGAAACTTGAAACCTAGCCTAATCTTAATTTGGCTCTCAAGTGCACCAAATCTCCAAGTTTCATCCAAATCGCTGCAACTTTTTTCAACATTTACCTGGGTAAATATACTGAGAGTATGGCGGTAGGTGTGTCCCTGAACCGATTTTGCCCATTTTCAATAGCAAGAAGGTGTGATCTGTGTGTGAAAGTTTCATTCAATTATCTTTCTTGGTTTTCCCGTAAACCTGATTTCAACAGACGGACAGACAGACAGACCGACGTACATCGCTAAATCGACTCAGGTTGTGACGCTGATAAAGAATATATATACTTTTCCATACCTGCCACTCCCCCTTCTATGTGTTACAAACGGAGAGACAAAGTGAATATACCCTCGGTGTGGGGTATAAAAAGTATTATAAATAAGAAAAAATCAAATTTTCTTGAGTTTTTTGGCAAAATCCCGAAAAATTAAAATTTTGCAGCTCTAGTAGCAACCCATAGATTTTTTTTTTTTAATTTTTTAAATCGAAAATCGAGTGTTCCCTAAGGATTCTTAAATTCGTGCCCCCCCCCCCAAATTTTAAGTCCTAGATCCGCCACTGAACATATCCATACCACAGACACATCCAAATAGAAATAGAAAGGTTCCTTGGTGGAATAGTGGTCTTGAAGACATTAAAAAAAGAAAACTCGATGGTGGAACATATTCAAACGCAATCTGACATCAATCAATTTGATTAACTACAAAAAAATGAATGCTCTATTAAAACTAAAAACTCCAAAAACAAATCGCTTGATTTATTTACTTCAACAATAAGCCCATCTTCTCGCTTTGAAAAAATGTGGACTAATATTAAATCGTTTACTAGTTACAAATCACTTCATAAAGTTCATGGTGTCTATTCAGTCTTAGATCCAGGAACATTCCTTACTGACAAACTTAAATTAGCCACTGAATTTGGTAACTTTTGGTCAGATAACTCAGCCGACACCAAGTAACCTTCTGAACATTATTCCAGAAAATCTAACCTTTTATCACATTTTCCAACAACTAACCCATCTGCTGATGCTCTGCAAATCGAAAATAATATAAATATTATAGAACTCAATAGTGTATTGAATAAACTTACAGGCAAAACACTTGGATTTGACCAAATTTCCTACCCTATGCTGAGATATTTGCCTTCAACCTTGAAAACCCGTCTACTTCAGCTTTACAACAATATTTTAAATGGTTTCATTCCACAACAGTTTAAGGTTAGTTCAATTGTCTCCATACATAAAAAAGGTTCCGATAAAACTTAAATTGATTCCTACCGGCCAATCTCCATAAATCCCTGTATATCCAAAATCTTGGACAAAATTGTTGCAAATCGGCTTCGGTGGTTTTCCACTAAATATAATTTACTAAACAGTCTATTATTGAAAATGTTAATTCACTATATCGACGAGGTCATATTACTATACTATCCTTAGACTTTCAAAAAGCATTTGACCGCATAGTATTACAGACTATTATAGATGTATTACTTTCTTGGAATGTTGGACCAAAAATTATAAAATATATTTTCAATTTTATGTCAAATCGAAAATTTAGGGTAAGAGTAGATTCCCATTATTTTGATGCCTTCCCGCTCCATAACGGAATACCACAAGGATCTCCGCTGTCTATAATTATATTTTTAATAGCTTACAATAAGTTACGCAAAGTTATGTCATTACACCAAGAAATTGTTTTTATATCCTATGCTGACGACTTTAATTTAATACTGAAATCAAGTAAGGAAAAAAATCCGGTTATAAATCTTAACTCTCTATTTAATAGCATTATTGGTTGGACCAATTATTCCGGAACGGTTTTATCCACAACTAAGTGCAAGTACATCCACATCTGCCGAAAAATAAGCTGTTGCAGTAAGATTTTAGCATGTAATTTCCATTTCAATAAAGTAGATAACCTCAAACTACTTGGCCTCCATATAAATAAAAGATAAAGATGAAACGAAGATATAAATGCTTAAGTTATGTCTATTAATCAGAAACTTAATGTTATAAAATGTCTCTCTAGCCCAGAATTCAACTGCATCACTAGCACACTTATAAAAGTCATGAAAACCTTTCAAAAGTTAATTATGGCCTGCCCATTTATGGTCATGCCCAGAAATCTCTACTTGCTAAAATTAAAACACAAATAAGTTCTGCTTTTAGATTCCCTTTAGAAGCTTTTCGTTCAACACCTACCAAAAATCTTCTTTGGGAAGCGAATATTTTGCCCTTAGGTATTGAACGAGATATACAAACGACTAAATTATTTAAGTCCTTCTCCGATACTGCCAGCCCCTTGTTCAAAATCTTATTGAAAATTAACAGATCAATCAAGACCCCAAAAATATTATCTACAATTGCCAGAGTTCAACAAAATTGTGTACATTTAAATATTTCCTTTAAAACAAAAAATTTGGGAAACGCAAATTATCCACCCTGGTATCAAGGCGCAGTTGCATAGATATTTCTTTCCATTCCTTATCAAAATGTGACAATAATCCCACTACATTAAACACTATGTTCGAGAGTTTTCAAGAATAATACATAAGCCACATATGGCTCGAAAAATGGCAACAATGTCGGCTTCAGTATCACAACTATAAATAAAGTCATTAGCCTCCACATTTTACCAAGCCATAGTTCTATCTTTACAGCAGAACTTATTGCTATCACATAGAAAATAAATTAGGTAATTTCGTAATCTGCACTGATTCCCTCTCATCCCTTCAATCTATTCTTAACATATCAATCAATAATATTTATCTCTCAAAAATCCGTAACGTCCTTATTAAAAGAAATCCAGATATAATTTAACTATGGGTTCCAAGCCATTGTAACATACCTGGAAACGAATTCGCAGATACTGCAGCAAAACATTTCCTAAGAGCACCGTTAATTTCAAAAGAAAATAACAATTAAAGAAAATTTTGTTGCTAATAATAATACCTTCCTCCTAACATCCGACTAGTACAAAAAAGTAAATTGTTATAACTACCAATCCTTGGCTTATATCAACGAAAACACTAACATATCGGATTTAATTAAGTTTACAAGACTTCGGTTAGGTCACACAAAATTCACCCATGGCTGTCTCCTGAAGTTACCTAATATACCGTCTTGTGGATGCAATATATGTATTCTATCCAGCAGACCCCTCACATCTTCTTTCCCAATGCCCCTTAAACTCTAACTACAGGCAACAAATACTTAAAAATAAAGACTCCATTCAAATACTTTCCGGCCCAACCGACGAAAACAGTTCCCTCATTTCTGGATATCTTAAAAAAATTAACCTCTATAACTTAATATAAGTTTAATTACATTTTTCAAATTAAGCTTAATCACATAATAATAATGTTCATTCACAAACATTATTCTTCACACTATTCAAATATAATGTAACATATATTATAAAGTAAGTTATAAAGTTAAGCGTCGCGCAGTGGGAGATCGCGGCCACATATACAAAGAAAATGAATGACACAAAGTTGAGTTTTGAACACCAAAAATGTTTCATCGAACTTTTTATATCAGTAAGTGTTGGACAGAGCGCTCTAGTTAACTTGTTTGAAACAAATACGCTAATATGGCATATTGACGGAAAAAATTTCTTCACTTTATAAAAACCAATTTATTTTTCTTCTATGTGAATTTAATGGATTTTTCAAAAATTGAATTGAAAAATGGTAAAAGTGGCAAATTTGCAAACATTGACAAAACAAAAAGTTTATTTTTAATTAAAATAAATAATACATATTGTTAATAAAGTCATATTTTGCAAAGTTATGACAGTAATTTTGATATGAAAGCATATACATTCTTAGGATTGATTGGAGAATAACATGTATAAAAATCAAAAAAAAAAATGTTATATCGAGATATTTAGAGAAAAATGTTTATAAATATTAAAATTAATGTTTAAGCAAAATTTATTTTAAGTTTTATAATTTTTTTCAAAAATACAAATATTTCACGGGTTTGAAAATTTTTTAGGTAGGGGCGGCAAGTTACAGCTTCACGCAGGGCGCTGAATGTGCACGGTACGTCACTGTCTATTCCTCATAGTTTTTGAGATTTTTCAAAAAATGTTCCAAAGAGTTAAAAAACACAAAGTGTGCAGTTATTTACAGAATGACCGATACATAATTTGATGGATGAGAGGGTGTTATTTTCTCACCAAATTGTTTTTGTCTGAGAATGTTGTCTCATTTTCATTTGAAAGACTTTAAAACTAACATTTCTAAGAGTTATTTGGATTTGCTTAAGCAAAACATAATAACCCTCCCATCATCTTTAAAAACGTCCAAAGATCTGAACAGTGGATAACCCTGAGTTAAATGTCAATATTGATATATTTTATGTACAGGGTGTTTTTTTTAGAGGTATAGAGCTTCGAATTGAAATAAAACACAAGAAAATCGTTTTAATGTCCATCAATTTGGCTTTATTGGAAGGATAATTTTATGCCATTAATGTTTAAATATGATTTCGGGCATGTGGCCGCCGCGGCTGGCTCGAATAAAGCCAATTCTACAGGTCCAATTATGAACCACTTTTTCGAGCATATGGGGCCGTATGTCGGCAATAACGCCACGAATGTTGGCTTCCAAGTCCCCTAACGTTTCTGGTTTGTTGGCGTAGACGAGCGACTTCACATATCCCCAAAGAAAATAATCTAATGGTGTCAAATCACACGATCTTGGTGGCCAATTGACAGGTCCATTCCGCGAAATTATGCGCTCATCGAATGCTTCCTTCAATAAATTGATTGTGACGTGCGCTGTGTGGCATGTAGCGCCGTCTTGTTGGAACCACAACTCATCCACATTCATGCCATCCAATTCGGGAACAAAATAGTCGGTTATCATGGCTCTATACCGGTCTCCATTAACGGTAACTGACTCTCCAGCATTATTTCGGAAGAAGTATGGCCCAATGACTCCACCAGCCCATAGAGCACACCAAACAGTCAGTTTTTGTGGATGTAATGGCGTCTCAAGGGTCTCATGTGGATTCTCTTCACTCCAAATGCGGCAATTTTGCTTGTTGACGTAGCCATTCAACCAAAAATGAGCCTCATCACTGAACAAAATTTTGCGATGAAAATCAGCATCGAGATCAATCTCATTTTCGGCCCATACACCAAAATCACGACGCATTGCATGGTCTCGCGGCTTTAATTCTTGCACAAGCTGGATCTTGTAAGGTCGCAAGCCAAGATCTTTGCGCAAAATCTTCCATAAAGTTGATGGACAAAGCTCCATCTTCAACATTTTGCTCTACAGCGGCAATTGTTTCTTCGGTGCGCACTGTTCGACATCTCTGCGGATGCGTATTATCACATAGAGTAAACGTAGTGCGAAAACGACCCATGGTTAACCGAATTAATTGCTCTGATGGACGATTATGTCGACCATAAAATGGACGGAGCTTGCGGTAAACTTCGCGAACTGAACCATTATTTTCGAAATAAATTTGCACGATTTGCAAGCGTTGTTCTTTTGTCAACCTGTTCATGATGAAATGGCAAACCAAACTGAACATAAATGACATTAGAGTTGCCAGATTTGACCATAAAATGCCAGTTTTATCTCTATTCGAAAAACAAACCTCTAAAAAAACACCCTGTATATACATAAGTGCAGCTTTTAAGTATTTTTCATCCATTCAAGGAAAATGTTGCTGTTGCTCTTGCTTGTAGTTTTTGTGACAGCAATTGTAGCTCAAATAAGGAAAATGTTGCATTACTAATGTGACTATATGTAGTGGGGTATTTCAGAAAAAAAAATGGTGTTTAATTTCACGTGCAGATTGTTGCTCCTCAAAACTAAAGATTAAGTAGAAAAGCTAAGCTTTCACGCACTGGTAGAGCTTTGTAGGTTTAGTTGTAGCCTCCGCTCTAAAGCAATTTGCTTTAACATAGGAAAACATACAAGAAAGTTGATCAAAAAACAAATAACTTTTGAGGTGCAGCAGTACAATAAATTAAAAACATTATTTTCTCAAACACCCTAGTGTGTATAGCTGTAACAGCTCACTTACATATCTCAATATACCGACGTTTAAGTCACAACTGCACATTCTTTGTTTCCATTACTCGTACGTTTCTTGAAAATTTTTTTTTTTTTAAATTGTTCCATAAGAATATATGTCTCACAAAAAAATGTGCTGGAAGAACTGTCATTGCTTTACATACATACAATCAGGAAATGGAGTGGGCATTCCCCTAAAAATATTTCGCATTCCCCGAACAATTGAAAGGAATTTGCTGAGTGAACATTTCATGCGTTTATTCAGGATGAAAATGAATAAAAGAAATATTTTTGATAAACATTGCTGAATGATATCAAAATTAGCTATTTTTATACAGTAGGGTGACAAAAAAAAATTAAATTTCGAATTCTATGTTGCTTATATAATAAGTAGTTAGTGTAATGTAATATGTACTCTGAAAATTTTATTAAAAAATATTGATATTTAGATGTCGCTAGTGTGCGTTTTGTGAATTAAATCTAATCTTTTTATTTGCGATTGACTGAAATACTTCCCAAAAGACAATACCGCATGAGGTACGGGCTGTCGGCATTGATTCCTATGTTTTGGGGTCTGCTGGACACGATGGAGATGGTTGTTTTGTTATACAGTGGCTGTGTAAAATGGTAGAATCTTAAAACAGCAAAAAAGCCTCGAAACTTTGGGTTTAAATGAGTTAAACTCGGGGAATCACTTTTTTTTTCTGAGTCTAGTATTCTTCAGTATTGAAGTCCGATAACGGACGAAAAAATTCTGGCCAGTCCCGATGTTCCAGTATTTTTTATTGGAAGACCAGAGAAATGAAAAACCTTCGGAAATAGGCCACAATTCAAGCTTAAATGAGGTAAATTCGTATAATATATATTTTTTTAAAATAGACTCAAAAAAAATGTATTCCCCGAGTTTACCTCATTTAATCCCAAACTTTCGCTGTTTTTTCGTAGTTTTCTTGGAATTTTTCGATGCAACCAAGATACACAGCCACCATATAGCAAAAAAACAAAAGCCATCACCATCGTGTGCAGACCCGGAAACATAACAATCAACAACCGACAGTCCGTGCAAGGATTGGGCAAATAAAAAATACTATCGAAATATCGATGATCGATATTTCGAAACAGCATCAAAATATATCGAGAAAAGAGTATCGAATATATCGATAATCGAAAATCGATATTTATGCTGAAAAAATTAATGCGAAAAATGGCGTCCCAATTCCTACTATGCGCATGTAGCATTGAAATTCTGTTAGTATAATCGTAAATTTCAACTTGCTTTTCAGTTTGCTACGTGGGATCGCATCAACGAAATTAATACTCTGTCGGAGCAACAGATAAGATAAATGGCCAAATTCATATTGCCTTATATTTTAAACGGTAGTCTGGTGCTCTCTGTTTTGAAAGTCGTCGACTTTCTGCAGTTGGATAAATTAAGTTCTCTGCTCATGAAAGACATTATGTAAACTGCATTTAGACGTGTTGCCAAATATCAATCAGTATATGTACATATGTCTGTTCAGTATACGTCTGTTTATGCAACATTTCTTACTTAAAAATGAAGGTGCCAACTTGATGTTGGTGGAGGAACAATTGGAGTTGTTAAAACAACGCGTAGACTATGTAATGGAATATTTTTGCCAGAGAAACTTTGCTTAGCCATATCTGTATTGAGGCATTTTTAATTTGATGTATAAAGTTTTTGAACATTTATATCCTTTGTCTAACTGAAACGTAAACTTTTGTTATTAGTTTTAGAATGTGAATCGATTCTGCAAGATCATTTTGCAATAGAACGGCTGGTAAAATACACCACAATAATAAATGAAGACTTCAATAAGTTAAATCCAAAAGTTGTATCATTTATGTTTTATTTTAGTAGTTTTCCAATTAAAAATGAATTCATTGTTATCAAAATAAGGGAGATGAAAATAATGGACAGGCATGATAATATATTTGACTGAATGATAAGTAGTGCTTGAAAGATAAAAAAAATCGTCATTGGCAGCTCTAAAGCGATACAGGGCTGATTTGGTATCGATCTTTTCTTACCGCTAGATAATGAAAAGACCCATTAGGTAAGACCTACCTCTGCTGACTATGCTAGCCAGCACTTCGTAGTTGTAAGGAACATACTAGAGAGTATTTCCAGGAACCACCTCAATGGCGCCATGGACGCACTACCGCAATCCTTGACAAATTGGGAAGAGAATCATTGATTACTATGTTGATCATATGATCACCAGCTTGCCTGATGAAAAGAATACTTAAACCAAATACGGAATACGGTTTGACCAAAACCATCGCCTTGAACGATATCCGTTCAAATAAAAAAGGCAAAGAGTTTTGAAGATCACAAAGACATGTCCTCGCAAGGTTTTCCAGAAGCATGCATCATGGCAATGCACCAAATGCAATGTGCAGTTGCGTTGCTGGAGTTGTCCACAAATGAAAAGAATAGATTCTCTTCAATATTCATTCAATACAGTAAGTTTTTGCCATACAAAAACGTTTTTCGTTCATATCAGAAAATATTGCATTATTTGATATCACTTGTGGTCGAAAAATTCACCACCCACCAGAGCCCAATCTTGAGCAGGAAAAAAAAGTTTAAAACCAAAGCTTAGACTTATGATCCAAATGTAACCTCTGGATGAAATTTCATCGATTTTGGTCTTGTAGTTTAGGCTTGGGATTTAATGGGTTAAACACATACTGATGGATATACAAACAGTTTCAACATTTTTCAACCTGTTTTAATATTTTGGAGATTTTCAATCTCTTTCAACTTTTTCAACACTCCTCATATATTATCCTCTCCTCTCTCAACTTTTTTTCTACATTTCTCATATTTTATCGACTTTTTCAAGGTCTTTCAATTCATTTCGACACTTTCGTCATTCAAATTTTTTCGAGTTTTTCATTCTTTTTCGACGGTTTCAAAATTTTTCAGCATTTTTCAACATTTCTCATGTTTTTTCGACTCTTTCAACATTTTAACCAGTTTCAAAATTTTTTCAATCCTTACCATTTTGTTCTAACTTTTCTAATATTTTTCGGCTTCTTCAGCCCATTTCAATATTTTCCATAATTTTTTAACCTCTTTTTTCAACATTTTTCATATTTTATCAAAGTCTTTCAACTTTTTAAATATTTTCCATATTTATTCAACTTTTTCCAACATATAGCATGTTTTTCCGACTTTTTCAACCTGAAAACGAAAACCAGAACTATGATCGGTCTCCTGGTACTTTGCTTTAAGCCGTAGAAGTATTACGAACATTAACAAAACAACCTGAGTGGATGAAGACAGTATGTTATATTTCCCTGTATTTGCGTTTTATACTGCAAATACACATCAAGAACATTTAAGGAACAAGCACGCGAATAATTTGAAAAACTCATTATCTCTAATGAATTTTTTAACTTTAAGGACATAAAGAGAGTTCTAAAGATTAACTTTATGGACTCTTTTTCGTGTTGTTTTGTTGAGAGACGGTAAGAATTTAGGAACTTTTTATTTCAAACAAATATCAAATGTCATAGTACCCATTTAATTTAATTTGACATTGCTATTAAATAAAAGAATATCAAGTAAATATACTGTTGTTCTTCAATGTGTTTATCATAAGATGGCATTGAATTCTTATGTATTACATTAGGTACATGATACAGCAAGATACGCTGCACATTGGGAAAAACATGCGCCAAACGAGAGCATTGGAGGTATTCCAAAAGTTGTAGGGAAAAATTTGTTTCTTCACTTTTTGAAGTTGAGACACATCCAGTATGTCGAAAAACAATTTTGCAACTCATTGACCGAAGAGCCTTTGCTAAGCTTCTAACGAAGTTATTTTTTGTAATAAAAAGTATCATTCTCAATGCTTTATGTAGATGCCAGTAGAATCGCCATTTTTTAATGGAATTTTACCATTTCCTAAGAGTAGAATAAAAGTATTCACATAGGTAATTGATTTTCATTAAAAATTTTATTTCAGTTATATGTATTTTTTAAAAAAAATATGTTTCTATGGTGTAGAAATTTTTGGGTTCCGCATGGATCAACTAAATACTTCAGTACTGATTAGTAGGATCTCTTACTAAATGATGGTATCAAAATCAGCTGCAGAAGTTTGCAGAAACGTCAGACTTACCAATTTCAAGTAAGTACTATACATATGTATGTAGGAAAAAAATTTTAAAAAAATGTTTGTGTGCTATTATTTTGTTTTCTATCAATTTAAAGCATATCAGTTTTTTTCCAATAAATGTGGAATCAACTTGCACATTAAATTTTTTGAGACTGTATTGTACGTGCATATTGCGAAAGTTCTGAAAATGTGAAACGTTGAATATTGATTTACTATAGATTTTTCTTATGGTTTCATTCAGTGCTAGCTGGACCCGCGCATTTCTCTTTGCACAATCACGGCTACATACATACATCTTACGCAGTACTTAATGCCGACAATTGAATTCATGTACCAAACTTCAGAACTTGGTGTAAATACCAAGAATTGCGATTTTAGCGTTTTGTTATATGGGAGGAGCCACGCCCCATTGCCCAATACATTTCATGTTTCATGACGTGCAAAGCATAGGCAATAAACATCATAGCACTAAATTTCCTGCTACCATAGGCATAGCGTTTAAAGTGTTTTTGTTGTATGGAAGGCGCCACGCCCTATTGTCTAAACAATTTAAAACTATATTCTAAATTTTTCCGATATCAAAGCAAATATAGCCTGTAAATTTGAGTTCTGTCGGCTCAGTAGTCTTCAAGTCTATAAGTATAATATATCAAACAGACTTACATTCATTTTTATGCATATATTTTTACCGGAAAATTGACCCAGCTTCTAAGGAATTTTACAAAAAAAAATCGAAATTCATGCAGTGATTGATGTAGCGTGATGCGGTAAGATTGATAACCTTGTTACTATTTTATTTATATATGTAGATTACGCTAAAATATACCCACTTTGAACTCCTTTGTAAATTGACGTATGAAGCATTAACAGTATAGATGCAAAAAAGACAAATGCACGCGTTTTGCCTATGTTTTTCCCAATGTGCGCTGTGCGTATACCGTACTGTCCAAATTCTCCTGAAATGTTGTTTTATTCAAATGCCCATTGTTGTAGCTTAGCGTGACGCCATTTTATTATGTCTGGCAAAACAACACAAACATTACTTTTCAAAAAAAAAAGAAAACAACAAAAACAAATAGAAGAGAGAGAAAAAGATAATAAATAAATACAAGTTAATGACACTTTACTGTTGTAACAACCAGTAAAATGAGGAGGAAATTTCCTCAGCACGAAGAAATGACTCCAAAAGGAATCCCCAGCTAATTTATTACTAGAAACTGTCACCCATTTAAATTGGCCATTACGGTAATTATTTGCTGCTTTGTGTCATTTCTCTTTAAAACACCTTGAGCTTTAAGGATATCAAAAATCGCACAGAAGTTAAGGAAATGTTTATAATGTATAAATTTGACACTTAACTGAAAATGAGACCGTAGCAAAAGTCTGCTTACATTTTGTTAATCTTAGAAGAGATGATGATTTTCTTGTCTTTCTCTCATTCTAACATTTTGAGTATGGGCTAATTAACAATTATAAGAGGTTTGAATTGGGTGTCACAACCGCCAAAAGGCTCTTTAAAAATTAATTAGGAAAATCATTGCTACCGCTTACTCGTTTTGATTTGGCGATTTTCTGATAACTGGAAACAAATTTTTTTTTCTTACATGGGGTAAAATTTGCCATGTGTACCAGGCTAAAAGTTTTTATGCCCCGATCTTGTTTAAATTTTGTTTATTTGTAGTTTAATTAATTGGTCATTGAGATATTCGTCCTTTTAATGAATTAATGGACTAATATTGTTGTTAGATATAGGCACCTTCCAAATAAAAAATTCGAGACATTATTCAACTATGATAGGATGAATGGTCTCAAGATGTCACTTGGGTGCATACGCTCGGAAGTTAGAGTTTTCAAACAGAGCACACTCTGCGGTCTTTCTTCATTGTTTACTTCTACTGAAATAAATTCGAAGTCCATTTTGCATTTTGTGAGTAACTTCTTACAATTAAAATAAAAGATCCGACATTATCGTGCAAAGATTATGAGTGAATATCGGGTGATAGCGAGCGCCGGGCTTGGCGCGCTGCAGGGGCTTAGATGCTGCTAATGGCGAAAAATCAGCCCCTATTGCAGCAGTATCATCTGTGTATGTTGCAACGGCTACATTTTCATTTATTGGCATATCTGATGTAAATATTGTGTAAAGGAAAGGGTCTTATACTCTACCCTGAGGAATTATAGCTTTTATTTCGTAGATCTTTCGTCTTTCACTTTGACATTAGTAACATGTAAAAAAGTGCGGGTAGATTTAATTTAATTTAATAGAGCAATCCTTACTGTCAAACTCTGCCAAATTCCTGTTGTAGAGTAACTTCGGGTAATGTGATATGGTCGGGTAATGTGATATGCCATATTTCCTTAAGTAAAGCACTCTCGACAAAAATTTTTCTGTCCCCATAGCAGTAACGGAAAAAGATACGTGCTGCAAGGTTTTTGGGCGTTTGCATTCACAGTTTTTGGTCTCAGAGTGGTGAAATTGATTTAGCCACAAGGCGAGATTTTATTTGTGAGCATTTCATGTGTGAATTAAGCCCAAAAAAAAGTAAGTATTATAGCCGAAGTACTTAAATTTGTTAGTAGGTGAATATACCTCGTCATAAATAATGGGAGTTCTTTATTTGCTGAAATGTGTTTTAATAAAAATAACCTGAGTATATTAAATCTGAAATTCGGGTAAGGTGATATTTTCCAATTTGCCCCACCCATCGAGGATATTACCTGTGCTTTTTGCAAAAAATCCTTCCATAGGGATACAAAGATTCGGACCTGAGTTCAATGCCTGCAATGCGACTTAATTTGAGCTCACAATGATTGTCGTTCAAGACGGCAAGCAATTTGTGTATGTGAGTCATCTATCTGACTTTAATATGTTCTGCTTTTCGCTTATTGATTCAGTTTAAATCTAATTTCCTTTTTTATGGAAATTCTCTTGAGAGATGTAATGTTATTATATTTTTAGTTCCTACTGTTTTATACTTGTTATACTTTTCTTGATAGTGTATCACATTATCCGAACGCTATATATCACATTAACCGGCAATTTTATTAAGGGGTGTCACTTGGCTTTTTTTCCATTTTGTTGAAAGATGTCTGAATTTGAATTGATATTCAAAAATTGAAGTTAATCGTCTCAGATATATTTTTTCAAATACCTTGAAGAATAATACCAATAATCTTAGTATAGTTATGGCTTGTTAAGTCATTTCTGCGCATTTCTATTACGATGAGAAATGTTTAAATCTTAAGATCGCATTGCATAAATAAGTTAAAAATACTCTTTTTTGTGAGATATTTATCAATTTGGCATCAATACGGTCGTAACCAAGTGATTTATTTTTGTTTAACATATTGATTTCATTATACACTTCCCTTGAAGAAAAGTGCGTAATTAATAATTCTTCACTTCGTCAACGTCTGACTGTCTTCTAAAATCAAATGGTTGAAACGCGTTTTTTAAATGTACAATACCTCAGCTTAACTTTTATCATATATCAGATATGTTCCGCTTTGTCGGGCGTTTTAAGTATTTTGTTGCTCACCACAACATACTCGTATGTTCATCATATTTTGAATTATAAATTGTTACCAGATATTTACCAACTGAATCATTTTTAAAGTCTTGCAACCGTTTCGGCAAAAGTTTTTGGGACAAACTGATCAAATATTTGTTCGTATTCAGGACATTTTAAGTTATGGCGTGGAGAAGAGTATACAGAACAAAAAGTAATATTGTTATTGTTCCACTTGATTTTAAGACATGTGGCCTGGACGTGTGGTAATTGAATACCACTTAAAGTCGTGAATTTAATAAAGGACTTTATCAAAATTTCTGAACCAGCATGATCCTTATTGTCAAAATGATTAATATAATCTAAATCATAACCAATTAAAGTAAAATATATTTTGCTGATGAAATGAGTTTCCGAAACCAAAAAACCACCGATTAAATTTGTATTTAGAACGAGCTCGACCTCTTGTTTATGGTTGGAAAGTCCATTGGTGTTCCATATAGCTATTCGTAAGCGCAATTTTGCTAAAATAAGAGACATCATGTTCATCAATGTGCTTGTTAATTCAATTTGTTTTTTGATAAGGATCTCTAAATTTTGTAAACATTTATTATGTTATTGTCTTTCTTTGAACAAATCTGCATATGAAGATTCTATGTAACTATTTGTATTATTGGTGAAATTATTCAATTTATTAGCAAGTTGAGCGAAAATGTTATCATTAAATTTAAAACTGATTGAGTTTTGGTTATTTACTTTTTTTATGGCTCTGTTGTGTTTTAGGTAAAACTTCTTAACAAATCGGTAGTTGAGCAACTCTGTTTTCTTACACTGATGTGTGACTCTGTTGTTCACATGAAATGTGCACAAGAGCTGTCGATGATCTCGAAAAGAGACATGGTCTAAGATGGTCATGCGGCAATCCTCACATGACCATCTTAGACCAATTAGATCGATGCATGTGTATATAAGCTTGTTCGACAAACAAGGAAAGCCTTTCAAGAGATATCGAATGAGCTAGAGTCTGTTCAGAAAAAGTTTTCGGAGCATGAAAATTTTTTTAAAACATTTAGATGTTTGGATGAAACATATGTTTCACCTACGCGTAAGCGCAATCTTCGCAGCGACAAAAAATTAGTTTCAAGTCTGTCGTCTGAAGGATCTCTAACCCAATCTGTTTTATCCCGTTCCAAATCATGGACCTGATAACCCTCAACCAACCTCCATTAACCTCATTAATATGTTAAGTCCTATCCCAATAGCCGCTCCTGTTTCAAATCCAATTAACACTAATTTAGGAACTCCTCCGGTAACTTATTCATCTGTAGCTGCTACTTTTGCAGATTACAATGTTTCAGGAGTTACTAAAGCTAATACTGCTACTACTACTACGGCTGATACTACTACTATAACTAGCTTATCGTCAGACTTAATTGGAGCTAAAAAACTTGTAGCGTTGGCTCCTAAGAAATCAATTTTTGCTTCAAGATTTACTGCTGACACAACTGTGGAAGACATGCTCTTTCATATAAACTCTCAGCTTAAGATAAATAACTTAAATATAGCTGTTTATAAATTTAACTTCTCGTATGCTTGGTACACTTCATCATTTAAAAAAACTTTGCCGTCGCATGTTTTCGAAAAAGTAGTAAATCCATCTTTTTGGCCGAACAATTCATTAATTCATGAATTCACTTCTCGGCCTAAGCCTAATACAGCAGCACTAGCAAAGTTACTTTCTCGTAATGCCAGTCAAAAAAACTGAGTTCGATCAAACAGTTCAACATTCTTTATCAGAATGTCCGAGGCCTTAATTCAAAAATGTGTAACCTTTTCTTGATTAGTCATGATTTGGACTACCATTTGCTATGTTTCACAGAAACTTGGTTAAAGCCTAGTACACTGAATTCTGAAATACTTGCAAGCAATTATGCTATTTACCGTAAAGATAGAACTAGAATCCCAAACACTACAAGTAAAGGTGGTGGTGTTCTAATTGCTGTTCAATCATCACTCTTTTCCGAGGAAATTATCCTCACAGAAGCAATGAATATTGAGTTTTGTTGCATTCTTGTGAAATTTGTTACATGTTCGTATGTACCACCGCAATCTGCCATTGACATTTATAATGCCCACGCTCTGGCTATAAATACAATCTATTCTAAACTTGAATCTAATGAACATCTTTTAGTTACAGGCGACTTTAACTTGCCCAACGTTTCTAGGAGTTGTAACTCTCAAGAACAAACTAAATGGTTCCCTGCATCTGATAACTTGTTACACAGTGAGTTCTTAAATGATATATCTACGCATGGGCTTTACCAATTGAACCATGTTGTAAATCATAACTCTCGAATTCTTGATCTTATCTTTTTTGATGATACTGATATTATTCAGCTATCAATGTCCGAACCACTAGTGTTGCCTGAAGATCTACATCATCCAACCCTAGAAATTATACTTGATATACCATTCAAAGGATCTAAGGAGTATTCTCCCGAAATACGCAAAGTTTTTAATTTCAAAAAAACAAACTTTACATTGCTTAAAGATAAATTATCAAAAGTTAACTGGGGATCGATATTGTCACTTAACAAAGATAATTTAACTTCAGATGATATTGATATTGCAGTGCTAGCTTTCAATAAAATTATTCACGAGTGTTTTGCACCATCTGTACCCAGACATTCAAAAATGATTATGTCTGGTCCTTGTGGTTTACTCCTGAAATTAGAAAACCCCGAAATCAAAAAACCATATTTTATAAAAAATATAAAACTTCCTCAAATATAAACATCTGAATAAATGTGCTTATAAATCATATATTTTGAAAGTAAAAGCTGATATAAACACAACGCAAAATCCTTTTGGAACTTCATTAATGTTAAACGAAAGTGTTGTTCTTTCCCCTCTAACATGAAATACCATGACATTGTGTCTAATAATGATGATATGACTTGCGATCTGTTTGTAGAATTTTTTATGTCTACATATTCTTCCAAGTCGTACAATGATTCATATTACCCGTTTAAGGTAAAGCCGTGTCAAGTTAGCTAGTCTTGATAATGTGCAGAAAAGTCTTAAAGATATAAAATCATCATTTAAAGCTGGTCCTGATGGTATTCCCTCACATATTTTAAAAAATTGTCACAACTTGCTTTTCCAGTTTATTTACTTTTTGAGTATTCCTTACTCCTCGAATATTTTCCTTGCACCTGGAAACCTTCATATATAATTCATTTGCATAAGTCGGGAAGTAAATCTCTAATAAGTAACTACCGTGGGATCGCAAAGCTAAGTGCATTGCCAAAACTGTTCGAAAGTATCATTACTCCGCAAATTGCACACAACGTTTCACCCTATAGTTTCACCATATCAGCATGATTTTTTACCAGTAAAATCTACGGTAACTAATTTAATTGAATTTACTAATATAACTATAAATCAATTTACAAATGGTTTTCAAACTGATGTAATATACACTAATTTTAGCAAAGCTTTTGATGTGGTAAATCATAAGCTCTTGTTACTAAAGCTTTCTCTAATTAGTTTTCTCATAAGTTTACTAAATTGGATTCAGTTATATCTTTCAAATAGAAGCCAATCTGTTAGTTTTAATAGCTCCGAATCTTAAAATTTCATTGTTACTTCTGGTGTTCCTCAAGGAAGCCATATTGGACCTTTGCTCTTTACAGTTTTTATCAACAATTTGCCCACTGTTTTAAAGTACTGTAATATTTTAATGCGCGCTGATGACGTGAAGCTTGCATTTGAATCATCATATCTTCAGTATGATCTAAATAACATTTTTGACTGTAGTAAAGTCAATTGCATACACCTGAACTTAAGTAACTGCAAGCACAAAAAACTGCATTATTGTGTACATATAAGATTGATGACCATACTTTTGAAACTCTAAACTCTTTTGAGGACTTAAGCGTAACAATGGATACAAAGCTTAAGTTCAATATTCATATTGACTGAATGATCAATAAGGCTAACAGCGTTCTTGGCTTTATAAAGCGCTGGTCCAAGGAGTTTCGTGACCCTTACATCAATAAAACCTTATTTTCATCTTTAATTAGAGCTATTTTGGAATATGCGTCAGTGGTTTGGTGCCCTCGGTATCAATGCTACATAGATGCCATTGAGTCAGTACAAATATAATTCTAACTTTTTTGCCTCCGTAGTTTCGCTTGGGATCCTACAGTTCATTTACCACCTTATGAACAAAGGTTAAAACAAATAAACTTATCATCTCTCAGAAATCGTAGAGTAATGCTAAACACTTTGTTTATCAATACGCTTATTAATGGTAGCGTTATCAGCGAGCATCTGTTGAGTAACTTATATATAAACGTGCCTCAACGTTCCATGAGGCGATTTGCACGCAGAATTTAAAAACATGCAGATCGAATTACTTGTTACATGAACCCTTCCGGATTGCATGCTGTGATTTCAATAGTGTTTACGCCGTTATTGACTTTAATTAATCTCAAAGCATAACTACAAATAGCATTTTACGTTTTCTTGAAATAGTTAACATTTAATTTGTTTTAGTTGATCTAGACGCTTATGGGATGTGGATGAACGCATTTGCAACAAATACCGTCTGCCGCTGACGCTGTCGGTGTAATGCTGTTTTCGCATCCGACATCTTTAATTGTTCACTGCTGCTTGTAGGCATCTACCCGTCCGGATAAGGTTTGCCACTAGCGAAGTTTTGTGCCTACATAATTTTTACAGCCTTCAGGCATCTACCATGCCAGGTGTGGTCAGCCGTTAGCGCGGAAGTTTTTAAATCACTGCGGCTTTCAGGCATCTACCCGACCAGAAGCTCGTTTCTGTAAAAAAAATTGGCAAGTTACCGATTTGTGTGACGTCAAACTGTTTCGATCTTGAGTTACCGATTTCGTGACAACTGATGTTTCTGTACGTTCAAATCGTTAAAAATTTGGTCCGTGGTGGAAAAGAACACAAATTGAGAAGAGACGTTGTGAAATTGAAACAAATAACAGCTGTTTATTTACATTTGTTTATTTACTTTTCAAATTTTATTTGGAATTATTTTCAGAAAAGGAAATAATTTGACACTTAGTGATGTGAAATGAAAAGTAAACATATGTTTACAACCGGTTACTTTTGCGTTGCTTTAACAAATATTTTTTTTTGTTTAAGTTTCTGACTGTTATGTATACACGTTTTAGTTTTAAAACACATTATTTTGGAAACTAAAATGTTCTAAAATAAACAAAAAAATTATAATCAGTAAAAAATTCAATTTCAGCTAAAGTACCCGGTTTTAAAAATTTATATTGAGTACTTGTTTCTTCATATTTACACAACATTACTGACATTTTTTAGAATCGGTAAAATTCCCACTTACTGGAGAGTCAGTGACAAAACTGACATTTTAAATCGATTCACATTTCTTACAGAAACACTTTTTGAAAAGGTTCTATTGAAATGAAATTGGAGAATGTGACACTTATCGATTTGAAACGAATAAATTGAAACCGAAGTCGATTCAAATATTTACAGAAACAGTGCAGGTGAGAGTGACGTCAAATCGGTAATAAGAGTCGGTAACTGCGATCGATACGAGTTACAGAAACGAGCTTCAGATGAGGTCAGCCGTTAGCGCGGAAATTTTTAAGCCATTGCTGCTTTCAGGCATCTACCTGACCAAGTGTGACCGGCCGTTAGCGCGGATTTTAAATCACTGCTGCTTTCAGGCATCTACCCGACCAGAAGCCCGTTTCTGTAAAAAAATCGGCAATTTACCGATTTGTGTGACGTCAAACTGTTTCGATCCTGAGTTACCGATTTCGTGACAACTGATGTTTCTGTACGTTCAAATCGTTAAAAATTTGGTCCGTGATGGAAAATAACACAAATTGAGAAGAGACGTTGTGAAATTGAATCAAATAACACCTGTTTATTTACATTTGTTTATTTACTTTTCAAATTTTATTTGGAATTATTTTCAGAAACGGAAATAATTTGACACTTAGTGATGTGAAATGAAAAGTAAACATATATTTGCAACCGGTTACTTTTGCGTTGCTTTAACAAATATTTTTTTTTGTTTAAGTTTCTGACTGTTATGTATACACGTTTTAGTTTTAAAATACATTATCTTGGAAACTAAAATGTTCTAAAATAAACAAAAAGATTATAATCAGTAAAAAATTCAACTTCAGTTAAAGTACCCGGTTTTAAAAATTTATATTGAGTACTTGTTTCTTCATATTTACACAACATTACTGACATTTTTTAGAATCGGTAAAATTCTCACTTACTGGAGAGCCAGTGACAAAACTGACATTTTAAATCGATTCACATTTCTTACAGAAACACTTTTTGAAAAGGTTCTATTGGAATGAAATTGGAGAATGTGACAACTTATCGATTTGAAACGAATAAATTGAAACCGAAGTCGATTCAAATATTTACAGAAACAGTGCAGGTGAGAGTGACGTCAAATCGGTAATAAGAGTCGGTAACTGCGATCGTTACGAGTTACAGAAACGAGCTTCTGATGAGGTCTGCCGTTAGCGCTGATTTTAAATCACTGCTGCTTTCAGGCACCAACCAGTTGAGATTAGCCGTTGGTGTGAATTATTTTAAGTTATTTCATGTATAATTTTTCAATTTATGAGGGCCTATGAGCCCAGTAAATAAAGTTGAATAAACTAAACTAAAATGTTACAACCTTTGTAACTTGCCGCATGATTTTAAAGGCAATTTGCGCATTGAGGAGGAGTGCTTTGCTCTGTAGTGCACATTGATGTTGCATGATTGAGCCCACATATAATGAATTTAAAAAAATGTTTGCAATGAGTTTTTTCTAACATGCTTCCATTTTTATTCGCCTTTTCTCGTATTTTATACAGCTACTCGTTTATTGAAGTACATAAAGCAAATCTTCTAACCTGTCGGCTCAGTTCAGACTGAGATTTGTTTTTGTGTACACTACTTCATGAGATCAAACAAATTTGATAGATAAATGAAATGTATATACCGTTTTAAACTACATATTTATGAAGCAAGTATCGTTCTGTTCACTTTGCTCAAATGCTAAATGGCATCTTACGATGTACTTTGTAATAAAAACATCAATTTTGTTTACCAACATAATCATAAAGATTACCTTTGAAACAACAACGGTAATGCCACAACAGCTTAAGCTTTTCACCCTATCAACCATAATGAAAGTCGACTCGGTCCCAAGACAATGGACCACTAAAACACAAAATTAAGTCATTTTGAAATAAATACAGAATTCAAATGAAGCAGTACTATTAAAATAATTACATACAACAATATAAAAGCGAAAGTACTCGTTTCATAGTTGTTACATCAGCAGTTTCACAAAAACATTTTAAATGCCGTAGATTACATAAAATTATGCGTGAAATAAGTAATAGCAACAACAAAAATAAACACAATGACAGTACAAATTATTTATGCCTCACACTGCGGCCACAGGACTCGCAATGCGTCAAAATTAATCAGCATAATTTGTTATGTGCGACGTTTGGGCGGACAAAACAGATAAATGGATACACAGCAGAACTTCAGCACACAAACAATCCCAGTAAGGAAAAACTTCAAAAGGATACTAAATATGATTCAAAGTTCTGACGACGCACATTGAGAGTCCTTTTGTAATTTGTCAGTCATTAATTCTTAAGATGAATATTTCCCAATGAAAATTTACGGAAACGCTTATTCTTGCAGTAGCAGAAATGGGTGGCATTGGCCTGCAGACATGCCCACCTCCCAAAACCTCACCAAAAAGCAAATCGCCAGTGTGTCGAAATTTAGCTGGAGCTCTTAATCTTGTTTAAAAACACGCTATAGTGGAAATGGATGGAATTGGCATGTGGACATGTCCATACAACTACATCAGTCACACTGATGTAACTTCCACAAATGTGACAAAGTTTTACCAGAGTTCTTAAACACATTGCAGTGAAAATAAGTGAAATCAGCGTTCTGCTTTTGACAATGTAGAATTCTCGAGGTAGAGTTATAATTGCCAGTCGACCGAGTTCACCCATTTTCAATCCAAAGAAGCATAACTGAATTAGTGACCTGTGATCGAATTTCCTTCATCAAGTTGATTCGACTTAACTTGATCGACAAAATTAAGAAACTTCGGTACATAACAATAGAACACAAAAAAAAAAAAAAAATTAAAATCTCAAGTGAACTTTTAAATTCAGAGAATATGGTATTTTGTATTTTGTATCATAAAATCAATACTTAATAGCACGTTTGTTTCACCTTTTCGGCATACCGCTCAACATATGTACGTATTGCAAAAGCTGCTACGCGGTGCGCAGTTGACGATAATATGGAGTGGTTGTACTAGAAAGGTGAAGATGCATATAGTGGTGATTACACGTGGATACATTCTGATTACATTTGACTTTAGATAACTCTAAAGCCCTTAAAAATACAACAATTGTAACTCTTAAACTCTTTAGGTTTATTTAACAGAAAAAATGTGTTACATATCCACTACACATGTAACGCTTCACAAGTCTTTCAAGAATCGTTCACATGAAATCTTGCAAAGCTTTAGTTACATTTCAGAAATCTTTCATTTCCATTTCAGCAATCAATCTAACAGCACTTATAAAGAGCAATTACACTAAAAGGTGTGCCAAGCTTAAAATATATAGCTTGGTACACCTTTCACTTAACTTTTGTTTTTTAAATGTAGATACAAAATTTTTAGCATAAATTCTATTAGAATTAATACATTTGCAATTGATTTTATTTTGTGTAATGTCATATATGAGTCATTCCAGATGAAAACGTCTAATCGGTAAAGCTGGCTTAGCTTAGATTTTGCTCAAACTTTTCGAGAATCTTCGTTAGGGTTCCAAGAAAGAAAATCCATGGGTTTTAATTTTTGGATGCGTCAGTCCCCGCCAGGCTGAATTGAAGCATATGAAAAACGTCATTTTTAGGCTTCTTCCTGGTAAAAATCATAGTTTGGCATTTATCAGGATTAAGATGTAAGTTATTGTTAGAACACCAAGCTTCAAAGGATTTCAAGTCAGATTGAAGTGGAAAAGTATAACCAACCCCCTTCACGTTCCTGGAAATTTTCATGTCATCAGCATATATTAGCAAATGGGAGTTTTTAATAACATGTGTAACGTCATTAATAGCTAAAATGAACATGATTGGCCCCAGGTGGCTTCCTAGTGGAACACCTGATGCCGAGCTAAATGAGGAGGAAAACATCCTCCGAAATTTTATTTGATATGAGCGATCAGATAAATAAGATTCAATCCAGCTGACAAAACTTAAAAGAAGTGCAAGCTTCTTTAACTTAAACAAAATCAAATTATGTGGTAATTTGTCAAATGCTTTACTGAAGTCAGTGTAGATGCAGTCAACTTGCTCACCAGAGTCTAAAGAGCTTAATGCAAAAGAAGTGAAATCAAGGATGTTAGAAACTGTAGATCTGCCATTAACAAGCTGACGAGTTGTTATGACTTCACTATAGGTATCGACGATAACTTAGCGACGGGCCTGTAGTTTGAAACCTCATTTTTACACCCTTTCTTGAAAATGGGGCTAATGCATGCTTTTTTCCAAAATTTAGGAAATGATAGATTTATTAAATAAAAAACTGAGGGTCTGACTCAGCACAGAGCTGCAGCTAACTAAAACTGTACCATCGGGTCCGGAGCTGATGTCATCATCAACAGACGAGATATATTTCTCAATGAGTTCAGGTGAGAAAGATATCTCATTAACCGAAACTAAAGGGTCGTTATCCATATATACAAAATAGTTCATCTCAGGGCTAAAAAATTCTATAGAAAATGATTCATTGAACAAATTAGCAAACAATTCAGCAATAATTTGCGGATCGCTAGTGAGCGCATCAACCATTCTGAACTCAGATGGAAACCCGTTAGACTCTTCTTCGAATTAATAAGTCCCCAAAAATGCTTGGGGTCATGAAGGATATTCTGCCTAATTTTATTCAAATATTCAGAATAAACTAAAGCTGACATATCTTTAAATTCACGGAACAGCTGCTGGTAAGCAACAAGGTCATTTCGGTCCTGGCTACAAACGCATTTATTCCATGCCCTATTACGACCATTGCGAACTTTTTTCAAATCCTTTGTATACCAAGGGTACGAGGAATTTTTAACGTACCTCTTTGTATATGGAACCGACAATGCTATGGCAGAAAAAAGTTCACTATAGAAAATTTAATGCAATCATCAAATGTATTGTTATTAAAAAAAGTATGGAAGTAATTTATTTCTTAAATTTTCATTCAATTTTAAAAAGTCAGCTTTCTTAAAATTGAATTCGTAAATATTAAGGGATGAACATTCATTGTCAGATTGGTACACAATACTCAAAGGTGGATGATAGGTATCAACCGTAGAAAGAGCATGGATAGCATTTCTCACAACTACATTGCTACTATTTGCAGCCAAGACTAAGTCAAATTGTCGTCCGTGGCAATTAGTTATACAACTTACTTGTTGTAAATTTGAAAGTATTTCATCAACAAATATTTGTTGTTGTCGAGTTTTTGGACAAGATGCATAATAATATGTACCATCATCCGAAGAAGTCCATTTTAGGTCAGGCAGATTAAAGTCACCTAACAACAAAATGTCATCATTAGTGTCTAGTTCATTAATAACGTATTCAACGGCCATCGAAAGACATTCGTAAACAGCTGCGCTACTATTTGGAGGAACATAAGCGTTAAGAATATAAATATTGGAGTTACAATGTATAACTTTAACGCATAAGAGTTCAATATTAGACGCACAGGCAACTTCGATTAATGAACTAGTTAAATGATTCTTAAAAGCTATTAAGACGCCTCCACCAACAGAAGAAATACCTTCCGAGTGTCTGTCTCTTCTAAAAACATTGAAACTATTGTCAAAAAGTTTTAAATTGAGAATAGTGTTATTTAACCAAGTTTCGGTAAAAACGATAATGTCTTCAGGGAAATTCTGAGTCGATACAAAAATATCGTGCGTCTTGGAACACAAAACCCCTTTCATTTTGCTTCAGTTTTTTTGAATTCGAAAGGACGGCGTGTCGGACAGTGTTATTATTTTTTTTCGACATAAATTCTGAAATATAGATATTATCCACCCATGAAGTAGATTTAAGAATGGCAGAAATAAGAGGAGAGGCCACTGTCATTTTAAAAGACGCATGAGTTGGTTTATTACCGATTTTCTTGTAAGAAACTAAGGCGTCGGCAGGAATAATTTGATTTTGTCTAATAAAGTTTTTAACAATGTCAGTGGTAGTGTTATGATGAAGTCGTGAAATAAAAAAAGATTTTAACCTTGGCAATGCCTTCAGAGAAACAAGAGGCACAATGGCATCAACCTCCCGTGGATTGGGAATAACTGAAATCGAAAGAGGACCCTAGTAGCATAAAAAGGTCTTATAGCTTCTTTTACAGGAGTTTTAAAGACAAGTAGAAAGACAATATAGTACCTATATAAATTTTTTATAGGGCCTTATAAGAATAAGAGAGTTATTTGGCGTATGAAGTATAAAGACACTTTCCCCTCATTGTTATCTTTCAAGAGACTCGGTAAAATATCTTTCTGAGCTGACACAATTTAATTTTTACTTACGATTTACAAATTTTCAAAGTCAGTCTAGAATCCATGTCCCAGCGATTCATAGTCCTGAGTTCTACCTACTAGGCTACCTTTCATAAATATATTATTTGTGAAAGGTAATATAATATATAGGCAATATATATATGGGAATAGCTTGTTTAGGTAAAAAATAGATCGAAGGAGTGGAAGGTAAAACAATATAACCATCGGTAATAGTTTTATTTTGCAAACTAACATCCGGTGAAATCGCCCCATTAAGGCTTTTTTCAATTTGGGTAGTTAAATCTTGATAATTGTTGAGAATATCTCTGAAATTAGTATTCAGATTGTTAAGATTTTCCTCAAATTGCTTGATTTTGTCGAAAAAAAACCGACGGAAAAAAGGCCCTGCAAGATGGACAGTACCAATGCAGGCCCGAACGTAAAGAACACAATAAATCTGTAATAGATTTCGTCAAGTTTGCACAAGAGGCATGAAAAACCTGTTCACAGGGACCTGAACAGGAAAACATAATACATAGTATATTTTGGCTTTTGCATTGATCTCCTAGAGAGATCACCAAATAACATTAAAAGAAAAATAAAATAAGAAAATATTTTAATGTTGCTTAAAAAATTTAAATAGCGTGAAAAAAAGGGTTGATAATTGCGCAAAATGCACCCGTTGATCAGCAACAACAGAAAACAACAGAGTTTAAAGTCAAGCTTTGTATCCTAACAAAAAGCATAAAAACAAATCAAAAACAAAATTTTCGCACTGCTTACAATATTTATGCTTGCAGAAAAAATATTCACATACGTACATATGTACGAATTAAAATAAAATATTTAATAAACAAAAGCACAAAATTAAAGCAAATTATTACTATTAGCATGCAATTTTACTCGCAACGTCACTATATTAAACACAAGCTTAGAAAATTATTATTTAGTACACTTAACTAACAAAAAAATTATAAACAAATTACGATACACTTGAGCCTTAAAAGAATATATAGGGTTGCCTTGTCGAATCATGTCCTAAACATTAGTTGACACCCATTTTTGAGGAAAAACTTTTCTTAAATGAGTGGCAACCCATGGATTCGACAAGGCAACCCTAAATATTCTATTAAGGCTCTTCGATCTCTATCATTTGGCACAAATTTCAAGCTGTTATCTGCATTAATCAAAATTGACCCAAAAATCCGGTGAAAACCCATGTTTTGGACAGGATTCATTAATGCAATCCCAAGTATTATATTTAGGCCTCTTCGAGTTCTATCATTTGGCATAGTACTTTTATGTACTACAGTTTTAATTAGAACTTTGGCAAGGGAACCCTAGATATTCTTTCTAGGCTCATCGAACTCTATCATTTGGCATACATTTGGAGCTGTTATGTACTACAGTTTTAGTTAGAACATCAAAATTGACTAAAATTCGGTCATTTTCGGCCATCGGGACACGCTTTGGCAAGGCAACCTTAGATATTCTATTTAGGCTCATCGAGCTCTATCACTTGGCATGGTGTAATCTTATACACTCGACTTTTCTACAGCCGGCTCTTGGGCTACTATGGCTAAGACAGTTTTGAAATTAAGAACAAGCATTAATAATTTGCAGTTTTGCAGCTAAAACTTACAACTGTTAATAAGTATATAATAATAATAAATAATAATAAAAACAAGTAAGGAAATTATTTGTATCCACCACCTTGCAAATTGTCAGTAGAATTGCATAACGGGTCGTGGCAACTCCCATTCATTAAAAGGACTTAAAAACGCTTTATTTTGGCGCATATGGTAGCTATTTAATTTAATACATCGATCGGCCGAATGCAGAGGTAGATGTGCCTCTGGTTATTCATTTTCGACCTTTTCTCAGCAAAATGATGTATTTTAAAAAAAACGTTAGAAAAAAGAATGCTATTTTCTATTTTTCATTATACACAATATAAATGCATAATTCTTGTCTGTTTGACCTAGGGCTACCAACTTCTCCGAAACTCATTTCCAGAGATTTATTTTTATATATAAATTAAGTTGCAGTACTTACGTCTAACGTGACCAACTGTACTTCTTTTGCGAGTACCGTACTCTTTTTGGCTTGTTATCCATTGTACTTCTTTTAACTATTTAATAATTTAAGAAATAATTAGTAAAAAGTAGTAGTAGTAGTATTTTTGAAAAGCTTTCCGGATTTTTTGCTATGAATGACAATTTCTTTTTCATTAACTTCTGGAATTTTATTGGTTATAATTAAAGTTTTTTGTAATTTGTCAGACATTTCAAGTACTTATTTGATTCTTCCTTTCAGTTCGGTTTGCATTTCTTTTTGCTATAAAATAGTTGGTCACGTTACTCATGCCGTATTTGGTATAAGTAGCGACAGGATCTTATTATATACAAAAAAATGCTTAAATATAACTTTAAGTTTCGTTTAATTTCAAGTTAAGTAAATGAAACTGTTTTTTGTTCTACTCAAGATAAAAATCTTGCTGCCCTGTAATCGGCTTTCCACTTGGGCATTGAATAAATAGAAAAATAAGAAAGCAAGGAACCTATTCAAGGATACACACATACATACCTACTTAGGTATGCACATAGAAAAGGTTATAGTTCCATTCCTATAAGAGAGAAGAACAGAAACAACAGCCTGTGTGCTAACAAATTTACATTTCAGATTAATTTAAGAAGAATGATGCTTTTCCAATTAATCCTTTGCAGTTTATAAATGCATGAATGTGCTGTTGAATGAATTTATGTAAGGACAACAATTATTCATTTTAAATAGCTTTTCTAAGCTTCTGAAAGTATTAATTTAGATTGACATTTATAAGTGCAATTGTAGATTGTATTATGTAAACGATAAGGCTTTCACCAAACTGAAGAATATAATTTTAAAACATTATGCACACATTTCCTCATATCAAGCAGCCCTTAGTTCCGTCCACTAAAAGTGGAATTACAAACTACTGTCTTTCTTTCTTTCTTTATTTGGCAAAAGCTGGGGTTGCCCCCAAATGCAATGTACCGTGTTGGTTTTAAGAAAAGGAGAAAGGTAAGAGGGATAGATAGAGTAGTGTCGGAAAAAATGCATCTTGAATTTACCGATGTCGCAACTGTCGGGGAAGACAGACGCAAGCAAGCTGTTCCACAACTTGATGGTTCGGCCAAAGAAAGAATTCTCACGAAAGTGTGATGTCCTGTTGAACACCGACATGAATCAAAAGGGATGGGCCTGATGGGACGCCCGAGTGCTGCGAGAGAAAATCTTGGCAGATGTAATCAGTTCACGTATTTCTCTGGAGCACATCCCGTTATAGTATCTGCTGAAAAGGGTTAAACACCCTACGTTACGCCGATGGTGAAGGGAATCGATAGAGGCGATGACAGAATCATCACCTATTAGTTTCATCACACGTCGCACATTGGGAAAAACATAGTCAAAACACGCGCATTGGAGGCATTTCAAAAGTTACAGGGATAAATTTATTTTTTCACTTTTTGTAGTTTAGACACATCCAGCATGTCGAAAAACAATTTTGCAACTCATTTGACCGAAGAGCCTTTGCAGAACAGCCATCTAAAGTTGAGCTTCTAATGAAGTTATTTTTTTCAATAAAATGTATCATTATCAATGCTTTATGTAGATGTCAGTAGAATCAAAATTTTTAAATGAAATCTTACCATTTCTAATATGTAGAATGAAAATATTCTCATAATTGATTTGTTGTTAAAATTTTATTTCAGTTGTACTTATTTACGTAGATATACATAGGTAAATGAAGTTAGGTGTCATTTTTTGAGATTTCTAATTATTATTATTTTATTTTTATTATATTTTTTTACTATCATCAATCAATTCATATCGACTATCTAAATTTCATAAATAATTTGCATTTCAACATAACTCTATGTAAATAAAATTGACTTATAGATAACTCTACATTCAGTAGTTACTAAGAAACTAGTGACGAATGCAGATTACAAAGTGTGTGGGGTCTTAGATAATAAGTTAGTTACATTTTAATAAAAGCTAAATAAGCAAATTTATAATTAAAGAATAAAAGAATGAATAATAATAATGACGAGGCGATAAAATTTTATTATATTAGGAACTTTTATATAAATTTTATTAATTTGTTTAATACGGCTAATATGAGCCTAGTTAAATATGCTTAAATTATTTAGATATGACATAAAAGTTAACATATAAATGATACATGCAATGCTAAAGAAATATAAATTTTCGTATAATTATTCCATTACAATTACAACCTAGATGCAAACAATTCAAATTCAATGCTCAGGAATTATTTCAATGTATAAACAATAATATAAAATAAAAAAAAAAGCTTACATACTGACAGTTTAAAAAGCAGTAGATTAAGTCAAACAGTAGTGTTGCAGCAAAGGCTACTCACACAGATCTTACACAAGGGGCTATTGGAAATGAAGTTGAAGCAGTACTCAGAAAGTACATGCAATATGTCAGCAGAAAGATTATGTAAAATTTATGGCATCAGAAGATTTAAACAACGTAGCGCAGGAAAATTTAACATTATTTTGTAATTATAAATACAGAGATTATATTATCACATCAGTAAGCGAATAATGCTCTGATAATCAAAATTAAAAAGCCAAGATTTTACCTTTCTAATAAAAATATTATTATTTCCGACGCTTCTAATGAAGTATAGAAACCAGATCTCGAGATCAACCCCAAATTTGTAAACTAGTGTAATCGATTCCCAGTACCTACTATCCAAAAAAATTAAAGAAATTTTTTTTTTGATTTTTATATTTTTTTAATGTTTTATATTTTATTTACATTTTTATATTTTTTTAAATATTTTTCATAAATAATAATAAGCAATTATGAAATAAAATTAATTGTTTGCATATTGCATCTAATAAGAAATCACATGAAAAAATAGCAATAAGAAACAAGCGCATATGTGTGAAATAGAAATAAGAAATCAGCCATATGAAAACAAAATAAGAAATCAGAAATTGAAGAACAACGAAAATGAAAACAAACAGCAATAAGAAATTTCGTTTCATTCCGTTTCTATTTTTGGTTTCTATGGCGTCTGCAGTTTCGTGTTTCAAAACTGAAGAAAAACTGGTTCTTAAATCCGTATTTATATATACATACTGATTCTTAACTTTGGACGCAACAGCCAGCTACATAAGTCCGAAACCTTTGACAATCTTTCTCTTCATGTATATATTCTTTTTGCTTGCTGCCACGATCATTGTTCGTCGACAAGGCAAGCTTTTAACAATTTTTTTAATGTTCACGTTATTAAAACGGACTGATTTCAACACTTATTTTAAAGGTACTGTCGTCCAATACGAATTGATTTTGAAAAGGAAATCCAAGACAATATCTTAAAGGAATACAAACGCGTATAAGGTGAAATTAATAATTTATCAGTTTCTATTGATACTTTAAATGGCGAGTTGTTGAAAGTTCACCATCAATTTTTTATGACTTTGATCGATGGTAAGACTTTAAATGTGTTGGAAGATAATAAAGCAATAACGGTAAGAAATAAAACTTAAATATTTTTAATACGCAAATAGCAATTTTTGTTCTTTAGCATTGTCACGTGTGCCGGTGGGTCCCTAAAGAGCTTAACAACTTAAACAATATGGATGCTGTAACTGACTTCAGTCACAGAAGCGAGCTCATTCATTTTTATGCATATATTTTTATTGAAGAAGTGACCAAGCGTCTTAGGAATCAAAAAATAAATTTTTATCGAAATCCATGCAGTAGTTTTAGATTGATACGGTAACATTGAAAACGTAGATATTATTTTATTATATAGATTTCGCTAAAGTATACCCACTTTAAACTCTTTTTTCAAAATTTTTAGAAGTCAATTTTCAAAATGCTGACACACGTGTCTACTTATTTTTGACTAGCTTCCAGAATCCGTTGACAGAACTGTAATATTTTAGTTTCGTTTAACACAGCGTAGTTCTTCAAAAGTCTTAACTTCCGGCCGTAGGGTGTCAGTTGCTTGATTAGGAAATTAAAAAAATATCCTATCAGATAATTTTTTTAAGATTTTGAAGAAGTTGATGATCAAAGTACAAGTGTCTAGCAATAACAGTATAGAGGTTATCGCTCAAAACAGACAATGCGCGCGTTTGGCCTATGTTTTTCCCAATGTGCGTCGCTGAACACGATCTCGCAACTCCAAGGTGGTTTTTGGAGCCCCGGCCCAAATGTGTGAGTTGTACTCTAGTTTGGGTCTAATAAAAGTGAAGTAGACTGCACGAAGATTAACT
This sequence comes from Tricholauxania praeusta, assembly GCA_949775025.1. Lineage (NCBI taxonomy): Eukaryota > Metazoa > Arthropoda > Insecta > Diptera > Lauxaniidae > Tricholauxania > Tricholauxania praeusta. The sequence goes on from OX459031.1 coordinate 80,413,789, forward strand.
GGAGTGAAGTATTTCTAACATCGTTTCAAAAAACCAATACACTTGGCCGCTTCTTTCAACACATCGAACACATGATTTGTCCACCTCAGGTCCGATTGAGCTGATATGCCCAGTACGTCAAGAGCTGTTGACCTCGCAATATCTAAACCAGCCACATAAAGAGAAGGAAGGGAGAAATCCATTCGTCATTGAGACAACAGACAGCACTGGGTTTTTGTAGCATTAAAATGCACTTGGTTAATACGACCCCACTCGGTGATTGTGTTGAGGTCGTAAACGACTGTGTCATTCATATGCCGCCGTTTACTCTCAACCTCAACAGAGCTTGGGCGCTTTTTGAAGTAATAAGAATAGCAAATTTTGCTGTCGTCCGAAAAGGAATGGATTGGGTTGGTGGTCGATGGCAGAAGGTCATTGATAAAGACCAGAAAAAGGGTAGGAGATAGGACAGGACCCTGGGGAGCTCCAGCATTAATGAAGTGTTCGTTAGAGGTGCAACCGTCTACCACAACACGGATAGATCGTTCACTGCAGAGGCCCGTAATCCAACGAGCAAAGGAATTACAAACACCAAAGGCAATTAGTTTTGATACGAAGGCGCGATGCCACGCTCGATCAAACGCCTTAAAAATATCAAGAGCTTTCATTTCTTAGTGAAAAACGACATAAGATCTCCAATAGAACAAGATCTAAGGAAGTAAATCGCCGCGCTCCAGATAGTTCACAAGGTGAAGGTTTATTATACTCTCCATGACTTTAGAGAGCGCAGAGCATATCGCAATGGGTCGATTATTATTAAAGTTGGAAACCTCTCCTTTTTCGGAAACTGGCTGGACATTAGCAACCTTGTAACGATGTTTTTCGCCGGGGTATACGTCAGGCGGTGTCCAGGGTTATTTCCTTGGTGTTTCGTTCTAAAACATTTATTTTTCGTTTGATTATTTGATTTATTCGTTTCTTTTTTTGATCTCTTCCTTTCTTTTAAAAATAATTTGCCTATATATACATATGTGTGCTTGAAAATATTTTCTAAACATACTACCGTTAGATAAAATAAACAAGTTTTGCAATAGCGTGTACTTAGTGATATTTTCTAAACATACTACCGTTAGATAAGATAAACAAGTTTGAAAAGGTATGTTGGTGGTTCGCACTTATACGGCGAAGAAACGATGTCGAATGTTCGACAGACAAGTTTAAGTTCGATGTCGCGGTGCTAGTATTAGAGTGGAGTGACCGAAATCTCTGCCAACGCACTAATACGGCGAAGAAACCATGTCGAATGTTCGACAGACAAGTTTAAGCTCGATGTCGCGTTGTCAGTATTAGAGCGGAGTGACCTAAATCTCTACCGACGTGCTAATATGACGAAAGAACGATGTCAGATGTTTGACGGCCAAGTTTTGGTTCGATGTCGCGTTGTCAGTATTAGAGCGGAGTGACCTAAATCTCTGCCGACGTGCTAATATGACGAAAGACACGATGTCGGATGATCGACAGATAAGTTATGGTTCGATGTCGCGGTGTCAATATTAGAGCGGAGTGACCTAAATCTCTGCCGACGTGCTAATATGACGAAAGAACGATGTCAGATGTTCGACAGATAAGTTGGGGTACGATTTCGCGGTGTCAATATTAGAGCGGAGTGACCTTAATCTCTGCCAACGTACTAATATGACGAAAGAACGATGTCGGATGTTCGACAGATAAGTTGCGGTACGATGTCGTGGTGTCAATATTAGAGCGGAGTGACCTAAATCTCTGCCAACGTACTAATACGACGAAAGAACGATGTCGGATGTTCGACAGATAAGTTGGGGTACGATGTCGCGGTGTCAGTATTAGAGCGGAGTGACCTAAATCTCTGCCAACGTACTAATACGACGAAAGAACGATGTCGGATGTTCGACAGATAAGTTGGGGTACGCTGTCGCGGTGTCAGTATTAGAGCGGAGTGACCTAAATCTCTGCCAACGTACTAATACGACGAAAGAACGATGTCGGATGTTCGACAGATAAGTTGGGGTACGATGTCGCGGTGTCATTATTAGAGCGGATTGACCTAAATCTCTGCCAACGTACTAATACGACGAAAGAACGATGTCGGATGTTCGACAGATAAGTTGGGGTACGATGTCGCGGTGTCAGTATTAGAGCGGAGTGACCTAAATCTCTGCCGACTTGCTAATATGACGAAGGAACGATGTTCACAGTTTGAGTCCCCAACACAGACTAACCCTGAGTGCTTGCGCGTTGCCTTTATTAATGTGGAGTGACCTAAATCTCTGCCAGCGGATTAATAAAGCGAAAAGACGATGTTCACGGTCTGAGATCCCAACACAGACTAACTCTGAGTACTTGTGCGTTGCCTTTATTAATGTGGAGTGACCTAAATCTCTGCCAGCGGATTAATAAGGCGAAAGGACGATGTTCACGGTCTGAGATCCCAACACAGACTGACTTCTGAGTACTTGCGCGTTGCCTTTATTAATGTGGAGTGACCTAAATCTCTGCCAGCGGATTAATAAGGCGAAAAAGAGCGATGTGGACAGTCTGACTGCCCATGCAAGACTGACTCTATGTTCAATTTACATGTTTGTTAATACTGTCAGTTTGGTTGCGCGTAAATGGTTTGGCTTGTTTGTTCGGCCGTCGTGTCTTTGCTGTGTCGTCGTCAATCGTGTTTTGTCTGCCACTTTCCTTTTTAATTAGTTTCTTAAATATTTGTAAATTCAAGTATTTTATTAATATAGAAATAAATCAATTAGCTTTTCAATTTGTTAAAAATAAATCCATTATTTTTATAACTTAGAACTAAAAATAAATCCATTATTTTCTAGCTTAGACCTATTAAAATAAATCCATTATTTTAGAGAAATAAAAATACGCTTATATCTATTTATATATGTATTTTTTTGTACGGCTTTTATGTGTGATTATTTTTATGTGTCGACAAAAAAAATAGTCGTCACATCTCATCCCCTCTTCGGATTGCTCTGGCGAATTTACCTTTTCGGTTGAACACTAGAGTGTATTTGCTATTGCTGATTTTTACTAAGCATTTGTAGCGTTCTGATGATATCGTAGGGTTGTTTTTGTTGGTTATTAATATTTATAAAATTTTTGAATTGAAGACTTAGCTTTCCCTTGTCTATTGCGGGATCATTGGCGCCGCTATTTGCGTTAGATTTGATTGTGTTTCGTTGTTAGAATAAAACATTTTTAATTCTCTGATATGAGCGGAACGAGTTTTGTTGTGTCCTTTTAATTTTAGGGTGGCGATAACTGGTGAGATAAAATTTAAAATTTCGTATGGACCGTCGTATTTTGGGGCTAACTTTGCTGCAAAATTATCTGCTGCTTTCGATAAATGATGTTGTTTTACTAGTACGAGCTGTCCAATTCCAGGCTTCCAGGTTCTTCTGCGTAAGTTGTAATGTCGAGCTTGATCTTTTGCTGCTTTCTCTAAATTTTGTCGCACTAGTAAAAATATCTCCTGTAATTTCGTGGCCTTTTCTTGCGGACTTAAGCTGATGTTTCCTGTCCCATTCGTGTGTTTGTCATATACCGCCTTCGGTAGTCTTGGCTCATGTCCTTGTGTTAAATATGCTGGGGTGAATCCTGTCGTGTCCGATACGCTGGAGTTGATTGCTAGTTAAATTTCTGGAATATATTCATCCCATGTCTTCTGACCTCCCGTGGTGAACTGTGCAATCATTGTTTTTATCATTCGATTAGCTCTTTCTGTAGGATTCTCTTGGGGTGTGTACGGCGCAGTGTATTGATGCTGTGTACCCATATCCTGCAAAAATTTTCGAAATATGTTGCTGGTGAATTGCGCTCCATTATCGGTGATTAAAACTTTTGGCACTCAATATCTGGCTAGTATCCGCTCCCGAAATGCTCGAATGACGGCGGTTGTTGTGGCTTGTCGTAGGGGTATAAGTTCTGTCCATTTAAAAAATTTATCGAAGAAAACTAGCAGGAATGTGTTCCCGTGTTTTGACCGAGGAAACGGTCCCATAAAATCAGCGCATAAAATGGACCATGGTTCTTCTGCGAGTTTCGTCAGCATATGCCCTGCCGGCTGTTGTTGGCTGGGTTTGAAACGTTGACATATTTCGCAATGGCGTACGTAGTGATTGGCGTCGCGAAACATACCTGGCCAAAAATATCGTTGGCTAAGGCGGGCTATCGTCTTCCGTATTCCTAGGTGGCCGGCGCATGGACTGTCATGGTTTTCCCATAGAACCTGTTTGCGTAGTGGTTTGGCTACATATAACTTCCACTGTTTTTCGTTCTCTTCACTGAAACGTTGTGGTATGTGGCGATATAGGTCTCCATTTTTGAGCGTGTAGTCGGGATACTTTTGTGGGTTACCTGTGACTTCTGTTATTTTCTTTTCGAGCCAGGAGCATAGTGGATCTGCTTTTCTTCTTTTCCACTCAGCCGACACAAAGTTTCTACTGGCTGTCTGGATAATGCGTCCGCCACAACGTTGTGCTTTCCTTTACGGTATTGAATATCGAAAGTATATTGTTGCAGCTCCAGTGCCCATCGCGCAATTCTTCCTGAAGGACTTTCAATAGAATTTAGCCATTTTAATGAAAGGTGATCCGTCACAACTGTGAAGTGGTAACCCTCTAGATATGGTCTCATTTTCCTTATTCCCCAGATGATCGCTAGGCATTCCTTTTCCGTGGGTGAGTAATTTTGTTCAGCTTTGTTAAGATGTCGGCTCGCGTATGCAATCACTTTCTCAGCGCCATCTAGTTCTTGTGTGAGTACTACTCCTAGTCCATAGTTGATGGCGCCTGTTTGCAGGGTGAATTTTATTGTGAAATCTGGACAAGCTAAGATGGGTGCTTCCGTCAGTTTTCTCTATAGAGCTTCAAATGCTTGTTTTTGTGCTTCTTCCCACTTAAAATGTTTTCCTTTCTTGAGGAGTGTGGTAAGGGGTCGAACTACGTCTGAAAACTCCGGTACAAAACGACGATACCAAGACGCAATACCTAAGCAGCTGCGTAGCTCACGGATGTTTTTTGGTGGTTTTAATTCCTGTATAGCAGCTATCTTGTCTGGGTCAGTATGAATTCCATGCTCACTGACGACGTGGCCTAAGTATTTTAGCTCCTTCTTGAAGAATTCACATTTGTCAGGATTTATACGTAGTTTTGCTTCCCGCAGCCGTCGGAACACTTCTTGGAGATTTTGCAGATGTTCTTCGAAAGTTCTAACAATCACGATGATGTCGTCTAGATATGCGAATGCATTTGGTTCCATCTCCGGTCCTATTACCTGGTCAAGTGCCCTCTCAAACGTTGCTGGAGCGGAATGTAAGCCAAATGGCATCACACGCCACTCGAAAAGTCCGTATCCTGGTACTGTGAATGCTGTATACTGTCGGCTGCCTTTTTCCATCGGGATTTGCCAATATCCGTTTTTGAGATCTAAACTGCTTATGTATTTTGCTTCGCGCAGGCGGTCCAGTATATGTTGAATCCTGGGAAGGGGAAAGGCGTCTGGAATTGATCTTGCGTTCAGTTGTCTGTAGTCTACGCAGAGTCTCCATTTACCCGTTTTCTTTTTTACCATCACGATTGATGCGCTGTAAGGGCTGTGAGATGGAGTGATGCATCCTTGATTTATTAGCTCGTCGATTTCTTCCTTCATTATTTGTTGCATTGCTGGATTCTTAGGAAAATATCTCTGTTTTATTGGCCTATCATCCCTCATTACAATCTTGTGTGAAGTAATATTCGTAGTGCCTGAAATTTTATTGAATTTTGGTAGCTCTGTTTGTAGGAATTCGTCAATCGTTTTCTTTTCAATTTCATTTTGCCCGATTTCTTGTGGTATAATATTTTGTTGGTTTTCCTCTAGAAGAATTTTATCGGTGTAGCTCTGTATTGTTTAGGCTTCATTTAATGTGTTTTTTTCTTCCAATCTTAGGGTCTGCCCTCCACAGCTGATGGTTGCGCTGATTTTTGTCAGAAAATCCATTCCCAATAATAAATCGTCAATGGCGTCTGGGAAAACTAGTAGGGGCATCTGACATGTTTTTTCACCTAAGCGTATGTCCATTATTAATGCCTCGCGTATTCTGCGTTGGATGTTGTTGGCGAGTGTTATATCGATTTTTACCTTGATCAAATTCTCGGTGGTGCTCAGTTCGTTGGCCAGTAGCTCACTCACAAAACTACGCGTAGCTCTTGTGTCGATGGTACCAGTGAATAGTTGTTCACCAAGGGCAACAGTAGCTAGGATGCGGTGGCTGTCGTGGCTTAGTGCGTTGTCTGGGTAGGTGACGGCGGATTTGTAGGCAGCCTCGTCACTCCGCGATTTTGATGAGGCTGCTGGCGGTTTCCCGACTGGCAACAGTCGATTGTTCTAGTATTTCTTCTACCACAGTTCCAGCAAAATATAATTCGATGATTTCGGCAATCCCTAGAGAAGTGCCCGTTTTGTCCGCATTTACGGCATGCCGTTCTAGTATCTATTCGGTCATCTGTCGCCACCATGAAATTTCGTTCACCACTGCGTCGTGATTGCGAAGCCGGTGGCTCTCTAGTGGTGCCTCGTATAGCTTCAAAATCATCGGCCATGCTAGTGAGCTCTGTAAGCGTTGTGAAGTCTTTCCTGCGAATGTATAGTTGGTAGTCTGGGTGGCAGTTTTTGAATATTCTTTCCAATTTTCTCTCTTCCGTGTATTGAGCGTGTCTCATCATATTTTGTAAGGCGATTACATAGTCTTTAAATGGCTCGCGGTGGCGTTGTTGACGATGTCGAATTTCATCTTCTAGCTGTTCAAAATAGCGGGCGGGGAGGAAAAAGTGACAGAAGTCTGTTTTAAAATGCTCCCAATGGGTCCAGCCGATATTGTTGTTTCGGAACCATGCCAAGGCTCGATCTCGTAGTAATTCGGGCATGGTACGTGGAAGTTGGTTTTTGTCTATATCATAGACCTCTGCCAGTTCCTCAATTCGCTCAATAAATGACAATGGGTCCTTGCCTCCACTGTATTTTTCAGACCATTTCCTCACCTTGTCTATGATGTCTGAATAGCCTGAGCTGAAATTGGTACTTGCAGCCATGATTGCATTAGTAGGGGCGCTGTTTGTCGTATCTGTTGATTTGTTAGGTTCCGTTGAAGGCTCCTGGATATCGGGTTTTTGGGTCCCTGGCATTGGTGATGGACTTCTCCCGTGCTTAGTCTCTAGTTCCTTGAAGGTCTCTAAAACCCTTGGATCTGTTTCTTTGTTGATGACTGCCACTAACCGCTTTCTTAACTCCTCTACTGATCCTGAAGGACTGAAATTAAACTCGCTGGCGTATGTAGTTAAATCGTCTTTCCGTAGCAACCAAACCCAAGATTTTATTTTATTTTATTTTTATTTTTTATTTTTTATTTTTTATTTTTTTTTATTTTTTATTAATTAATAAAGGTAATAAATTACAATTATTAACAAAAATAAATTAGCACTAGCGACTAAGGCCTTCGGCTATGACTTAAATATTAAGATTTTATAAGTAAATCAGTGTATAAAAGTATAATGCTATATGTCAAAGAAAATCCTAGCTTTTTTGAGGAAAGTTACAAATAATTTAATGTTATGCTCTATTGGTAGATCTAAAAGCTCCTTAAGATTCTTTATTTTAAGAATTCTGCAAATATTTTTGGCAGCAGAGCAATCGTAGACCAGGTGATTAACAGTGATGATATTGATATTGCATAGTGGACAAGTGTTGTCAGCTGATATATCGAAAACTCGTCTGTGGGTTAGTCTGGTATGTCCTATACGAAATCTGGTGTAAGCGACAACTTCTCTTCTGGTGACCGTCACTGGAAACTTAGGAGGAATTTTATTGGGGTTACAGGATTGGTAAAAGTGGGAGTAGTTGGTCCAGTCTTGGAGGCTAGTTTCCAGGATGCGGTGTTTGATTTTTTTATTTATATCAGCTTTGTTAAAAGAGGCTTGTGCAATGAGTGGAAGAGTAGTGGCTAGTTTGGCTTTTATATCCGCTGTTTCGTTTCCAAATATACCAATATGACTTGGGATCCAAAGTAATATTAGCAGGTTATTACTTATTAATTAATTTCGTATCTTGTTAATGATGTGGCTGTTGTAATTAACATTTCTTACGGCTTCTGCTACTGAGAGGGAGTCAGTGCATATAATTGTTTTTTTTTTCTATTGTGTGCGTGAAAACATGCAAAAAATATGGCCTCTGCTTCAGCTGAAAAAACTGACGTGTAATTTGTTAGTCGACCAAGCTTAATTTCTGTACCATTTTTATCAACAACACTGAAACCAGTTCCGGTTGGTGTCTTTGAACCATCAGTAAATAAGAATTCACAGTCGCTGTAATTGCTTTTGGTGTCTAAAAATTTTTGTAAAAAACAGTTGTTGTTTGTGCCACATTTGTTCCAAGAGTGCAGCGAGAGGTCTATTGATGACTGTAGTAGCATCCATGGAGGAAAATTTTGTTTAAAATTTTGGCCCAAATCAATATTGAAGTTATGCTCCTGAGCGCAATTTATAACCCGACAAATAGCGCTGGGGAGTTTTTGTTGAGATTTTCTTTTCAGTTGCATAGTAACAATAATACGTAGAACTGAGCTGTCCGGAGTCATTATCTTAGAAACCAGTTGTCCCATCAATTGATTGTATCTTTGGTCTAGGTCAGGAAGACCTGCTTCTGCCAGAATATTTTTTATTGGAGAGGAACGGAAAGCCCCCAGTGACAGTCTAATGGCTGCATGATAAATCACTTTTATTCTTTGCATATTTTTTTTTGAAGTGTGTCCATAAATGATGAAGGCGTAGTCGATTTTTGAAAGTATTGTTGCTCTGGTGATGTCGATTAGTGAGTTTGTGTTAGGTTCTAAGCTAAGATTACTTAAACATTTTAATATATTTAATCTATTACTTAAGGAGTTACATAAAGCTTCAATGTGGCTATTCCAATTATATTTATTATTAAATGTAAGACCTAGAATCTTGAGACTATTAACATTGGCAACATTTATATTATCAAATGATATATTTACATTGGAACAATTATGCTTTTTACATATATGCAGATGCTTACATTTATCAGGACAAATTTTTGCCCCACTGTAGTTGCACCAATTAGAGATGAAAGTGTACAATTCATTACATTTTTCAACTAGTGTAACTGGATTTTTTAACTTGCAAAAAATATACAAATCATCTGCATAAATTGTGTGATTAAAGAACTTGTGTTCGTTAATTATAATGCTTAACTTATCGTACGCTATTAAAAACAAAGTCACCGATAGTGGCGAACCCTGTGGGATACCATTCTCTAGTTTCCAAATATCTGAAAAGCAGTTGTTTACCCTAACGCGAAATTTTCTATTTGTTAAAAAACTCCTGATAAAGTTTGTCATTTTTGGTCCAAGCTTCCATTGAATAATCTGATCAATAACTGTGTGTATTCCTACACGGTCAAAAGCTTTTTCGGCATCGATTGAGATGATAGATATATGATTCTTAAAGGATAAATTATTGCTTGTGAAATGGTCTATTGCGAGTATAGCGTCTATGGTACCCTTTCCGGTTTTGTAAGCTGTTTGCGTATTTGACAGTTTATTTGTTTGAGTCAAGAACCAAGTCAATCTGCGGGATATTATTTTTTCTAAAATTTTGCTTAGACAGGAAAGGAGTGATATAGGTCTGTAACCAGAAGTAGAGTTTAAAGGCTTATTAGGTTTTTTTATTGGAATGATGGTAGCGGTTTTCCACTGCTGTGGAATAATGCCAGTATTAAATACTTGATTATAGATTTCGCATAGTAGATGTAATTTAGAGGAAGGCAATTTTTTGACCATGGGATAGGAGATTTTGTCGAAGCCAGGTGTTTTACCGCTTAGTGAATTTAAACAAGCTTGGAGTTCCAGTACCGATATATTTTTTTCTATGAGGCTTGCTTTGTGGCTCAAATTATATCTTGTGGTGTTGGAATTTAAGATTCTATGCTTACTATCTAAAAAAGCATTCGAAAAGTTCACATCGCTTGAGTAATTAGACCAAGTTTTTGCTAAAATGTTGGCAATTACTAAGGGATTGTCGTAGACAACTCCGTTTGGTTCTTCAATGAAACAAATTGCGGGCGGTAAAGGGTTGCAATTTAAGGAGCGAACTTTATTCCACAAAACTTTTGTCGGGGTAAAAGGATTTATATCTTTGGTGAATTTTATAAATGAATTTCTTTTCTCAATTTTAACTTCACGTTTGAATTTAGCGTTGGATCTTTTATAAGAAATAATATTTTCTGTAGTAGGGAATCTTCTGGCAACTTTCCATTTATTGTTTTTATCATCTTGCAATTTTTGTAGGTATTTGCTCCACCAACACACCGGTTTTCTGACATATCTATTGTTAGCTTTAGGAATTGATTCGTTGGCGCAACGAATAATAGCCCTATGAAAGTTAGCAGCGGTTTTATTAACATTGCAGTCACTTACCTTAGCTGCAATATATTTACCTGCCAGCAAAGTAAATCTATTCCAATCGGCATAATCAGTTTTAAAACGAAGAGGCTTCTGGATTTTAAAAGAGCATGTTGAATTAAATAAGACTATTTCAATTGGGAAGTGATCACTGCCGTATAAATATTTGTCAATGGACCAGGTAGCTGAGTTAAACACAGATGGAGAACAGATACTAAGATCGATGTAAGTGAAAGTTCTTTTAGTTGAAAAATAAGTGGGAGAGTGTCTGTCATTTAGGATCAACAGATTATTATTTTGAATAAAATTAGAAACAATTCTGCCACGTTTATTGTTACTTCGGGAACCCCATAGCTGACACCAACCGTTAAAATCGCCCATCAGCAAAATAGGTTTGTTAAAACCACAAATAAGATTATAAAGATCATTTTCGGAGACATTGTATGAGGGTGGTATGTAAATACTTAGTACTATAAAAGATATTTTGGCGTGAACTTCGACTGCAATAGCTTGTATTCTTGATCTTATATTGACAACTGAGTATGAAAGATTTTTGGAGATAAGAAGAGCAACACCGCCTTTAGCACGATCGGAAAGCGAGTTGTAATTTTTATTTAAAAAATAGAAAGTTTTAGGAATCATTGATTGCGGTGGATAGTCTTTTAAATGGGTCTCTTGCAATGCAATAATGTTTGGTTTTTTGTTGCGAATGAGAAGTTGAAGTTCGTTAAAGTTGTTGTTGAAACCGTTCATGTTCCATTGAACACACTTGATCGCCATATATGAGTGAAAAACGCAATGACAATGTCACTGTAAGAGAGGTTAGTAAGAATATTACTCTTTTCGAATATTTTAATAGTTTGGGTTATGATATTATGGGAATTATTATTATTTATTATAAAATTTGTGGAATTATTATTCTTGTCGTACAGATTCTTTATAAGCTGACCGATTTTATCATTATAATTAAAGAAACCATTAAGATTACAATGAAGTAACCTATGGAACCTAATTGTGCTATTGAAATGGATGTTAGTCTCGTCAAACATTGTATATGATTATACAATAATGAGAGAGTTATAAAGCTTCCATATCATGCTCTGAACCTGAACTAAAAGAGTCTAAATTGTTTATCGATTTTTGAGTGGATTGTGATTTAGGTAGACTTGATGTTGGGATTGTGGATTTGTGAGAAGTTTTTTGAGAAAGGAGACCAAGGTTGTGCATAAGAGTTTGTGAAGAAAGTTTAGGAGATGATGAAGAGAGAGTTGAGGAATGAGGAAGGAATGTGTTGGTAATTTTTGAGTGAGTAGTTGTTTGAGAATTGTTTTTTGTTTCGGTAGATTTTTGGTAAAGAATTTGAGTTGAGTCTGATTCAGTAGTCGTTTTTGCGGTATCATTTTGTTTGTTATTTGAGTTGTTGTTTTTCATTTGAATTGCTTCTTCTAGTGTTTCTATTGGACTATTATTTGAAGTGCTGGACACATTTTTGTTGATTGCTTCAACTGCATCGCGGAAGGAGCATTTATTAATCGTTTTATGTTTTAGGATTGCTTGGCGTTTTTGAAACGTTGGGCATTGCTTATTGTTTTAGCGATGCTGTTGACCACAGTTGACACACTTGACTTCTTTACAAAGGATAGGGTCATGTACGGCAATTGCGCATACATTACATTTTTTTTCAGACTTGCAATGCTTAATAGTATGACCTATTAAGAAGCAGTTTTTGCATTGCATTGGTGAGGGTATATAAGGATCCACCTTAACTTTCAACCAAGCGATGCTAACTTCTTTGGGCAAATGATATAGATTGAAAGAAATTATATGTAAAGGGGTGTTAACTATTTTATTATCTATCATTTTCGTTATCTTTTTGCATTCGACAGCGCCTTGATGTTTTAGACCATCAACAATTTCACTTTCACTTAGGTTACATAAAAAACCAGAATATACTACACCTTTTACTGTATTTAGAGTTGGATGAAGGCTTACAGAAACTTCACATAGGTTTGAGAGCTTTGTTGCTTTTAAAAGCTTGTTTGTTTGGTGCTCATTTTTTGTTAAAATAAGAAGGTCACCTTCACGTGTGAATGAAATTGAAAGGGGTTTTTCTGTTGAAACAGATTGAAGGGCTTTGTCGAGCAAGAAAATATTAAACATATTTAGCGCTTTATCACCTTTATTTTTAATTATTAGGAACTTAGGACACGTTGTAGTTTTCGGACGGGTTTGGTTATTATTTTTAAGATTTGGAAAATCATAACTATTATCTAAATTGTAACTCTTACGTTTAGGAGGTGGTTCATTGTCCAGTATGGCAAAAAAATTTTGATCACGGGCAGATGCCATGATCACTTAGAAACACTACGAGAAGCACTATACAAAAGAAAAAGAAAAAAACGCGGCAGTAATATAGAAAATAATAAAGAGAGTCTTGAATAACTAAACAATTTGAGAGTAGCGAAGTACTATGTCCGAACCGTTCAGCAGTCAGTTTCTCACTGCCAAACCCAAGATGTTTTCACCATTTTGTTGTATATTTTTTTTTATCTCGATTTAATTTATTTAAAGTTTTTTTTTCACTCTAGTCTCTTTTTTTTGATTCAATTTATTTAAAGTTTTTTTTTTCACTGAAGTCTCTTTTTTTTTTTTGACTGTTTTAATTTCACTCTGAGCTTTGTTATTTTCTGGTACACAAATTCCTTGTAACTCACCTCTTATTCTCACTCACTATGTTTATTTATAGTTTTCAATGTTTCTTTTTAGTTTTGAAATTTTTAGCTTTTGAATTTTTTTTTTACTGTTAGCACTTTCACAGTCCCTGCTCGGGCGCCATTTGTAACGATGTTTTTCGCCGGGGTATACGTCAGGCGGTGTCCAGGGTTATTTCCTTGCTGTTTCGTTACAAAAACATTTATTTTTCGTTTGATTATTTGATTTATTCGTTTCTTTTTTTGATCTCTTCCTTTCTTTTAAAAATAATTTGCCTATATATACATATGTGTGCTTGAAAATATTTTCTAAACATACTACCGTTAGATAAAATAAACAAGTTTTGCAATAGCGTGTACTTAGTGATATTTTCTAAACATACTACCGTTAGATAAGATAAACAAGTTTGAAAAGGTATGTTGGTTGTTCGCACTAATACGGCGAAGAAACGATGTCGAATGCTCGACAGACAAGTTTAAGTTCGATGTCGCGGTGCTAGTATTAGAGTGGAGACCGAAATCTCTGCCAACGCACTAATAGGACGAAGAAACGATGTCGAATGTTCGACAGACAAGTTTAAGCTCGATATCGCGTTGTCAGTATTAGAGCGGAGTGACCTAAATCTCTACCGACGTGCTAATATGACGAAAGAACGATGTCAGATGTTTGACGGACAAGTTTTGGTTCGATGTCGCGTTGTCAGTATTAGAGCGGAGTGACCTAAATCTCTGCCGACGTGCTAATATGACGAAAGAAACGATGTCGGATGTTCGACAGATAAGTTATGGTTCGATGTCGCGTTGTCAGTATTAGAGCGGAGTGACCTAAATCTCTGCCGACGTGCTAATATGACGAAAGAACGATGTCAGATGTTCGACAGATAAGTTGGGGTACGATGTCGCGGTGTCAATATTAGAGCGGAGTGACCTAAATCTCTGCCAACGTGCTAATATGACGAAAGAACGATGTCGAATGTTTGACAGACAAGTTTAAGCTCGATGTCGCGTTGTCAGTATTAGAGCGGAGTGACCTAAATCTCTACCGACGTGCTAATATGACGAAAGAACGATGTCAGATGTTTGACGGACAAGTTTTGGTTCGATGTCGCGTTGTCAGTATTAGAGCGGAGTGACCTAAATCTCTGCCGACGTGCTAATATGACGAAAGAAACGATGTCAGATGTTCGACGGATAAGTTTTGGTTCGATGTCGCGGTGTCAATATTAGAGCGGAGTGACCTAAATCTCTGCCGACGTGCTAATATGACGAAAGAACGATGTCAGATGTTCGACAGATAAGTTGGGGTACGATGTCGCGGTGTCAGTATTAGAGCGGAGTGACCTAAATCTCTGCCAACGTACTAATACGACGAAAGAACGATGTCGGATGTTCGACAGATAAGTTGGGGTACGATGTCGCGGTGTCAGTATTAAGCCTAAACCAAAATAGACGAGACGAGACGTGACGAGTAAGTTCGAGTGTATGTAAACCAATGTTGATAGCCAAAATGAACCTACGTAATTGATCGAAAGTGAATGAAACATTCTGACGAGACGTGTTGTTCCGTAAGAACCGAACTTCAATACGTTGCTACTCGTCATAACAGCTTTTTCGACTCGTTGGCTAGCAAAAGCGAAAAGACGATGTTCACGGTCTGAGATCTCAACACAGACTAACTTCTGAGTACTTGCGCGTTGCCTTTATTAATGTGGAGTAACCTAAATCTCTGCCAGCGGATTAATAAGGCGAAAAAGAGCGATGTGGACAGTCTGACTGCCCATGCAAGACTGACTCTATGTTCAATTTACATGTTTGTTAATACTGTCAGTTTGGTTGCGCGTAAATGGTTCGGCCGTCGTGTCTTTGCTGTGTCGTCGTCAATCGTATTTTGTCTGCCACTTTCCTTTTTAATTAGTTTCTTAAATATTTGTAAATTCAAGTATTTTATTAATATAGAAATAAATCAATTACCTTTTCAATTTGTTAAAAATAAATCCATTATTTTTATAACTTAGAACTAAAAATAAATCCATTATTTTCTAGCTTAGACCTATTAAAATAAATCCATTATTTTAGAGAAATAAAAATACGCTTATATCTATTTATATATGTATTTTTTTGTACGGCTTTTATGTGTCGACAAAAAAAATAGTCGTCACAACCTTCCAACATGATGGAAATATCCCACAAGTGTAGGATATGAAAAACAGATTGCCTAATAGACAAGCCAGTGTTGAGGAACACTTTCTTTCAACACATGAGCTGATATGCCATCAGGTCCAGAGGCTTTATTCATCTTATTTACCTGGCTTTGTCAGCAGGGTCAGTGAATATTTGGTCGTTTATTAAGAGAGTTGGAATAGACGATGAGGACTGATTCTTCACTCTCTTCACAAATGACCAAAAACTTTTGCTATCTTTCTGTAGTAAAATGATTCTCTTCCTCTTTGGACCTGACTGCAGACCTGTAAATAATATCGCTATCCGATTCGAAGCTTTTAAGGATTTTCACTGAGATAAACAGCAAATACGGAGACATACATATGCTGCCGTACTAAGCGAAAAGGGCGCATCTCAAAAAAAAAAAAAAATATCCGAGATTCTTATGGCATCGGATAGCTTAAGAAATTACGCTTCTTATGAAATGCCAGCATCTTAAAAAATTATAAAAAATCTACTAATACAATTTCCTCTATCTCAATTTTACAGGTATTTGAACAAATTGACATAAACAAAACATCAATTACCTTGAAATGAATTTTTTGAGATACACCCAATACGCTTGCAATTTAAGCATTTCTTCATTTATAATGACATAACATATCTTTTTAAATAAAAATTTATTTATTTAGTACAGACGTTTTCATTTATTTGCATGAATCAATTTTTTAATCCGTAAGAGCGATGTATTTTGAACTCCATAAAAAGTTTGCAATTGAATTTCAAGACGTTAGTTTTTTTTTAATTACTTTTATAGCTTCCTATTCAGGCCAGTATACAGACTCATTATTTCACATCTTTTTTCACGCTCATACTTTTCGTCTTCTATTCCGGAGTGGGTCATGACCCCTAAAATCAACCACCCATATTTGCTCTTATCTCTAGTGGTATAAATTGCGCAGCAGGCAAAAATATCTTGTTAAAAAAGTCATTTAATTTATTAAATTTTTTTATTTTTAATTAACCCTTTACGTCCCAAATTTTTTTTTTTTATTTGTCAAAAAAATGGTTTTTGAGTAAGCTTTTGGTTAAAAATGAAGTTACTATTTTGTAAAAAATAAGTAAGCAAATGATACAATAAATTTCGTTTTTAAAGTAATATGTTTGATTCGTACAACTTGTTGGATAAAAAATTAATAAATTATAAAAGAATAATAACACTGTGCTACAGTGAAAATGAACTTTTTCAAATGACCTAGTGTAGGTTGTAGGTCTGATCGATTACAACACGAAACCGTGTTTTGTAACACCCCCAAATTTTCAATTTATGGTCAAAAAACCGATTTTGGTGACTTTTCGTACAAAACAATTTCTAACTCAGCAATTTTTCAACCGATTTTAAATTTTAAAACGGCTTTGGAAAGTGAAATGTCAGTTCTTTCAAAATATATACAGTTTTTTGCTAGTGTAATAAAAGTATTAAGAGGTTTTTTTGTGAAAATCTAAAATTTGTTTTTTTTTTTTTCTAATATTTGCAATTTCAACGAAATTTTTTGCCACAATTTGCATAAAAAGAAGTATTCAGACCTTATTATTCTTAAAGTGCCATCGATTTTGGATATAAATAGTTTTTTTTATTAAAATCTTTTACAAATTGTCGAAGTTACGAAACTTTATCTTGAAAAAGGCAATATGTGTGATAGTCGAAATAAGTTTTTTTACGCCTGCGGCTTATTCGTTGACAAGCAACACCGTTTAGAGTTAAATAAAAATCAAGTCGTAGTTAAAGTGTTTAACATTTTTTTCAACCGCTCTTACGTTGGAAGTGACTGGTATGAACCCGAATATGTTTGTTCGATGTGCTCTACAACACTGAAGCAATGGAAATCTGGTAAGTGCGATAACCAGCGTTTGTCATTTGTAATTCCTATGGTTTGGCATCGGCAAATATATCACAAGCCGGAGGATTGCTACTTCTGCCAAACAAGCACCGTTTGTCATCATTACAAACCCGTAACCGCATACAATATGCTAATGTCTTAACCGTATCGAAAGCAGTCCCAATAGATAGTCTAAATAAGCCGGCTAAAATCAAAAAACCTGAAAGCTTTCCTGTTTGCAGCAATGAATTTGATATCGAAAGAAATGATATAGCATATATTCCAACTGGAACACGACCAATAGAACGCCACTTAGTGACAAATCTTGATTATCATGAACTCGTGCGCGATTTGGAATTGTTATCAAGATAAACAGAGATCTTAGCGTCCCGACTGAAGCAGTGGAATATTGTGGAAAGTGACTTCAAAGTTACATTCGTACGAGATAGGAACTTAACGTTGTTTGAACAGATTTTTAAACCTGATGATACCGACAACAAGCTTGTATATTGCGAAGAAGTGGATGAATTGTTCGTTGCTCTGAACCACGAGCACTCCTCAAAAGATTGGCGGCTATTTTTGGATGGATCCAGCAAAAGTGAGTATTATACCGGTCATATATATGAGGAAAAAGGTTAATCAGAGTTCGGGTTCAATTTACGAATACGTCAGGTTTAAAAACAGTTTTATTACACAACGAAAATCAGTTGCCATCAGTTCCAGTACCATACGCAACCGATATAAAAGAGATATATTCAACTATAGAAAAAATTTTGCGGTTGATCAATTATAAGAAACATCAATGGCGAATTGTCTCTGACCTCAAAGTCCTGACAATCCTACTTGGAATGCAAGGTGGCTACACTAAGCATCCCTGTTACCTTTGCGCATGGGACAGTCGTGCGGAAGGTCATTATAAGTGTAGCGACTGGCCACCTAGAAAGACATTTCAAATTGGCGAAAAAATGTTCTCAATGTTCCATTAGTGAAGACTGATAACATTATTTTGCCGCCATTGCACTTGAAGTTAGGCTACATGAAGCAGTTTGTGAAACGACTGGACAATGGCAGTGATGCGTTTTTACACTTGAAATCAGTATTTCACAGGTTAAGTGACGCCAAAATCAAGAAAGGTACGTTGGGGAATTTTTATGTCCTCCACGAAAAAAAGAGTATTTACTCGCATTTTATACTTTGATAATAATTTAGAGGGGTTTTTGTTGGACCACAAATTCGGAAGCTTATGACTGATACAGACTTTTTAAAAAAATTGAACCAAGTTGAAAAAAGAGCATGGCTGAGTTTCATTTCTTTGTGTGAGAACTTTTTGGGCAACAAGAAAAGTCATAATTATGTTGAGGTGGAGGCTTATGGAGAAATGGGATGTAACATGTCCATCAAAATTCATTTTCTGCATTCTCATTTGGGATTCTTCCCAAAAAATCTGGGTCAACTCAGCGATGAACAGGGTGAACGCTTCCACCAAGAAATATCGGCAATCGAAAAGCGCTTTGAAGGCAAGAGCTAAGTTAAAATGCTGTCTAAATACTGCTGGTCACTCAAACGAGACACTGACAACACGTCTTATGCACGTAGAAGATCAAGAAAACATTTTAACGAGAGTAAAGATTGCATTAAGAAACTGAAATCGACCACACAAGGTAAATATCTGCAACAAGTACTTAGAACAAGTATTTTATTTCGAACTTGAGATCGAATTTCTGTCTCTAGAGAAAGCTCTATAACTTCGACAATTTGTAATCGATTTTAATAAAAAAAAACACTTTTTTCATCCAAAATCGATGGTACTTAAAGAAAATAAAAATTTCAATGTTTCTGTTTTTGCAAATTGTGGCCAAAAAATAGCGTTGAAGTTGCAAATATTAGAAAAAAAGAAAAAAATTTGAGATGTTCACAAAAAAATCACTTAATACTTTTGTTTTACTGAAGAAACAGGGCATATATTTTGAAAGTATTAACATTTGACTTTCCAAATCCATTTTGAATTTTGAAATCGGTTGAAAAATTACTGAGTTAGGAAATGTTGAGAGCAAAAAGTCACCAAAAAACGGTTTTTTGACCATAAATTGAAAATTTGGGGGTGTTACAAAATTTTCAAAAACGGTTTCGTGATGTACTCGACCAGACCTATAACTTGCACTAGGTTATTTGAAAAGTTCATTCAATTTTTTTATTTTTGTAGAACCGTGTAATTTCTATACTTCATTGTAATAGTTGTATAGAACGTAAAAATATGTACTAAAATATTAATGTAAAACTATTTAGTTTTATCATCTGTGGTGATTGACTTAAATAATATTTTTGACATACTATTTGTGTTTTAGAAATGCGATCGGGAAATGTTCGACTTCATCATAGCAAACGTAAGTCTTTTTGAGTGGCATACATATATGTACATATATTCATTTATTCAACAATATACTCAAGGATAGTATCAGCAGAAATATATTTGACAGACTTGAATGTTGTATCAAGCTTCTAAAATTCTTCGGTTACTTACAAAATACTCAGATTTATCTAGCACCAATTTTTCTTGACGTCACAAGATTTTTTACTTTTTTTTTAAACTGCGATTTCGGATCTACATATGTCTATAATGGATCCATTAAAGGCCCCTGCATTATTTATGATATTGCCTTTAGGCTCAATGACTACTTGGTCAACCAGCGCAAGGCGTACTCGCTTCAGTGCTGAAAGTGAACGAGAAGCAATTGAAGGTGAACATATCCATAGAATATGATATATCTAAGAAGGACCAACTTTCGAAGCAAGGTCTGGGTCCGACATATTTACTACTTGATCAATTGCTTTGTTTACTTCATTGTTCAGCAGGAAGTCTGGATGGCAAACATCATCATAGTTATTGAAATCTTTCTCTTTATCTTTCTACCAATCTGTTATGTCATCGAGATCAATCGTTTCTAACATTTTGCGAATTTTTTCATCAGAAAGCGACGATAATTTATGACTTAGTCAACGTTCCATTGCTAAGGATAACAAATGTAAGCAATATTTAGCAAAAAAAAATGTGACCACTACATGAGTTAGAAACTTGCTCAAGAAATTTGTTTGCACACGACCTCTTCTAGACAGCCTTTCTTCTGAGTCAGGCTTAAACTCTGCAAAAACAAACTTTTGCAATCTAAAACTATTTTCACAAACTAAACACTTCCAGCAGCACAAAAATATTTTTTTTTAACGCATCTACGGCCATTAATTATATTTTATATATATTTTTTTTTCTCACAAAGCAAATTTTGTTATTTGAGTGACTATAATAGTTTATGTACGCATCAGAACTTACTGCAAATGCAATCAATAGAAAGCCTATTCCTCGGAATATATTAAATCAGAAAAAGAGTTATAAGTAAGTAGCAAAAGAAAAAGTACTAATTATATATATATGCCTTTTAAGTCGGACTTGGGGACTAGAGGGTTGAAATTTATTTTTTAAATTAAATTCGCACATCTATAAATTATACGCAGTGGCGGATACAAGGGGGGGAGGGGCTATGGGGGCTGAAGCCCCCCTGGGAGTGGTAAAAAAATATTTTGATTCAAGAACGTTCATGGAGGATCGAACAAATCAAAGCAGTTCAGGCTTTGATATCTGAAAACCAACTCTTAGCATTTTACACTCATTTGTTTCAGTCACTCTCTGAATGTGTGACCAGGCAAATCACGTGATATTTCTGAAATTCGTAACATGCTAGGTACAGTTTCATCAGTATCAAATTTTTTCTCGAATTCATCTGAAAGAGTACAACTATTGATAGATAAAATTTCCGAACGGAGTCCAGAAACATAAAAATCTTTTAAAAGCATTGTGTGCGACTAAATACGTTGATTCTTTCAGCGAATTATTACTGTTAACTCTTAAACATTACAAGACTTAGAACAAAGCAAGACACCGAAGCGTCTTCAAAAGCGGTCCAACTTTCAGCTTCGATAGCACGCTCCGATTTCTTAGTATCTTTGCATATTCTAAAAATTTTTAATATTCAAGCAAATTATCAACCTGTTTTCACAGATGCGAAAAAATGAATCGTCATATAATGATATTTTTAATGAAGCATCTTCAATCGCTGCTGAGTTAGGCACTTCATTGATTCTTCCCCGCTCGTAAATAAATAAATAATAAAAATAACAATATACCCAGCACTGAGTGTATATTCACTTTGTCATTCCGTTTTTAAGAAGAAAAAAAAAAACGACTTTATGAAAAATTTTATCCTTCATCATTTATTTTTAGTTTACTTCAAAAAAAACTTTATTTCCGAAATGTATGTATGTCCTCTTCGTTTTGTTTTTTAAATTCTCAAAATAAATATTAGAATTTCTGCGACCATTCGATCGTGGGGAAGCGTTTTTTTTTTTATTTTTTTCTAAGTTAAAAATTTTTTTTTTCAAATTCCGTGTTCCGACGCAATTTGACCAACAAATATTCTTAGATTTATCTATTTAGTAATTATTGAAACTATTGCAGCGCTTTTAATGAAACTTGGTGATTTGGCGCGCATGTGAACAAAATTAGGATTTGGTTATTTTTTGAGTTTTCAAAGTCTCTCACAGGGGCGTGGATATCCCACAATATTTATAAACGTTATATGAAGAGAACTAACAACGTAGTCGATATGAAATTTAACAAGGCAGATGTACTTGCTATAAGGTATCTTCTTACAAAAATTTGGCGCAATATTGGGCGTGGCGATTCTCATACAAGTAAAGTACGTTAAGTGGCATATCTATCGAAATATCTGAGCAATCATACTAAGATTTGAGGTAAGAGGTTTGCTTATGGAAACCTATTTCTGGATTAAAATCAAACTGTATTGTACCAGGGTATGTGTCACCGCCATAAATTTTAAGGTTAATTACGGAAGATATTGCAAATTATACAAGCTATTGTGCTAAAATTTAGTAAGCGGATGTTGATCACGAATAAAATTTATTTAATAACCAAAAGTAGGCGGAATTGAAAAAGTGGACTTTTGTTTGCTTTTTCGTTTTTCATATGAATTGTACTAGGAAGCAAAGTGGATGCGCCGTTCGCAGGTTTGATCTAAGAAGTTGAAATATTGGGAGAATTTTCTTTTAAGTACAACAATCAATTGAATATTCGGATAATTATTTAACTTAAGAATAAATGTATTTTTGAAACTTAAGTAGAACAACATAACACTAATTATAATATAGAAGAAATAAAAGAAAATTAAGAAGATAAGTCATGACGAGATATTAAGAATAACAAGGAAATATTGAATGCTAAAAGTTTTTCTTGTTGGATACACATTTTATTTCTCTTGGTAAAGAGTTTCAAAAACGAATAGCGTTAACGAAAATTAAGTTCGATGAGTTCAGGTATTTAAATGTTGGCACAATTATGCTCATATTGCGAGCTGACTTTACCGAATTTTCAAAAAAAAAAAAACTCGAAAATGTTTCCGCTCCAAGGCGCGAAAATACATTAAATAATCGAATTACGCCAAAGCTAAATTAACGTATGCTGGTAAGGTTTCAAACTAACATATTAACTAAGCGCTTAGCCGATACCACTTACTGGCTCACCTGAAAAAACTGTCAAAGGTACTAATTAAAAAATCAACCGCTAGGACTTAATGGGTTAAAAATGGACTGCCCTGCGTTATTCGCACAAAACATTGTAGACACTGTAAACAAAAGGAATAACAAAAAACTGGAAGACTGGTAGCATGGCGAAGTGCTTAGGGCTGTGAACTCATAGCTCACAGTGCGTGGATCCGATACTCGTCTGTAACACACACACATATCTTCCTATGTCCACTTTTAAATATTTTTTGCTATTTTTTTTTTAATTGAATATGTTGACTTGTGTATGTTGTTAAATAAAATAAAACATGTTAAAAAACATGGTCCTTTTTATCCGATTTTGGTCCTTTTTCTATAAAATGTTGGTCCCAAAAAAAATTTAGGTGTGGCAGCCGTGCGTATGGTTAATAATTGTAAGTCCGGCATTTTTTTTTTTATCTAAAAAAATCATGAAATTTTTAGGAAAACATTATTTATTTGTAAATTTAAGAGAAGGGCATTGTAATTTTTCGAGGTAGACTAACTAGTTTTATAATGAAATATATATTGAAAATGGAAAAGAATTGTAATAATTAAACAAATTCGACCGGAAAATAACTAGTCCATTTTTGGTCAGAAAAGTGGAAGTCGGCAAAGTACACACTTGTAACTAAACGTTTTTTTTCCAACATTGACTTATACCGTGGTCGTGTTGACGTTGTAACGACGTCTGCACAACCTTGTTGTGCTGCTTGGGGGGGCTTTGTCCTCTACCCACTAGGTAGCTTTTAAGAGCAACGTTTTATGCGGCGTGTGTAAAATAAGTATCGAAAGTAGAAAAGGTAGTGTGTGGGACATATTTGGTCATGTAAGAGCTGGTGATCAATTGGAGGGCATTGTGGCATGCTAAACTTGCTGTAATATATACTTATAAGTATAGCACGAAAACAATTTCGAATTTATTTCGACATGCAATTAGTGACACGTAAGTTATTGTTAGGCAATTTTGAAATAACGAGAGACAACAATTGGTGCCGAATGCAATAAGCTACGAGTGCTTGAACTTCCTCTTTTGTTTGTTGTTTTGATTTGCTTTATGGTTTTCAAGCTCAATGGCTTGATGGACTCGCAATCGTGGCGAGTGGCTTGATGGTCGTTTTAAGTGCTCCCGTGCAGACCTCTATTGCTCACATAGAGAAGTACTCTACAAAAATTATACCGATACTTCTTAAGTCTATTTGTAAGGAAAAAATTCATGATCTATACGCAAGTGATTTTTTTTTTCATTTTCATTTCATTGTTTTCAGTGCCACTACATCAATGTCGCTTAAAAAAGTAAATGAGAAAATTTAATCTTACGTTATCAAAAGTAAATCAGAGCTCCACTCAAAAAGTCAGACTATTCAAATTGAACGTTAGTCAAATAAGTTTTGCTACAAGTAGACCAATTTACGAGCATAAAAGGTTAAGATCTTTAAATAGTTCCTGGCAACGATAACACCCTCCCGAACTATTTCTTATTTTTCTGCTGACTTTGTTCCTTATGTTTAAATACAAAATCAAAAACGCCTCAAAAATTTAATCGCTGTAATTTTATGGATACCGAATGATGCGCAATGGCTTTGTTCTTCCGTTACATTTGTTACGACCAACTGTTACACACAGCCTATCGGCCAGACTACCTCACTCCTCCACACACTGTCTCACGCAAACAAGACCACAATTCGCCACCCTAAAGGACACCATTCCTCTTTGTATTCTTTTATGAGTATCTGCCGTTTTTCCCTTGTTTCAGTTTATTTTTTAGCAACTTGAAAGAAATATTCAATTAAATTGGCTGCACGGATGTTCCGCCTCGTTTCAACGCCCGTATTCACAAAATGTCAACTGCATGAGCTTGATACAGAAAATTAAAATTTTATTATTAAACTGTATAAGTGGAAGTTTGAGCGTAAATGTATGTTCTATGGGTTGTGTAGGCGTGCTTACGTGCTTGTGTTAGTGTCATTACGTAAAATAATTAAAACATTATGCTGACATGTGTACGTGTTGCGCTAAGCGCACAGATGGGATAATCAATACCAAACAAAATCATACTTAAGGTTTCTTACTGTTTCCGTTTTGTTTCTGTCGACTCATAGTTAAATAATTAGTAATACTTAATAGAAGTATAACCAGACCACTTTAGTCGTAGAATTAAACTGGTGATCTGTGCAACATTTGTTCGATACATTTACTTTTTTGCCGTTTTATTTGAATGAACATCAGATTTTGACAGCAATTTTGTGAGCAATTCGACATTGGAGAAGGTTCTGGGCCACACAATTTTCAGAAATCGGCGAAGACATTTGTTCGTACATTGTGTAGCAAAGAACAGTTGACTAACTAAGTTTTACAGCTATACAAAAGAAATGGCTTCACGTTTGACTCAACAATTTTGAGCTTCGTTGTCCTGGAAAGAAACAGAGACTGCCAGACATTTAAAAGACAGAGCGAAGTGCTTTTTGCTTTATTAATTATATCAGGAATGCTTTTACTGGCCCCGCCAAAATAAGATAAGTTACAGACTTCTTTTATATTGAGTTCACTTAGCATGAATCACTGATTGCTCGGAAGGGCATGCTTTTTGTTCTATTAATATTGATTATTAATGAGCACTACTTCTTCTGACATAGATTTGGTGTCGAAGAGCATTTTTTGCACTATTAGTGTAGGTATAGTATTTTTTTTTTTTTTTTTTTTTTTTTTTGCGATCGGTCCCTGCGGTCCCACTTACCCGCCTAACCGCACGAGAGGCGCATCCGTCTATCGTACGGATCGGTGACCGACTACGAACAGCCCGGACTGCTCTGCGTTCATTAGGCGAAACCGTACGTGAGGCACATCCGTCTATCGTACGGATCGGTGACCGGGACTGCACTATTTCTCTGAACGAAATGATGGGTAGAGCAATTTCCGATCACAGATTGAGCACAATTTCTACTAAGCCCATAGGCTATGCAGCAGAAACAAAGGAAAAAGTACAGTTTCAAGTATTTAAGAAAATAATTATTTTTTGCTTTATAATATTGTGAGAATCCATGGGGGAAATAATATGACAAAGGTTATTATAATCATTACATATACACCGAAATGGACAAAAATGAGCATAGTTAGAATTACATATATCAAGTCTTAAGAAACGAAAGTGTCTCAAATCCCTTCCAGGATTGTTAAAGTTGACCATACCTAGCAACAACTCAGAGTTCATTGAGCCGGAGAACAGTTTATTTAAAAAAGTTACGTTAAGCATAATTCTTCGGCTGCGCAGTGTTGGTAAACGTATTAGTTTGAGGCGGCTTTCATATGAAGGTAAATTTGAGTCCGGATTCCAAGGTAGCCGACGAAGTGCAAACAATAGAAATTGTTTCTGCACCGACTCCAGCATATCAATGTATATATTATATTGGGGGTTCCACACCACTGACGCATATTCCATTATTGGTCTAACAAGTGAAGTGAAAAGCAACTTCGTCGTATAGGGGTCGTCAAATTCTTTAGACCATCGTTTAATAAATCCAAGGACGCCTTTTGCTTTGTTTACCATTAAACCAATATGCACGTTGAAGCGAAGTTTTTTATCCATAGTGACGCCTAAATCTACAAAATTGTCAACCTTCTCCAGTTTTAAACCGTTTATTGAATATGAAGTCTCAAATTCTTTACTTCTTGAAAAAGTCATTTGCTTACACTTTTTGAGATTTAATGTCATCAAGTTTACATCACACCATTTAACAAGTTCATTTAGGTTTCTTTGTAGAGTTTTATGATTAAAGTGATCATTAAAAGAGTAAAAAAGTTTTACATCATCAGCATACATTAGAATATGGGACGAATTTGTAGCAGAAGGTAGGTCATTTATAAATAATAGAAATAATGTGGGGCCAAGATGGCTGCCCTGAGGAACTCCAGATGAAACCATTATATGTTTAGAAAACATGTTGTTGAATAAAACTTGTTGCTTCCTATTCGTCAGATACGATCTAATCCACTTTAATATCGTTGAAGGAAATCCTATTAAATATAACTTTTTTAAAAGTAGGCTATGACTTACGCAGTCAAAAGCTTTGCTGAAATCAGTGTATATAACATCCGTTTGCTGTTTTCGCTTAAATCCATTTATAACAAGCGTGGTGAACTCCAAAAGATTTGTTGATGTAGATTTACCCTTTAGAAAGCCGTGCTGAGATACTGTCATCAGGGATGAAACGATGTTTGTAAGATGATCATTAATTATTTTTTCAAAAAGTTTTGGGATTGTGCTGAGCTTAGCAATACCTCTGTAATTTTCAATATTAGCCTTACTTCCGGATTTGTGAAGTGGAATAATGTAAGACTCTTTCCATAATTTTGGGAAATAGCCCAAATTCAAGGAAATATTAAAAATTTTTGAGAGAGGATAACAAAGACTACTTGCGCAATACTTTAGGATGTTTGTAGGAATATTATCTGGTCCAGTTGAATAAGTGCATTTTAAAATTTTCAGTTCATTGCTAACTAAATCAGCACCAATTTGTGGAAGTTGAATTTCATTTATACGCGAAAGATTATATGGGTAGTTGACGTCAGAATCATAAGTAGAAGATGAATAAGTAGACTTGAAGAAGTTTGCAAACAAATTGGATATTTCATTTTTTTCGGATGATGTTATACCATTATAGGACATCTGAAGAGGATACACAGAAGATTTACGCTTGATGTTTATAAATTTGTAAAAAATTTTAGGATTCTTCTTAATGTTGAGTTTTATATATGAAATGTAGTTTAAATAAGACCGTTTATTATTATTTTGATAATTATACCGAGCACGGGAATAGCTTATATAATCAATGGATTTACCTGACATTTTGAATTTTTTAAACCGTCGATTTTTTATGTTTTTAAGGTATTTTAATTCTTTTGTTACCCACGGAGGATCGTTTGACAATACAGATGAATTAAATTTTGGCACAGATTTAGAAATACAATTTTGCAAGCGCTCATTAAATGATTTTACATAACTCTCAATATCAGCCACAGAGTAATATGGTTTGTCAGGTAATATAACTGACCAGTCGATATGGTTTAACAGGGAGTTAAGTCTGACATAATTCGTTTTTTTGTAGTTGAAACATGAGTTCTGAGATTTTACACGATTTGTTTTCACTAAGCTACATGCTAAAACATACTTTAGTTGAAGAGTTGGATGATGTTTATCCTCTGGTATAACTAGAGGGTCAATGCGACTTATAGTTATGTTGTTTAATTCATCAACAAATACAAGATCAAGGTTTCTATTGTTCGTATTAAGAATATTATTAATTTGATGAAGACAGCAATCAGAAAGAATATCCAGAAATTCGGTAATAACACAATTGCATGAAGTAGGTGTAAGAAAACAGCAATTGTCCGTTATATTCCATGAAACGTATGGTAAATTGAAGTCCCCTAGTACAATCATGGAATCATTTGCAGTATGGTGATTATTTATTCCTTTAATTTCTTCTGCATGTCGTAAATAGGTATTGTGATCAGCATTTGGTGGAATGTAGGAACAAGTTAAATATATTGATTTATTACCAAGCTTAATAACAACCCCAACAAGTTCTAAGTCAGTATTGTTGTTAAACTTTAATTCCTCACACGATAAGGAGATGTGCACTGCCAGAAGGACTCCACCACCAATTTTCGAATTTCGGTCTTTCCTGAAGATTTGGTAATTGGTACAAAAAATTTCAGAGTTCAGTATATTATCACGAAGCCACGTTTCAGAGAATGCAATAACATGAAATTCATAATCGAAACTATTCAAGAATAAATCTGATATTTTCGTATTTAAACCTCTAACGTTTTGGTAAGCGATGGTTAAAGTTTGAAGCCGGTCAAGAATTAGTTTTTTGAAACATTTAGGTCTACAGAACGTTGTGGTAAGGTAACAACATTTTCTGAGTGTGGGCTATTTCTATACTCGAATTCACGAACTAGAGTATTGAGCGGCCAAAAATCTTTGTGATTTACCCTTTCGAAAACTTCTTCAGGGACAAAAATTTTGAATGAAGACTTTTTCCTCCGGTATGAAAAATTTAGCTTACGCACAGAAAAATCACTGAAGCCATTTAATTTATTTTTTATATAATAATTTAAGTCCTCAACCGAAGTATCAGAAGCGAAACGCGACACAAAAACAGTTTTTTTTAAAGATATAACTACAAGCTCTTTTGGCTCATTTCTAACGGAGACTGGTACTGAGTTTGAATCTTTATCATTTTGAGGAGAGGTAGATGGCAAATTGGATTGTACTGGTGTTGTACTTTGCATATGAGGCTGAACAGGCTTAGGTAATTTATCCAACGTTGTAGATTTAGATATGGTACTTCCAGATTTTTTATCATTTTTCTGCTTCCCACGAAGAGTCATCGGAGTCGATTTTTTAGGTGTTGAGTTTTGCTCTTCTAAGCATCTAAAATCATTAAAAATACTTTCAAAATGCTGAAATTTCTGCATAAGGGATGACAGGTCCTTGCCAATCTCAGCAAAACATTTTTTAGATTGCTTATATAAGTTGTATAAGCAGTTATCGGCTGCCTTGCATTTTGCGCATGACCACCGAAGACCTTCACCCTTCTCGAGGATATCAGCAATTCGACCATTTAGTCCAACACATTTCGCATGATAAAGATCATTGCAGAAATGGCAGACTACGAATCGCTCATTTGCGTCTTTAACAGTGCAGACAGGGTGTTTACAGATCATGGTAAAAAGAATGTTAAAGTAAAGGTAAACTAAAAGTATGCTACACTTTTTCAATAGATTTTCTAACCGATTCACAGTACTAAAACAGAATGTAACTAAAAGTATGCTATAGATTTTTCTTTTTTCTAACAGGTTCTTAAAGCAAAAACGTCAAGTGTATTACTTAAGTGTCAAAAAATAAGAGCAAAAGCAAAAACTGAAAAATTAAGCACAACAAAAAACGCGCAAAAATACTCTCAGTGTATGTATGTATGTTCGGATATAAACAAAAATCGAATTTGTTGCTGCAAAAGAGAATAAAAGTATTAAATTTGATTTAATTATTTTAACACAATGCAATTTTAATATCCACAAGCAGACACAATATTTAAACACAAGATTGTTTAATTTTCACTTTGAACACTTTTAAATAATAAAATGATTGAATTAAAACACTTAAATTTAAGGTTTAAGAGGAGCAAACAAAAAACACTTTTTAACAGCTTGACGTTTGACCTAGGGCTCTTCTTAGGATATAATCCAATAACATCAAAAACAAGATTGAACTGCTGTTAGATAACAGTCGGGCGCACACCCGACATGAGCTCAGAATGATCTGAAAGTCACCCATGCATAGTTTACGATTCTTCATTTGACGCCCTCATATTGAGCTTATAGTGTTCTTGGATGCTGCACTTCGTCTGTCTAAAGCATTTCATGTGCACTTGCGGCTGGTGCTATCGACCGGTACTGTAGTAAATAAAGATATTCATTTTTCCTAAATAAAGGCTCACAAAAATTGTAAAACTGAGTTTGAAGGGGGATGCTATGTGAAATGTTTAGCTTAATTCAGTAGATAACAACTTGGCTTAGGAAAAAATATTTTTTTTTCAGTTAACGTTTTTGAAACAGATTATAATTTAATATGTTTTTTTTTTTTGAAAATCGAGCATGTCTTTACCGTGGCAAATGTTAATGATAGCATTGTTTTCTCCCAATTTATATACTACAAGGAACAAACTAAGGACTGTCCCAGAAAAAACTTGCACTTTGTTTTTTAGTTATAAAAAAATACCCAGCAAATTTTTTGGTCTTTTTTCTTTTTTTATTAATAATGGCTAGTGTAAAGAATATAAATAACTAAAAAATAATTAACAATTTTTTTTTTTCATAAAAATTTCTGACGTTGTTCTTAAGGCCCTTTATTACATTTTGTACAGGTGTTTCATCGACAGTACGGAACGATCTTTTTCACTTTAGTCTAAAGTCTTGTAAGTTTTTTGTAGTCTTACCACTCTTAAGAAGATTTCTTTTCATTAGAGCCCAATAAATTTGATACCATTCCATCGTAGCTTTAGAGTAATGAGAGGTTGTTAAATCGGGCCAGAGAATCACTGTACCTTCATGTGCACGAATAAATGGTAGAACACGTTTTTCGAGGCACTCGTCTATATAAACTTTTGAATTGATTGTGCCTTGCGTAACAAAGAAGCTTCTTCTGGGGCCATAGGTACATATGACCTGCCAAACCATATATTGCTTCGAAAATTTTGAAATTTTTTTTTCTTTAAATTTACTAGGCATATGCCCCTTCTTCGGTGATGTATAATATTTGTGCCCAGATAGCGGCTTAAAATCTGCTTTGACGTAACTTCCGTCGTTCATAACGCAGTAATCAAATTTAGTCAGGTACCTTTCATACAATTTTCGGGCTCGTATATGAGCCATCAGCTGCTTTTCATCAGAACGGTCTGGTACTTTTTGAACTCTATATGTCTTTAGCTTACTTTTCTCCTTTATCCTTTGCACAGTAGATTTTGATGTACCTGCTCTAGCCGCCATATCTCGCACTGACGTGTTGGGATTCTGCCTAAAAAGGCGCTTCACCTTCGCCGCTACCTTTGGGTTAGAAAATTCTGGTTTTCTGCCTGAACCCTTTTTTCGTGAAACAGGTAGACCCTTCTTATAATTAGACATAACCGTTTTAACGGTTCTTTGTGATGCACCAACTATTTTTGCTATAGCTGAATATTTTAACCCTGGATTTTGCAGGTATGTGGACAAAATCAGTTCGCGGACTTTTTCTTGCTTGTTAGACATCTTTGTCGTTAGAAGTGCTATCTTCAAGTGTTATACATCATATCAAACGTCACTTTATATGGAATAAATATTTTGTCTTTTTAGACCAATAAGATTATCAGGTAGAGTATAATCTTAAAAAATAAAAGTGCAAGTTTTTTCTGGGACAGTCCTTATTTGTAAAATTTCACTTATTAAAAAAATTATATCTATTTTTATTAACAATCATTGTATGTATATTATGGTATTTATTTTAGAAACTTTGTTTTATGTATTTTAATTTTTGTCTATGTCTTAGCATTGGGCTTAAAAATATTTTTCACAGAATTCGAGCTTCCTAGCTCAGGCATGTTAACTGTACGGAGAATTTGTGTCCGATTCCGCTGGAATTTTACGAAAAACCTGCTTACTAAACCGTAGAAAATATCTGACTTAGTTGCCAAGATATGGTGTTTTAGTTGGAAGGTGCGACTCCCCGTTGCCAAACAGCGCCCATATTCTTTGTGTGACTGAAAATACGAACAATATTCATTCGAAGGATGGTTTTTTTTTATTTTTCGATCGAATGTTTTCTTCCTACATCAAACCTGTGAACCACGCAAACAGTTTGTTTCCCATTATAATTAATATGAAAAAAACCAAAAAGGAGCAAAACAGATGATAGATTTTTTTACGTTTTAATAAAAACAACGTTTTTTTCAATATGAATTGTAATACGAAACAAACTTGCTTTTCTGCACTTTTTTCATTTACTTGGCTGTTATTTTTGAAATGAAACTAATTTTGGGAATTTCTAAACAAAAGACTTAATTTGATGACGATTTTTTCAGAGTGTATTTTTCAGCGGCGGATTAACCTTAAATTTTGAAGACTAACATTTTTAAGTCTCCTCAGAACCTGGTACTCACGCTATATTCACAATGATAAAGAGGAAAAGTTCTAATTAAGAAAACTAAAAATCAAACGTACCGAGTTTTTAAAAAATATGAATTTTGCAAATCTTTTTTCTTTCGTCAGAGATTTTTTTCATTTAAGACTTTTTAGTTCGAAATTTTTGTAAATTCGACCACATTTATATACCTATTGCATTAGCGTCCTCTTACAAGTGTCCTCTCTCCCTTATATGCACCTTTGTTGAGCTACGGTAATAAGCTATCGCTCGGAAAAAATATCCTTTTAATAAAATATTAGGACTCACCTTTACAGTTAATAAGGTGTAAATGGGATATATAATTGTTGACCAGGTCAAACATCGCCATCTTATTTTTGTTTTTTTTAGGCTCCTTTAGCGATGAAAGGAGCCTCAAGAAACTTTTCTGATGTAAGAACTAGATGCCTCTATTTTTGTTTCTTTGAGGGTCCTCATATAGAGTTTTTGTGACGATTTGTTTCGTCACATTGAACATGGCAGAAATATTTAAAAGGCACCCAGGTGTTTAAGATATTTTGAGCTGAAAAACTGTTTCATGTTTCAAAAAGAGAAAGAAAGGAAATTTTATTTCTATCATAGCGCGGGAGCCACTTCATACTCGAAGACGTTGTTTTGTTCCGGGTATGTCAAATTGATGACTACAAAATAGACATATGAGACCCACTAAAGTTCGGGCCTAAAACCGAACTCTTAACTTAATACGCCGCTGGTTTTCTTAGTACTTGTTTGTGACAGAATAAAGTTTAGAGTAATAAATTCTTATGCAACTTTTTTAATCGATTCTACTACATTCGCAAAATACGCTGTATAATTTTCGTATTGGTGTGCGTCTGAATGTAAAAACAATTCTGTATAATTATGCTTTGCAATAAAAAGCAATTAAGAATCTATTGTTTTTACAGCTAGAGGCAAATCACTCAACTTAACGTAAAATATATCGCATATTGCTTTAAACTGTACATACAAAGATAGGTTTTTTTTATTAGTTAATTAAAAAGTATTAAAAAGAGCGATAGCTTCCTCCCTCCAAAAATAAGGAAAACTCGCAGATTTGTTTTAAAGTTTCAGACTGCAGTTTGAGCGAAAGATGTATCAAAGGTATGCCCGGATTGTCTTCTATGAAACGAGTAGTTAAAATCTAAAGAAATCCACAGCTTAGTCACAGCGTTTTTCTTAGTTGTGGCAAGATGATAAATTGAGCATCAATTTTTATTTTCACGCCAACGGAACTTTTCTGGTGCTGCAAATGTGGTCCAACTGTGGACAATAACAGAATCTTTTGAAGTATAGAAAAAAAACTATCCTACTCATATCTAGCGATTATCTGGTCTGTAAATATTTCAAAGTAACACATCAACAATAACAAGGAAGAAGTAACACATCCTAAATAAAGCGCATAACCAAACCATTCCCCCAGTAATCATCATAAAGTCATCAATTTTGATACCCTTGCGATTATCCTTAATCCGCTGCAAAATCTCTCTATTCATTTTCCGAGAGATTCACTTCTCAACTTATAAATCTCAAAAGCAAAAAAAAATGGTATTTGGCATCGTTGGAGATAAGCGAAAGTACTCGAAAAATTTTGGAAGCTGCCATCCGGTGGCAGGACGCATATGATATAGCGGAGCGGCATGGAATGCCAACCACGCCACAAGGATATACAGAAAAGCCAAAAACATTCTTGAGCTCATTCATTATAATCGCGCACACATGCCACTCATGTGTGCGTCTCGGTTTTGTATGTTTGTATCTGCGAAAGTTAAGTGGACCTTATTATTTTCAACTGAAGTACATTTTTTTTCGATAAAATTGAAAAAAATTAATTTAGCTGAATTAAGGATCTAAGAAAATGTTATTATCAAGAGCCTCAATAAGGCTGAGATATTCACTTGAAACGAAATTTGCTTACAAACTTCGAGCCTTTTGTTTTTAACGACTGCTTATTAATTCTTTGGGGTGATTCATTTAGTGATAATTATTTCAGTAGGGGTCTTATGACAGATCATTCGTGGATCGTGTTAAGCTGTTATGGTATTTTTGTTCAGTTTTGCTTAGAAATTTTCTTAATTTAGTAAAATGAAGCAAACTGGCCGCCTAGATCATATGATATCACATCTCTAGACTTTTTTTCTTTGTGGTTATGTAAAGTCCAATGCCTACATGGATAAGTTAGCCACAATTTAAGAATTGGAAAACAACATAGCCACAAACTAAGAAACTAAGAATATATTGTCACTCCAGGGTAGAAAGGCCTTAACACATTTTTTTCGAAATTTACTTTTTTGTCGGTTTTAAAAGATAACCCTCAAATACACATCCACTCAAAATTTTGACGTGATATTTCAAAACATAGCGGACCTCATATGAGATTTTGAAGCTTTTATGCAGTTTTTTCGTCCTCCTGTAAAATTGCAAAAACATGAGTTAGTGCCTTTCTATCCAAGAGCGACGATATGTTCCTTGAAGGATTTAACATACACCTGTATATTTAATGATATTATGCTTCAAATCTAAACGTCATAGGCTTGTGAATGAACACAATGAAATAATAAAAAATTGTTTCAACAAATTTTCGTGTGATTTATTAAAATTTCTATAGAATTATTACAAAATAAATGACTGTATGTTTTCTCCATATTGTTACAAACAAATCATTTTAAAATACGATTCATATAAAAGGTAGATGATTGCAAATGAACTCTATATTTTTGCTTTAGTGATTTTGTAATGAGTGAGACATTAAAAATACCACATGTGTAAATTAGGCACAATTCTTATACACATTCATTGACATTGAGGCTTACCGGCTCATCTCATTCGTAATATTTCTGTGTTTTTCTGGGATGCTTTGAACAGACGAGCTGCAGCATCCGAGATCATTAATCTCAACAAGGCTCAATATGGAGGTCTTAAATTTAGAGTATTACAAAACGGAAAGCTTTCTGATCCTATCGAATCCGTTTTAGATATTTGCCAAGGTTGTTGGCTGCCACCAATCTTGTTTCTGATAGTAGTGGACGTTGTTCTCAACAGAGTTCAAGGCTCTACAAATCCTTGCATTATGCCTCCCCGTGACCAAGCAGTCAGTCACTGCCGTTAGATCTTCTTCGGAAGATGTAGGTCTGAAAATTAAGATAAATAAAAAAAGCATGTTCATCCGCCGAACCAGTGGCAGCAATAGCTTCATGATGGGCGAAATCAGCACTTGCGAAGTGGATAACTTTCCTCGCTTGGGCAGCGTATTAACACCTGATGGCGGATATCCGAATATACTACACTAAATAAAACGAAATGTAACTTTACTCAGCTTCTGAATAATCTGAGTCAAACGCCAGTTTTTTGTACACTCAGGGCAAAATATCTTATTAGCGATCAAGAAAACAATACTAAAGTCCCATTGAGACAATAATTTTCTTGCAAAATTAATTGAACTTGCACTACTGTTGAGCCAATACTACGTCTACTATAAAGTGAATCAGATAGACTATTGATTTCATGTGATTTATTAATGGTATTATACTATTAATTTCATAGTACGAAATTTATTTCAGTGTGGTATTATAATGACACTGAAAAACGATTATCCAACCAGATTTAGTCCAATCGTTAAGCCGAGCTTGCTTAATGTCCTTGGTGATGTAGATGAAAACTATTTGATTTATTATGAACAATTATCATTGCCTGGAATTTCTTAACACGATATGTTTTTCATGTCGTACAATATTGATTTTAATAGAGCTAAATCCGATTCTTATATAAGCTTTAGAGATTTCAAAAGGTTTTGTGCGCAATGCGAAATCGAAGTATACAGTATTGGCCAAAACTAAAGCACCCCCTGAGTAAATTTTTTTCACATCATAATTTTTTTATGAAAACAACCTTATTGAACCATGTTTAGTATTTATTTTATTTATCTATACTTTTATTATTGACAAACAAAATTTAAAAAAATTCTGCGTCTCATAAATAAACAGTTAACATTAAACGAACATTTTAAACCATAAAACTTAACGGACAAAACTAAAGCACCCCCTTTTTTATGGTAAATAAAAACTTTTAAAATTAATACTTAGTTGCGAATCCTATATTCTGGACGACATACGCACCTCTTTAAGGCATAGAGGATATTAAATTTTCAATGATATCCTGCAATATCCCTTCCCAGGATATTTTTAAGGACTGAATGGATCTTCCATGGTTTCTCAATTTTTTCTGATGCTACTCACGTTAATAATATCCCACAGGATCTCAAGAGGATTCAGGTCGAGGCAGGCCAACCCAAAACTTCTACCCTATTGCTCTGAAGCCAGCCCTTACAAGCATTAGAGACATATTTTGGATCATTGTCCTGATGCAACCTTCATTCAAGTGGTTTCTCTGCATAGGCATATGGCAGCATCACGTCTTTTAATATGTCAATGGGAAAAAACTATTGCCTAATCCTTGTAGAAAAAAAAAGAATCCTGCAATAACACACGAAAGTTTTCGTCCCATTGGTATTTTGTCTAAAGGGTTAGAAAATCCTTATCCAAGACAAATTGTTAGCCATCTTAATAAGTATAACACCCTCTCTGAAAATCAACATGGAAAAAATATTTTCAGGCTATGATGGAGTAGATCTGACTATCCTAGTATTGTTCGATTTATCCATAGCATGATTCTATGATACGCATAATTTTATATAATCTATTGTTGCCTTTTTTGGATTAATATTTTGGTTTCGGCATTTATGCTTTGCATTAGATAAAAAGTTATTTAACGTATAGGTTTCAACGAGTGCGTAATCAAAATAGCTTATCGGTTCTAGGAAAGCTTTTATCAGTAGTACCTCAGCGGTCAATTTCGATTGCGATTTTGTTTATCAGTTTTGTATATGATATTGTCCACTGCTGTAAACATGTATCGATTCAACTCTATGCAGATGACTCAAAAGTCTATCTTTTGAGGTCTTTAGGACTCTGTGAAGACTTAATATTAATTTAATGAAGATCTAAATATGATACACTGATAACCTAAAGAAAATAATCTTAAATTAAATGCATCTAAAACGCAAGCTTTACTTATATCACATAATAACTATGTTCGAGAATCGATGGCCTTCATAATCGTAGGTAATCAAAAATTTAAAGAGTGTAAGCAATTTAGGGTTCAAAATTCAACCCAATTTCTCGAAATTCATTTCGCTGCTTAAAATCGAACTCAACAAGCTGAAACTTGATAGTCTAATGGATCACTGAGCATAAATGCACGTGAAGTTTTCGAGATCGACTGAAACTGCTGAAAACCGAATAAGATCGACATTATTCCAGTGTTTTTCATTTAACTTGAAAAGTATGCCGTAAATAGGGAAATTACATTGAAAAATGCTTTAAGTAAACAATTTTTAATAAGTTCCACTCTAATACATACATATATACCTGCATTAAGTACCATATAAAATATGCTAAGGGGTTGTAGTCCTTGTTGTCGTTGTTATACTTTAAGAAACTTCAATGTAAGCACACGAACACACAGGCACACATTATTATGTGCTCATTAGCATCGCATCCGAAGAGACAACATGTTGGATGAAGAAATTCAAGAAACGGCTTAGAACAAAATAAAGCAGTTGGCAAGAATATGGGCCATGCGATGTCCTCACTCACTTAGTGCCATAGACTCTCCTGATTCGGCATGCAACAAAGCGTCGAATGATTTTTATGAGTTCTTTGTTCATTTATTATTTAAATCAAAGCGTACGGAATACAGCAACAGTACATAACTGTTGCAGTGGCTGAGCCGTGATTTGTATGGAACAACAAAGCATCTTTAAACGCTCCTGGTTAATAAACAAATTATAATTGAGTTAGGCTCCCATACCATGCAAGAATTACTTAATTACTTGTGCTTGAGGTTTTCTATCTTCTTTCAAAGCTATTCGTATTCACATAAATTAAGTCCAACAAATATCGAATACATAATAAATGGCTTAAATTATGTTTGTGTTGATGTTGGATGTTGATGTTTGTGCTGTACCGAAAGATGAATGGCCATGAATCTTTAAATTCGAATTTAAGGATTTATATTCATTCAGCAACTTCTTACTACTTGTTGTTAGTTTGATCAAAGAAAATATTTTTTAAATAGGTAAATTGAAAACAACAAACTTTTTTTTTTAATTTTAAATTAATAAAATGTTACTGTAGAAAGTACTTCGTGCATATCTTTAACAGGGGGCGCAGACACTATGACGGCTCTGAACGCCTTGACATATGGAAGTGATAGTTTTCTTAAATATTTCAGATATTCTGGGATAGGTTCTCAGTATAGTTTGGCTTGGAAAAAAAAGGGCGATAACATGGCCGCTATATAAAAACAAAATCAAATTCATCATATCTCACCGACTGATGAATGAGATTTTGTACATACATACATAAAAGATGTGAGCAAAACTAAGTTTCAATAAAAAAATTGGGCAGTGCCACACCTCCCATATGAAAAATTCAAAATTTTTTGTATCTCAGTAACTATTTGACACAGCTGGTTAACATATGGTATATTGCTTCCAATGGTCTGTGTAATGTTATTAGCATAGTTTCGTTTGGAAAAAAAAGGTGACATCACGCCCCAACATTTAATAGTTTGACGCAATTGAATAAAGCCTAACACACACACACTAGACGAGTAAAAATAATTTTCAATGAAAATATGGGCTGCGCCACGCCTTCGATATGAGTAAAATCGAAATCTTTTGTGTCTCAGCAATAATTTGACACAGCTAATAGATAGCATATATTTCTTATAGCCATTGGCGATGCCACGCAGCCTATAAACGAGAAAAATCAAATTCATCATATCTTATCAGTTATTTGATGCAGATGAATGAGCTTGGTACATATAAAAAAGAAGAAGGCAAAAGTACTAGTTTTCAATGAAATATGGGTGGATCCGTGCCTTCCTTATGAATAAAAAAAAATGGAAACAGTTCATCTGTCGCACATAAACTCGCAAACTACTTAACGTATTTTTATATATACATGTAATTTCAATTGTTTCCGATGGTCTGTGGAAGGTCTTTAGCATAGTTTGATTTGAAAAAAATAGGTTGAAGCCACGATCTCTTATCGAGCAAAAATCAAATTCATCATATGTATCTCATCAATTATTTGACACATATGAATGAGACTTGGTACAAAGTACGGAAAAAAAGTAAATTCCAATGATAAATTAGACGGTGCCACCTTTTTTTTATATATCAGCAATATATATAAAAAAGGTTAAGATCAAAAGAATGTTTCACTTTAAAAATGGTTGTTTCGTTTTATATCCCATCGCATGAGTTCATGCAGCAGTGGAACGAATAATTGCGATTGTATGCGTTGCCAAGTGATGTAAATTCTTTGTGTTGATTGACAGCGCGCTATTTGCGCGTTTGCTGTCAGCTTTGTTTAACATCTTAAATAACATTGCCGAAATCTAGTGGTTCCTATTTTCAAGTCAAGTTAATCATATATACATTACATTATACTACTAAACTCTTTGCTGTTATTGAAGAATTTTAATTTAATTTAAGTGGACTCTTTGTGAAAATAAAGTGTGTTTTTTTTATTCAAGTAAGTTTTAGAAAACAATTCAAAATGTAAGAACCAAATTTTTCATAATTTTTCTGTACGTTGAATGCTCAAAATTTTGATGCAGACTTGACATTGTACACTTAATTACACATTTGGCCAGCGTTTTTTCGAAATCTCAATTTTTGTTACTTTTCGTGGGATTTAGTCGACAAAAATTTATTTTTTTTCCAATTGCGATATGGTATGCATACAATTAAAAATATTGCTGAAAATGTGCTTAGATAAGGGTGGTTCTATCTCTTAATCAAGTATTAAACTTTAGTTATATCAATTAAGTTGATCCGGTGGCTAATCGCAACGCACCAACATTTTGGCTTTCGAGAATCCTAAAGTTGCAGTTCGCATGCAGCGGAAGAAAAGGACTTCAATAGTTTTTCGTTTTGTCCCTTAGGCAGCTGTCATGAACGCAAAACTTTGTGTTTATGTTAGTAAATAAGTTGCTGTTGAACATACTTATAGTATATGTCATAGTTTCAAAAAGTTTTACTTCGTTTGTTATATTCCCGTAACAACAAAGCATTTAAAAACTTTTCGCTTTGCGTTGATTATTTTAAATTCTCAAAGGATTTAAGCTCAAGCAGTAAATATTTGTATGCATCATTTTTTCTGTAGGATACAAATGTCTATTTTAAAGGCAAATTCGTAAATATATGTATGTATGTATTTCTTGGTTGTTCTCATTGAACCGAAGACTTAAATTTGAATTGCTTCAATTCGATTCTCAAAATTGAATCTGTTTGAGACTTTTGCGTTCATTCTTCTCAATCCAACTTATTTTATTTTTGCACGCATATCCTGTATATTTCCCCTGCTTGTATCTAGCACTGTGCAAATTTTCATTTCGTGCAAGTTTATCGTTCTTTATTGAAATTAAGTTGTTTCCTGCCCAAACTCAGAAAACTCGACGCTCAAGGAATAACATAAAAATCTATGCAAATATTTACCACACTCACACACGTAGTGATTGTATCTATTGGATAACTCTGTAGGAAATGTGAACAGCTCTAAGTAGAGAAGAACCAGAACTGGTTCCAGTGGTTTCAAGTCAAAGAAAGTGTGGGCTGGGTTTTACTTTTCCATATTTTTCAAAAATTTAGATGCATTCTGTGTCAGATCCAGTCATACACCAATTTATCTTTTTATACTTTCATAACAGTTTTTGAATAGTAAATTTTTCACAATTACGGAACAGCCGACTGTTTTCACATTTACTGGAGAAATCCAGTTGCATACAAGTGGCCTATTGGACCATTTACTTTTTTTTCTGTCATCGGAGTATAAATACGGTGACCATCCGTTCTGTTTTTAGCAGAACAGTTCTGTTTTTAGGGTGCTTGTTCTGCGTATTTTTTTTTTAATGGAAAATTACAAAAGTGTTCTGTTTTTCGCAAATGTTCTGTTTTTTGTT
Source organism: Tricholauxania praeusta (assembly GCA_949775025.1). NCBI lineage: Eukaryota > Metazoa > Arthropoda > Insecta > Diptera > Lauxaniidae > Tricholauxania > Tricholauxania praeusta. The sequence goes on from OX459031.1 coordinate 80,455,369, forward strand.
CTGCTTTCATGCGCCACGCAAATCTACTATTTTGTAATCTACATTATAAGTCTATTTCTAGTAACGTCAACCCTTTGCTGATCGATATGTAAGTTGTTATCGATATCAATTTGCAATCTCTATCAAAAAGCTGATTGGCAATGTAATTACCGTGACACTAAGTTTGTCGATTTGGATTTGAACCCAAATTTTTGCTGGTTTTTCGCTGAACGCAGAGATGAAATTTGTTTACCTTTCATGATCAAGAAAATAATTTCGGAGTTAGAAAAAACAGGAACTGAAAACCTAAGTAAATTGAAAGATTGTGTCAAAAGTTTTTATAAGAATTGCATTAAATTATCTACATCAGTGGGAATATGCATTTAAAGAGGTTGAAGTGATGGAATGGGTAATGTTGCGTACAATGCCATCTTCGAATAATGTTGAAAGAAATTTGACATATATTATGGAAAAGAGGAGCCGAATTAAAATTAATTACAGCGAACTATTTGATGAGTTTACGTGTGTTAAAAGTTATGTGACTTGTGAGATACTAAAGAAATGGACAGATTGCGGAAAGATAGTCGCGAATAAATGGGTTGAAATATTTTAATATTTTAAAAAAAATTCCATACCTTTTCGAAATATTTTAAACATAGTAGAATTTCATTTGTGTTTACCGAGTTGAAATGCCTCCACCGAAAGGGTATTTTCTATTTTAAGCAATATATGGACTGACGAAAAGTTCCATATGAAAATTGAGACTGTAAAATGTATTTTAATAACGAGGTGCAACTATGATCTTAACTGCTTAGAGCTTAAGTAATATTTACAAAGTCAGGAAAAAATTATAAAAAAAACTTCAGAAAATTATCAACGATTTGCATTTGATGCATATATTTTTGTTACACTATTCTGCCATACTAAGCGAAAAGGGCGTATCTCAAAAAAAAAATATATCTGAGATTCTCATGACATCGGATAGCTTAAGAAATTGATTGTCTAATAAAATGCTCCAAATGCCGGAGTCTTATTTCGAACATATAACAAATCTCGTAAGAAAATTGTCTCCATCCCAATTTTAAAGGTATTTCAATAAATTGACATAAGCAAAACATCAATTATTTCGAAACGAAATTTTTTGAGATACGCTCTTTTCGCTTAGTTCGGCAGTATTTTTAATTAAAATCAAAGCCAATGAAATTTGATTTGTTTTTTTTTTTGTGAATTGTTGTTACTTTCAATAAAAATATACCTTTCTACAAACACAATTTTTGTTCTGTTTTTTCAATTTAAATTTATGGTCACAGTAAGTATAAGGGGATTGCTCTTTTTATACTCCTAAAGGCATAGCTGGGCATTAACTCGTTAATCCGTTAATCGTTAATTAACGAAGTTAACATTTCGACTAACGGATTAACTTTTGAGTTAACTTTAAAAAATGTTAACGGACTTGTTAACTTCCGTTTAATTTCCCCAAGTCCGTTAATTGTTAATCACGGTGGGCTTTAACCAACCTTTAATAAAAGTGTGAGTTACAACAAAAACATTAATTGGAGATTGTTAAGGATGTAAGTTAGAGTCGATATATGCTAAAACAAAAGAAATCCTTAGAGCTCTTTTTTTTAATTTCATATTTACTGTTTTTTAATGATATGAGATATGACATTACTAAGCATACCAACTTTGAGTTTGAAAAAATAAGTACATTTGTCGAAAATCAATAGTTGAAAATAAGTACAAATAAGTACAATATCAATCCATGGTGTTGTTATATGGTGGGTGCAGTAAAGAGAAAAATCAAATTGAACAAAGAAAAAATGCAACGACCAGCTGTCAGCGCGGTGTCCTTCAGTGGTAAGAGAACGATCCTGTATTGCACCCACCATATAAGTACACCATGATTCCGAGCTATTGTTTTTATACCGAAATTTCTTTATCGAAATCAGCCTTGATTCAGCCTTAGCGTCAGCAGTTTCACCGACAGCAGCCACGGTGCGCTGTTGCTCTTTGAAATTGTATTTTTCTTGACACGAAATTTGTCGCAATAGCTGCGGTTGCGATTTCAAAAAATGGTAAAAATCGACGCATTTACACTGCAAATTTATTTTTACGAGCAAAATCGATTTAAGAGTGTTCACTGCAAGCCGAGAGACCTCGGTTTTCCAGATGTTTTTTGCTAATGAAAAGACGCGCTCCACTGGTGCATTCGTTCCAGGTAGGCACAGAATGAATTCAACCAGACGAGAAAATTCAAAATAAGGCACTTGTGAAGCTTCCATGTGCTTAAAGATCTCAACCCAGCGCTCTTCAGATAACAATTTCTTCTCTTTCCATTCTTCAATTAGAATTACGCATTTCGAAGCATGTGCGGAATATTTTGGAAGCGTGGTCCATGATATTACCAAACGCCTTCACATGCCGTAAGGGTGGTGTTGGCTGACGAAGTAAAAGAGTTCGCAACAGTGCGGCTGTTCGATTTGGCAGGCAACGCTTTCTTGTGTTTCGTGGATTCCAAATGCTTATCGATTTCACACTTTCTGGCGTTTGCGATGTTGAGTTCCGCGTCGCACAAATTACACCGAATATCACTTTCTGTTCTTCCTTTTTTCATTTGCGGATATTTTTTCTGAAGATCCGAAGCATGCATGCATCGCATGCTTTTGAACACACATAGAATGCATCCATTAAAATTTGTCACTCTCTTTTCCCATACGATTTTCTCAGCAAATATGTATTGTTTACAAATTTTATTTTTGTCACTCTCTTTTCCCATCCGATTCTCACACACAAAATCTGTCAATGCTTCGATGCCTACAAAAGGTTGAAAGTAGGATTGACATTTTTAAAAACTACAAGTCTGCGCTGTCAAACTCAAATTTAGTGATGCCACATATCAATTTTTGAAACATTCGTGTCTAAATACTAATTACAACTAATTCTAGCTACAACTATTTCGCAATCATTGGGCCAGCGCAAATGATATTTATATTTATTATTAACTTGAGAAACAAATTTCTGCCGAAATAAGTACAAATTAAGTACGCTTTGAAAAATAAGTACAAATTAAGTACGCTTTAAAAAATAAGTACGGCAAGCTGAAAATAAGTACTGTACTTACTAAATAAGTACAATTGGTATGCTTAGACATTACGTACGTAACTTAAAAAAACATCCGATTTTATTTAAATTTGGATACGTCAAAAAACCTAAATAGATGGCACCACAGCCCGAATTTCAGTTACCTAGGAGGTCGGGGTACTGAAAAATATTCATATTTTAGCCTGAAAATAGCCGTTTTTAGCCTGTTTTAAAAATTCTAGTTTCAAAAGCCGACAAATCCAAACTTAAAGTTCTGGTTATGAATTTTTTTTATTATGTCATCTTATATGCTGTTAAAAAAAATGTAAGCTTCTAGACCTTAAGACCTATTTTTCCGACTCGAATAAGTGCTAAAGGTCATTGTAAAAATTTACAGTTTTGAAAATGGTGTCCTAAATCGTAGTCTTATTCGTTATACTAAAGACCGATCTTATTATATTTGTCTATCTATTCGCTTTTAAATCAGATACCATATTGTAAAAATAGTTGACCAGGCCCAAAGATATCAAACATTGAATTTGGCTATTTTCGCAAGAATTGCGTTTTTTTTTCGAAGTTTGACCTAACATTACTCAAGACCCCGCACTTATTTGAAATGTAGTTCGACTATAAATAATATCCCAAATAATTTCTCATTCTGGTTTTTTTTGTAACTCAACTTGTCATTTGAAGTTGATTAAAGCCCACCGTATAATCCAGTACCTACTATTGACCAAAAAGATACCGCACGCACTGCGCCGCGAAAAGCACGTTCTAACAAAAAGTACGTTACGGCTTATATGGCTGGAAACGTATGACAGCAGTCGAGTGGATGCAGTAAAAAAATGCATGAAAAAAAAATTTAGAAGAGGCGTTACGACAAGAAGCTGCCGAAAGTTCGAAGAACAACTCTAGCAACGCTAGGAACAACGACGATGATGAGGAAGACTTTTTCAATTCCTAAGAGTCACAAATCTTTAAAGCGTAAAGCTGAAAATCTCGTTAAAATGTGGCTAGACATGAAATCAAAAGACTTGTTCAACGATGCGGGGAACAGATATTCATATCTCTGTTTATTAAATATAATACTGCTATACGTTCAACCGCTGCAGTTGAAAATCTTTTTTCGACGGGCAAAGATACTTTAACGCCGAAACGAGAACTTCAACATATTAACCTATTAATTCCCATTGCCATATTTTTTGGACACTATTTTTGATATTTTCTTTACTATACATAAGCAACTTTTTATCAAGACATTTTCTTAATTATGTATTCTTACTCTATTCCTCTATTTGAAAAAAAAATATACTTTAGAACTGATATATAACTATAAGAATTAATTCAATTTTGTAAAGGTTGGAACTTTCGCCACATTTTTAAGACTTTCATTTCTTATTTATTCTTTCTACTAAGAACAAAACTTTAGGTAACTAAACTAAATGTAATTTATCTTATAGTTCTTAAGAAATAGTATTAGTAAATTATATTTATTTATACGTAATATGCATACAAAATTCGCTGTCTTATATATATGACACTGGGAACATGTGTGCTGTATTTTCAGATGGTGCAGGAGCAAGAGTTTTTCAAGGAATTACTTGAGATCTGTCTGGATCCTATTGCTCATGTCGTTTACCTTGACAATTTTTTTTTACAAGCGTGCAGTTACTTATTGATTTAAAAGCTAAAGGATTCCATGCTTCTGGGACTGCACGTGAAAATAGGGCGAAAAATTGACCTAGGACAGGAGATGAAGAAGAAATACCGTGGATTTTCCGATCACCGCTTTGACAAAAATAATAAAATATTGTGTGAAATGGCACGATTACAACGTGGTATGTCTTCTGACAAACTTCGACACCACTGAACCATTTACCAAAACTAATAGGTACTCTAACACTGGAAAAGCCATAGTCGCCGTCAATCAGCCAAATCTGATTCATAACTATAACAAAAATATGGGAGGCGTTGATAAGCATGATTGGCTGATTGCAAAATATCCAATACGTTTTAGAGGAAAGAAATGGTATTGGCCATTAGTCATTAGAATGCTTGACATAATAATGGTGAATGAATGGATAATTTATAATTTTGTAATTGTTGGTGAAAAATTCCTCACCTAGATTTTAGAAGACGTATATATTTTTCCTAAATAAAAAAATACCAAAGAAAAACGCTAAATCTGCATCTGGTACTTCTACAACTCTTGTACAGTCTGTTAGATATGATAATTTGGAACATTATATGATGAAAAGAGAGAAGCAGAGAAGATGCCAAGGAGAGGACTGTAGAAATAAACCTTTCACTCATTGTGGTAAATGTGAAAAAACTCTTTGCAATGAATATTTTATGCCTTAACGTACAAAATAAGAATGACTTTGTTATTGCAAAAAATAGTTCTTACTTCTTTTCTTACCTAATGTAAGGCTGATTCATAAGCCAGAGATGAAAAAAAAAAATGTTTCCATATTCTTCATATTTGTCGTATTAGTAGCTAAACTTGATAATATGATCGCAAAAATCACAGAATTTCCTTGCTTGAGCATTAATGGATTAAATTACACACTCCAATTATACACGTAGTTTTTTTGTTTCTAACCTGTTAACTTTCAGAACCAAATCCAACAGTTTTTATAAGATCACTAACGCAAGATAAAAAAAAATCAATTTTTATTACGTGTAACGGATTAACGATAACTTGCGTTAAGTCTTCCGAAATATAACGCTTTAGTTTAAAGAAGTTAACATTTTTAGTAACGGATTAGCGATTAACGAAGTTAACTGTTTGATTAATGGTGCCCAGATATACCTAAAGGAATAAAAGAGCAGTAATATTTTTACAAAAACCACTATTGATCTTTAAGTAGTACAAAAAGAGTAATCCCCTTATACTCCAATCGGAGAACAAAAGCAATGTTGGTCTCATAAGATTTTATTAAAAACTTTCAAGTTTACGTTCAAACATAAAGTTTTTTAATTTACTAAATATTTATCAGGGACATAACTATTATAAGTTTTATGTCAAAAAATTGGTTTATAATTATTATGAATAAGAAATATTTTATTAGTTGTCAATAACTATTATTTTTCAATGGATTTTTTTTACGTTGAGTCATAACTATTATGAATAAGAAATATTTTATTAGTTGTCAATAACTATTATTTTTCAATGGATTTTTTTTACGTTGAGTCATAACTATTATGAATAAGAAATATTTTATTAGTTGTCAATAACTATTATTTTTCAATGGATTTTTTTTACGTTGAGTCATAACTATTATGCATAAGAGATATTTTATTAGTTGTTAATAACTATTAATTTGGAAAAAATATTTTTTTACGTTGTTTTGGTTAACAATGTGCTTTGGCCATCACGAGAGTTGGTCCTAACTAAAAAAGTGTTCGATTTTGGTCTGTTTGAAAAAAAAGTTTTGTACCAATCGTTGGAAAGAGGTCGAAGTCGAAAAAAAGTACCAGAAAGTGCCCGATTTTGGGACATTTTCGAAATTTTGTTTGCACCAATCTTTGGAAAGAAGTCGAAGTCGAAAAAAAGTGTACCAAAAAGTGCCTGATTTTGGTCCATTTTCGAAATTTTGTTTGCACCAATCTTTGGAAAGAGGTCGAAGTTGAAAAAAAGGGTACCAAAAAGTGCCCGATTTTGGTCCATTTTCGAAATTTTGTTTGCACCAATCTTTGGAAAGAGGTTGAAGTTGAAAAAAAGGGTACCAAAAAGTGCCCGATTTTGGTCTATTTTCGAAATTTTTTTTGCACCAATCTTTGGAAAGAGGTCGAAGGCGGAAGAAAAGGTACCAAAAAGTGCCCGATTTTGGACCATTTTCGAAATTTTTTTATGCACCGGTCGTTGGATACATGTCGAAAATAGATTTTGGTCATCATCAAAGGTGGTTTCGAGTCCCAAAATGTGCCCGAGTTTGGTCCATTTTCGAAAATTTTTTTTTCACCAATCATTGATGTTGGTTATTTTCGAAATGCCGTGCGTTGTCATCTGCTCTTATGTTCGCGTGTGTTGATTGGACCAAAATCGGGCACATTTTGGGACTCGGAACCACCTTTGATGATGACCAAAATCTATTTTCGACCTGTATCCAACGACCGGTGCATAAAATAAATTAAGAAAATGGACCAAAATAGGGCACTTTTTGGTACCTTTTTTCGAATTCGACCTCTTTCCAAAGATTGGTGCAAACAAAATTTCGAAAATCGACCTAAATCGGGCACATTTTGGGACCTTTTTTTTCGACTTCGACCTCTTTCCAAAGATTGGTGCAAACAAAATTTCGAAAATGGACCAAAATCGGGCACTTTTTGGTACCCTTTTTTTCGACTTCGACCTCTTTCCAAAGATTGGTGCAAACAAAATTTCGAAAATGGACCAAAATCAGGCACTTTTTGGTACCCTTTCTTTCGACTTCGACCTCTTTCCAAAGATTGGTGCAAACAAAATTTCGAAAATGGACCAAAATCAGGCACTTTTTGGTACCCTTTTTTTCGACTTCGACCTCTTTCCAAAGATTGGTGCAAACAAAATTTCGAAAATGGACCAAAATCAGGCACTTTTTGGTACCCTTTCTTTCGACTTCGACCTCTTTCCAAAGATTGGTGCAAACAAAATTACGAAAATGGACCAAAATCGGGCACATTTTGGGACCTTTTTTTTCGACTTCGACCTTTTTCCAAAGATTGGTGCAAACAAAATTTCGAAAATGGACCTAAATCGGGCACTTTCTGGTACTTTTTTTCGACTTCGACCTCTTTCCAACGATTGGTACAAAATTTTTTTTTCAAAATAGACTAAAATCGACCACTTTTTTAGTTGGGACCAACTCTGGTGATGGCCGAAGCCCATTGTCAACCTCTTTCCATCGATTTTTTGCAAAAAAAATTTGAAAATGGACCTAAATATAGCACTTTTAAGGATCGGTACCACTTCTAGTGATGGCCAATATCCTTTTTAGACCTCTTTTCATTGATTGAAGCAAAGTTTTTATGTCATAAAAACCACCTCCCCATCGATTGGTGCAAAAAGATTCACAAAAATGAAAATCTGTTGAACACTTTTTTCATAACAACGTAAAAAAATATTTTTCCAAATTAATAGTTATTGACAACTAATAAAATATCTCTTATGCATAATAGTTATGACTCAACGTAAAAAAGAATCAATTGAAAAATAATAGTTATTGACAACTAATAAAATATTTCTTATTCATAATAGTTATGACTCAACGTAAAAAAAATCCATTGAAAAATAATAGTTATTGACAACTAATAAAATATTTCTTATTCATAATAGTTATGACTCAACGTAAAAAAAATCCATTGAAAAATAATAGTTATTGACAACTAACAAAATATTTCTTATTCATAATAATTATAAATCAATTTTTAAAAATAATTATTAAAATTGGGCAATTTTTTCAATCTGAAAAAAGAAAATAATAGTTATTTTGGGTCTCTGATATTTATTCACTTTTAAACTGTTCGCTTTGCAAATGACACGAACATGAACGCCACAAAATGTTCCTTATAGAATAATCCAGTAGCAGTAGGTTTTTTTTTAGGAGGCCTCTCATGACTTTCTGCTGGGTATGTATGAACATTGTACATATGTACATACCAGCGCAATAAAGTCTGGTAGTGTTCGTTTTTATATGTTGTTTCTTTTTTCACATTCTTAGAATTTCGTCTGGTGTTTGCATTTCAATAAAAAATGCTCATCTTACTGCAGGCCCAGTTCCTAGGGTATATCCAAATACGCAAATTAGGAAATTTCGAATTAAATAAAAGTATCATAAAACAGGTGTTAAGAGATAATATTTAAGAGATTTTTACTATATAGCTATAGCCTCAATGCACTATAGGTCAAATAGCACATTTCACTGGCCAAAATTAATAAGGGCTATTTATTATGGTGATTAACTAGAAATGTATTTTTTATGTTGACCTTAGACTAAAAGAAGAACTCTGAGTGAAATCTTAACGCTTGTGCTACTGGGTCATAAATGGCACGTACTACATTTTTTAAAATTCCATAATTAATGAAATAAAAGATGAGTTTTTATTTTTAGATTGTAGTATTACTTAGGTTAAGAAATACATAACGTTTACTTACGCATCACTTTCTAAAGATAAATTAGTCAAAATGTTTGAACTTAAAGTTTCGGTTTCCCCAATTTCATCTTCCTCTCCTTTATTCTCGCATGTTTCATAGCTTTCTAAGTTAAGTTCTTCGACTGGGATTTCACACCTTAATAATCGGATCACTTTTGTCGGAAGTTGGAGTCGCTTTTTACTCTGAATGCGTCTATTTAAAGTCAGCGTACAAATTATTGGATCTGATGTGTCCATTGCTCTATGAAACACGTTTAAAAGTGTATTAACGCGGCTACTTTTGCGTGCATGATGTAGTCTATCAGATTTGTATAATTTGTGTCGAGACTCTGCTGATTCATCTCCAAAAAAAATAACAGGAAGAACTAAACCCTCTATAATTTCCTTTGAATCAATAAGAATTTTGTGTAAAGTTTCTGTCATTGGAAGTCAGGAATACATGTTTTGAATAATTTTTGCGGTTTCAAAGCAGTAAACTTGAAATTTGTTTACATTTAAAGAAAATTGACAAGACATGCTTATTAAAATTATTTTTAGGCGAAAAATCAAGCTGTTGTCAATGCCGTTAATTTGAGAAAACATTTCATGTTCCGCAAAAGCTCGGCGTACAGTGTTGCCATCGTTTGTACTCCCAAAACCACCTACGTTCGGTATATCTATTATAAGGCCAAGCTTTTTGAAAAATAAATCTTGTATTGTTTTCTTTTTTTCTGATACTGTATTTTTATCATCTTCATTTCTGATTTGCCACTTTTGGATGCCACACTTGTAACCTTTATGTAATACAAATTAAAAAAATCAATTTCACAATAATCAATTTAAATTATTTCACAATAGTTAAAATAGGAGTAAAAATCACCACTTGTTTGCGTTATCACTGAGAATGCATAAGCATCAACTTTGACACGTCGCTAACAAACGGTAAATTATTTTTTCCAAAAACCAAATGCAATTTTGTTTATTTTGAGGTATTCTCCGTTACACTACATTAACAAAAATTAAATAGCGACACTTGTATAAATTGAGTTTTGACCAGACAAGTGTGCTGTTTGACCTATACTGCCGTACTAAGCGAAAAAGACGTATCTCAAAAAAAAAAAATATACGAGATTCTTATGGCATCAGATAGCTTAAGAAATTACGCGTCTAATAAAATACTCCAAATGTCGGCATCTTACTTCAATCATATAAAAAATCTACTATAAAAATTTCCTCTATCTCAATTTTACATGTATTTCAACAAATTGACATAAACAAAACATCAATTATCTCTAAATGAATTTTTTTGAGATACGTCTTTTTCGCTTAGTACGGCAGTATAGTGCAATGAGTAGACGCAGCGTTTTATTAAATGGCAAAACTTTTGTATCTCCAAGTCTTTCAAAGGAAACATAGATAATTTCAGTACCGAGCAGCGCAACAAAATCCTTGAATTTTCGTTAGCCATAATCAATCCAATAACTTTACTCAAAGAATCTGCCGCTGTCATTTTAATGTAAAACTGTACTCAAGTCAGACCAAAATCTATTCTCTTTTGGCATGTTGAGGTTGATGTATTTTATAGGTAATTTCAAAGTATTCTGGGAACTTCTTTCGATACAAAGTGCTATACAATTCAGTTCCAAGAGTTTGATAGAGAACAAAACGAGTTTATTCATAAGCTGATAACAAGAAACAAGGTTAATTTTCAGCTAAAGGTATAAGTAAATAAACAAAACTACAGAATATGAGCCAGAAATAGTCTTAAGAGTTATATATGAATTCATCATATGAAATGTACGGTATGGTCAGCAATAACCATAAATGCAGAACAATATAGGGAGGTGATTTGAGACTAGATATTGACAATCAGAAATATCGTTCCAGCACGATGCGCCGCACAGTGGCAAACTTTTCAAGAAAGCAGTGCAAAAATCAATTTTGGAGTTTACCTGTTTAACAAATTTGATACACGCATCGGATAGAGAAATGTCTAGAACTGATAAATTTGAAATTTCAACCCATTCGGATAAGTAATTTAGTTTTTTCAGTTAGTCAAAGTTAAGATATTTTTGAAGTTTGCCAGAAACTAAATTTTTGGTATTAAAATTTCATGTTTGAGCTGAAAATTCAACAAATACTGATAGAAAAATACATACTTTTCTCGCATAACCATTGTTGGTCTTAATTAAACAAAAAAAGAAATTAGAACGCTAATTTTTTTTTTTTTTGTTTTTTTTTGAAGAAGTTTTTATCAAAGTTTTTGAGCTTTCAGTTTAGTTATAGAATAAACTTCTCAAAACTTCAAGCTGAGCTTCGACATAACTTATAGCTGACTCATTCTTAACATGTCCTCAGAAAAAACTAGGCACCGGAGTTTCCCCGATTGGGTGCTTGAGCGATATTTATCGACAAACATGTGAATATAGCACCCTAAGTCCATATGCATATAAGAAATATCAAACCTTAAACCTTTGGTGTGCAATGCTTATTTGATTAGTTATAGTTCATAATTAAAAAGTTTAAATTAAACTACAGCCTCCTTTTTTAATAGTGAGCGCACCTTCTGTTTTGGTCAATAACTACCTCTTATAGTATTTGAATCTATTACATTCATATATGCAATAAGACTTTAACTAAAAATTTTTCTAATTGCACCTATCCTTTTGAAGGTAAGATTCCTGAAATCTTGAAAGCTATATAAGGATTACAAGAACAGGTTAAAAAAATTTCAAAAGATTTGTGTAGAGAAAAAAACAAACTGAAATTTTAGAATATGTAAAACTGCCTGCTTAGTTATTAAGTAATTTTTATTGTCCCATTCAGTAAATTTCGCATTACAGTTATTTTATGTATTGGAGTTACAGATAGTGCAGCAGTTTATCTAAGGATATCAAGGGTAGGGTAGAACAAACGAAAAATTAAAGTACTTATGCTACTGGCAAAACTAGTTGTTAGGAAAAACTAGTTACCAAGGTCAAACTAATTCATCCGAAGCGTGTTGGATGAACCAGTTTCGCCTAGAAAAACTTTATATGTTGGGGTAAGTGGGCGGTCTTTGGTCGCGACACAGGGTTTACATCTTCCAATATGTCCAAAAACGGATTCGCGCCAGCCTTCAGCCGCGGTTCATTATAATATATCTAACGCTGGCATGTAGCGAAGCCCGTGTTCGACATAGTGTAGTGAACCGCGGTCGAAGGACGCCGCGAAGATGATATTGTTAATTAACGAAGTTAACATTTCGACTAACGGATTAACTTTTGAGTTAACTTTAAAAAATGTTAACGGACTTGTTAACTTCCGTTTAATTTCCCCAAGTCCGTTAATCGTTAATTCAGTACCTACTATTGACCAAAAAGATACCGCACGCTCTGCGCCGCGAAAAGCACGTTCTGACAACAAGTACTTTACGGCTTATATGTCTGGAAACGTATGACAGCAGTCGAGTGGATGCAGTAAAAAAATGCATGAAAAAAAGGTAGAAGAGGCGTTACGGCAAGAAGCTGCCGAAAGTTCGAAGAACAACTCTAGCAACGCTAGGAACAACGACGATAATGAGGAAGACTTTTTCAATTCCTAAGAGTCACAAATCTTTAAAGCGTAAAGCTCAAAATCTCGTTAAGTGTCCTATTTCTCAGAAAGTAATATAAATTTATTTGTAAAATGTTATGAACTATTTAAACTAATCCATAAGTTATGCGACAATCTGTACATATCCAATAAGTACTGCGGCGCTAAAAAAAGGTGTTTCGGATTTGCAGTAAAACATTTTCGATAAGATATATGAACTCGCAGGGCATCTGCAAACCTTGACTCAAATGCACAAAATGTTTTTAGTAAAATAAAAGCGTTCGTGCAATTAACATAGTGCGCGAAATCAGTCACCTTTATCTTGCTTGCTTGTTTGCAAATGTTTGGCAAGTGCACTTTCTATTTCAAGTCGCATTTCGATTTTTTCTGGTCAGATAAAGTTTTCAAATTGCTTATTCTAGCGGGAAATACCATTAATCATGATATGATATTTTTATGGACACCCTAAAGTCTGTAACATCTTTTGGTTACTGCACGGAATGTACGATTTCAAAACATGCAATATACTTAGTTGGTAAGACAAGGCATTTTAGATATTTTGGTAAGTTCTATATGATAGAGAAATTGGTTACTAAAGTAGGTAGTTACTTTTAATGTCATTATTAATATGAAACCATGAAATCTTAGCCGAAAGTTTTTTTTCCTTCCTTACTACTTCCGACACAAATGCTTCCTTTACTAATTAAATAGACAACGCTGTCTGCAATTTATTCAGTGCTCTTTAATCTGGTGCTACATAAGAAAATAATACAAGTCAAATTACAAACCATTTTCGGGGAAAATTGATACGATTAATTAGGGCAGAAATTGAGAGCATTAGCCTTTAACAATTTAGTTTCAGTAAATTCATGCGTGTAATATTCTAATATTCTATTTATTTTTGGTTCCGAGCAATATTCATTTCTGAATTGTTGAATTTCATTTGATTGAAGGAAGTTTTCTTTATTGTTTTTAGTTTGGCATATGTATATATTTTCACGATGTGTCAGCGGATTACAGTAGCCTTATATGTCTGGACAAAGCCCATTACTAGGGTTAAGGTTAATATTGTAAACTGGATTAGTTTTAAGTAGACAACCCATTTTCAAAAATATTGATTTTTAAAATAGTGCAAGTTACAGAGGTTATAAAATTTTCCAACAAAGTGGTATGGTTTCGGGAAACTAGCGATCGGGGAGTTCAAATCCATGATTTGTTTTTCTTTTATTTATTATTTATTTTATTATTAAACAAATAAAGTACATACATACATACATGTATTATTTCATTAAACATGCATTTGCGTGTATTCCAGTGTTTAATAAACCTTCACTCTATAGTTCATAAAACTAGAGGCGAATGAAGGTTGTTTAAAATTAATAAAAAAATAATTCATAGATAATTTAGAAAATGTTTGTAAATAGTTCGTGGGGTTCTAATAGTTAATTAAATTACTAACATATAAATAAATTCATCAAAAAAACTTATTAATAATTAAGAATATAAACCTAGTTATATTACTTAATTATAGAAATAAGAGAATCCAGTTCAGAATAAGTGAGTTTAAATAGCCAAAGTTTTAGTTCTCTAAGGAAAACATGTTTATTTTGAATGTTAGTTATCTCATTTGGCAGTTTATTGAAAAATCTTGGTGCTATGTTACTAAATGAGTGTAAAAAATGCTGAATATTGTGAGGCGGTACAGAAGCTTTATTACGATTATTGACTCTTAAATTATAGGTCGTATTATTTCTTTTTGTAATATGTGAGCTGTTAAAAAATTTCTTCAGAACTTTATGAAATTAGAGATGCTTAAGTGGCAAAATGTTAAGATTTCGAAATAGTACTAAACTATTTTCTAATCTTCGTTTATTGCAAATTAAAAGAATTATGTGTTTTTGAGCAATAAGTAGAGGGAGGATTTTGTTGTTGTGCGTACCCCACTAAATCATATTCTAATTTAGAGTGAAGAGGACCATAGTAAATATTAAGAAGCAGTTTCTGAGAGAAATAACTTTTTAATAGGTGAAAATGGCGCAAGATGCCAATAAGATATCGTTTCAACTCGGCTGTATGTTGCATCCAAGACATTTTATTGTCTAGGACAGTGGTGGGCACGTAGCGTCCCTATCCGCCCTCATTGCACTCACCGCTATTCGACGCACAAGCAAGCGAAAAAAAATTCGCAGAATTCCAATGCTATCGAGGCACAGCGTTGACTTGAATTCAAATGAAAACAAAAACAAAATAAAAAGGCATAAGCGACGGCACCGCATTGTGTTTTGACGAATGTAGCAATTGTTTTTGCTTGTATTTCAATTTGGGTTTTTTTTTGTGCTGTTGGCGAATTTGGAAATGACAGAAAAAAAACTTTAAAATTTTGTTTGTTGTTGCTTGATGTTGTTTAGCCCTTTTGTTAGATTTCCATGCTCACCACTGGTCTAGGATAACACCTAAGTATTTAAATGAATTTACGCAGCCGATGCGGAAACAATTCGGCGAACATGGGTCCTGATTGAAAGAAGTGGTATATTTGGAATTACTACATGTAGCTTCACCAATAAAAAATTTTTGCAAGATGAAAGATGAATTGATTATCGCTTAGGCCTTTACCCGAACTACTAAAAAACATTATTTTCGCCTTATTACTTAAGACTAATTTGTGAGTCGAAAACTATACCTCAGAATACAAAGATCATTTTTGATGTAAGCGTTTAAGTCAAGAGGTGAGTCGCTGGTATATGCACAAGCCATATCATCAGCGAAAGCTATGGTTTTAATTAAACATTTTTGTATAAAAATTGAGTTTATACATTGGGCATTCCATGCAAAATCACCGAGGTTTTGGCCCCATCTTCTTCGATTTCGCTCATTTTTTGTTATGTTTTAGTGCGTATTAAAAGCAACAAGCACACCAATTTCCAGTCTTGTATTCGAAACCGTTATTGAGTAATCGGCTTTTTAAATTTCAAGGCAAAAAATTCTCAATTTACGATGTAAGTATTAGTCATAAACATCGATATCAATAAAAAGTGGGGTATCATTTTTTTCGTATTTTTTTTTTTTTTTTTTGTATTTAATTTTTATTTGCAATCTATCAAAAGATAATAAGCAAATGAAATAACAATGGTAAATAACTGGAAGTGTTTTACTTCATTAAATAAAACTACTTAAATTAAATAAAGCTAGTTAATAGACATAACAATATGTGTGTCCAAAAATTAGGTTTTAATTATCTGCGAAATGGTAAGTCTAAAACATGTGTCCGTTTGAGCCTCCTTGTATTATTACTCTCATCTAATAATGTAATTGCAAGAATATTGTTATGATTGCTTAGTCTTGTAAGATAGCGCTCGGAAAATTTTTGGATTTCTTCTTTTATTGTTGAGATCATAAGATCGTTGTGAATAGTGAAGTTTGATACAAACCAAGGTGCACCCAGTAACATCCGTAGAGTTTTGGACTGGTATCGTTGCAGAATTTCGATATTTGAATTGCTGGCAGAGCCCCACAGCTGAATTCCGTATGTCCAAATAGGCTTTAAGATCGATTTATAAATTCTCACTTTATTTTCAACACTTAAATGAGATTTTGATTGAAGAAGAAAATAAAGTTTTGGCGTAGTAATTTTAAGCTGTGTACGCTTATTCGTATTTGAATATAGTTTCTGAAAAAAAAATTATTTGAAATAATTATCAAGTGGTGATCTGTAATGTTTCCTTGCAAAGTTACAGTCATTTCAAGGTGACATGAATTTGGTTGCATCGCTTTGTAGGGGATCATATTCATAAAACTTTAAAATGGCTGTAACTCTGCAAGTAAACAGCACACAACACCACTTGAAAGCTCGTAAAAACAACTCGAGGGCCGCACTTTGCGCATCATTGGTCTATATCGTTGCTTGAAAAGTGACTATATAGTTTAAAAATATGAAAATTAAAGTTTTTTGGATTTAAACGGAGCAATTGAACTTTAGTGACCTTTAAAAATGAGCAATAAAATTACTTTTTTCGGACTTTGATCACTTGTAACTCCATTAAATCTTATTCGATCTCATTAACTCCAAACTGTTAGTAAGAAAAAATAATTCCTTTTGAATGGTGAGCAATTGATTTAGTTCGAAAAAAAATTGATGGAAATTTGGCCAAATAAATGAAAAAACTACAAAAAACGGAATTTTTTGGGATAACTCGAAGCGATTCTTAAGAAAAAAAAAAATAGTTGGCATTTTTGGAATTCACGACTCAAAATTCATAAAAAAAGTATGTGAGATCCAGATGTGACCAGATCTTTTTTTGTTTAAGCTAGTGATATAGACAATTTAATCATAAAAAACAAATATAACATTTTCAAAATTCGAAAAAAAAATAGAAAAAACTGTCAGCACATCTTGAACTATAGCGTAAAAGTTGCGTAATATAGAGTAAAATTTTGAGAAAATTTTTAACAAAAATCGAAGGGGTTGCCCTTTTCGAAAATGTCGATTTTAATCTTTAAACGTTAACTAATTATTACTTCGAATAATTGTTTTACTTTTTTTCAGAAACTACATTCAAATTCAAAAAAATGATACCCCACTTTTTATTGATGTCGATATTTATTACTGGTCTATCGTTGATTGAAAAATGTTTGCCATAAAATTTAAAAAACCGATTACTCAATAACGGTTTCGAATACAAGACTGGAAATTGGTGTACTTGTTGCTTTTAATACGCAGTAAAATATAACAAAAAATGAGCGAAATCGAAGAGGGTCAGGCCAAATCTTTGGTGATTTGGCATGGAATGCCCCATATATAAGAAAAAGAGCAGGCCCTAAAACCGAGCCCTATGGTACACAAGTCACTACTTCTAAGAAAGAGCTGTAAGAATTTTATATTTTGGCTCTTTGCATTCTATTTTTTGAGTATGATGAAAACCATATATGCACTGTTCCCCGCAGCCCACATTTATATAATTAACTTAGAAGAATATTATGATCCACGGTATCGAAGGCTTTAGTAATACCTATGAAAAGTGGTGCGCCTGCTTTTTGTTATTAAAACTTCTAAATATTTCATCGCAGAAAGTTAAAAGAGCGTCTTTTGTAGACAAACCTGACCGAAAACCATATTGAAACCCACTGAAAAACTTATTTTTATCCAAGAAATTAATGATTCTTATTTTCATAGCTTTTTCATAAATCTAAGAAAAAACAGGTAAGACTGAAATTGGTATGTAATTATTTACCGCTTGCCTGTCTCGTTTTTTGAAGAGAGGAATAACTTCTGTTTCTTAAGATTTTCCGGAAAAATCCCTTTTACAAATCTTTTATTCACTAAATGGCAGAGTACATCTACAATGTTATGAACAATTTTCCTAATGAATGTGCTAGAAAACTTTCCTTCCATTTTTGCGTTTGACATTTTTAATGAACAAATGATTTTATAGATTTCTAAAGATGAAACCGGCTCAATAAAGATACTTGAGTTTTCTGAACTTTCCTTCTTTAAACACCTACAGATAGAGGAATTCTGCGTCTTATCAGAAACTACATTCTTTACCACGTTCACGAAAAAATTGTTCATTCCATTTGCTTTTTCCACATCGTTTATCAAAATACCATTATTGACTATCAAATCAGGAATTTCCACATTTTTGCTAGTTCTATTTAAAAGATCGCTTACCACTTTCCATTCTTTTCTCATGTCGCCTTTAATTGAATTAAACTTCCCAATATAAAAATTGCCTTTAGCTGTCCTAGTTTCAAATAAAGTTTATTTGCTCAAAGATTTATATTTAGTTTTGATACTATTGATATTTGGCCTTTTTAGCATTTTCTTATGCAGGCTATTTTTTTGCTTAATTCTATCAAGAAGCTCAGAAGTCATCCATGGCTTTAACAATTTTTTCCTTTTGTTTGTAGTACTAATTAAGCAGAAGCACTTATTTACATGCGTCGAGAGAATATCAATAAAATAATCATATGGATCAGGTTCACTGTAAACCTTATCCCAAAACTCGTATCTCAAGTCATTATTTAAAGAATCAAAATTAATAACCCTATTTAATTCGTTAGAAGTACTACTTCTTTCTCCAGACTGCTCAATGTTAGTAAGGCTCAAGCAGGTCATACAATGGTCTGAGATATGTAAATTAGACACAGAGCTACTTATTGAAATGGCACCTATTTGTTTCAGTCTCAGAAATATATGGTCGATACAAGTTTCAGATAGATTTGTGATACGTGTTGGCTGGCTTATACAGGACTCTAGCCCATGGGACGACATCATTAAAAGATATCTGTATACAAGACTTGAGTCCTGTTAAAATATTTATTCTTTCTTTCTAATTGACCGGACATAAGTAAAAAAGAACCGATCTTCCACTTTCTACTTGCAACACCTCAAATATTACCTTACAGCCGATCTCATGGTACATCATTTTTAATGTACTGTTATTTGCTTAAAAGAATGCCAAAACCGCATATCATGATCTTATTTCAAAACCAAGATATCTGCATTTTTCTAAATTGAGAGACCTTATTTTGTTCGAATCGGAGTCGACAAATTTATATATTAAGGTGGTTCAATTTTTTTTTTTTGTTTCAAACAGTCATTATGGATAGAGGAATTTGAATCCGTGATTAGTTTTTTTTCTTCTTCTTTTTTTCTTATAAAAAAAATTCAAATTGTCACTTGTAACTTTTTCCTAAAGTCCATAAAATTATGAAGAAATTTAAACAAAAAAATATGAAAACCCATTATGTATTGAGGAAATATCGACCACTTAAAAAAAAAAGTACTTCAGAATTCTTTTTTTTTTCATATTCGCAATTCTTAGCGAATTGTATGCGGATTTTCCTCTACTGAACTGTCACCAATAGGTTCTTGCGTGAAATTCGTCCATGGAGTCCAGCCTCAACCAATCGACAAGCGACAGTTCGTATGGATATTTGTGCATCGTATTGATCAATTATTTCGCGTTGGATATCTGCAGCAGTCTTACGAGGATCCAATTTTCCTTTGCGCACAATCTGGCGATCATTGTACCCTGAAGTCTTACGAGGCCCTTTTTTGCGAGGAACATTTTTTGTTGTGTCATACTTATCGAAATGATGAAGTGCATTGAATACAATCTTTTTGGCGCAATTAAGCTGTATTGCCATCGCCTGATATCTTATGGCCGTCTTTCGAAGCTCAACAATTGACTTACGCATGGCCGGTGTACAACTTTTGGCCACTACCCATGATTAAGGACATGCTAATAAGCAAATTCGGTTAAAAACTGTTCTTACAAGCAATGACAATATCACAATTTCGTTTCTGGAATCTTTCATCAAGTTTTTCTTTTATTTTTTGCAATTTATTTTTTTGTTTCCAATTAGTTGACTCAGTCAAATCTGAAGTTTGAGCAGAAAATTTCTCATAAAACTTTTTTATGCTATTAATTCGGATTCTATTATGTTCTTTTTTTAAGCTTATAAGTATGTCCCACACTTAAACTATGTATACATTTTCTGGTACACATAGAAAAATAATTGAGAAAATCCAATAACACAACGAATGATTTCGTTTCCAATTAGTTGTCAACATCTGTATACTACCTTGATCAAAAAGTTTTAGGACTTTATTTTTAAAATGAAAAATACAAGTTTATTCATCAAAATCGATATTGTCTCCTTCAAAGTACTCCCCATCGACTGCAATGCACTTATGCCAACGCTTGACCCAGTCCTCAAAAGCCTTTTTATACTCGACCGTCGGTATGGCCATCAGGGCCATCTTCGATTTTTCGATGACCTCTTCTCGGCTGCTGTAACGCGATCCGCGGAGCGGTTTCTTCAGGTGGCCGAACAGGAAAAAGTCGCAGGGAGCCAAATCAGGCGAATTCGGTGGATGTTGGACGGTATTCATGGAGTTTTTGGCCAAAAACTCACGAATAATGATCGCATTGTGCGACGGCGCGTTGTCGTGATGCAAAATCCACGAGTTGTTTGCCCACAAATCCGGTCTTTTTTGGCGAACTGCTTCACGCAAACGTCTCAAAACGCCCAAATAATATTCTTTGTTGACGGTCTGACCTTCTGGGAGGAATTCATGATGCACAACACCTCTGTAGTCCATGAAAACCGTGAGCATCGCCTTCTTTTTCGATTGAAAACGACGTGGTTTTTTCGGTCGCGGCTCATTGGGTGAACGCCATTCACTCGCTTGATGTCTGGATTGCGTGTCGTACTCGTAAATCCACGTCTCGTCACCAGTAATGATTCGTTTGATGAATGTTGGGTCGGATTCAGCCTTGGAAAGCATGTCTTTTGCGTCATCAACGCGGTCCCTGCAAAGTTGATGACATTTTTTTTTTTGTAAAAAATCGAAACCACACACAAAAGTAGATGCACACAATACGGCGTCACTTCAAGAAATGTCAAGCTGTCAAGCTGAAAATTTGACATAACGTCCATGACACTTCTACCAACACAACAAAAAAAAGAGAATTGAAATCGGACGAACGAGAGCGCCACACGGTGACGAGTCCTAAAACTTTTTGATCAAGCTGGTATGATAATGTCGTAAAATTAAGCTAAATGTACCATATTTCTGTACTTTGTGCGACAACATGTTTTTAGAACATTTTGTTTCTACCTTATTAGGTACTTAAAATAAATTTGTTTAAGCTTTCATTTTTAAAAATGTCTCTCAAAATATGTTCGGCATATCACCTATTTATATTTTTTATATGTGATTCTTCAATCAATCCTGAAAATCAATCAATCTGCTTTCAAATCAAAATTCTCGACATAACTTTGGAAAATATGAATTTTTTATTGAAGGCGCGCACCAGTTTAGTTGCACGATTCGTAATACATTGTATGGCAGTGCTTAAAAACTCAGAAGCATTCACTTTAAGCTTTAACTTTCAAAACGTGACATTTATTCTTAAGTTTTTAATAGAACTTATTTTAATTGTCACTTAAATCTTCAGGCAGAATCTATATTTGCTAAACCAGATTTCAATTCTGCTGAAAGCTACAAGTAGGTACTTAGTGTAAAAAAATTTGTACCTTAAAAACAAAAATTACTGAATTGATCATCACTAATTGATCGTCACTAAACTATAACAGTTTCTCTTGCCGATAGCTAGTTTAATTTCTTCAATTCAAATAGGCGTATCAGGATTAATGCCCAGGTTACAATATAATATAATATAATATATATTTATTATTATAATGGTCGTATTGACGACATAAACCGTATGACGCCTGTTGGTGCAACCTGATACTTCGAACTAACATAAATAGAGGGGAAAAACACATCAATAGTTTTGTTTCTTCTTTTAAGCCACCTGAACACGTGGGTTGGAACTAAATATGCTGTACGTTTCATATGTATTTCGATCTCGTCCTCCACATGTTGATATAATGGCCCAAAATAAAAGTTCGCAATTTCAAGCTGAATAAGCCAAACGAGGAAATTGTAGATTTTGTTTATTCCCCGATATGTGTACTTGACTTATGAGAAATTTTAATTGTTTGCATTTAACAGTCGCGACCTGGAGCCAGTTTAAAAGCACGAAAAATCAGTAAAATACATGTATTTGCAGCACCGTGTAATTTTTCGCGTATACTGATTGTGTAAAATTTTATCCTTTGCACAAAAACAACCATCTTCTAGCCTTAAGATGACATCCTAAGTGTGTCTATATCTTAAGCAAACAAATTTTTACAGCTAAAAGTTGTAAAGCCTAAAAATTACGTTCCTTAAATACTTCAATTCGGCTAGGTGGGCTGACGCATCCGAAAATTAAATGCCCTTGGACTTCTTTCTTTGGAACCCTAAAAAAGATTCTCACAAAGTTTCAGCAAAGTCTAGACTAAGCCAGCTTTACCGATTAGACGTTTTCATCTGCAATGACTCATATAAAATCATAGTTTGATTGTGTCATTTGTGTCAGTTCGTCTTCTCTTCGTTGACACATTTTGATTTATATAATAAGTATGACCATCTTATAAAATAAACTCACCCGTACTTTTTGACGAACGCTCCTCGTGCGAAATATTTTTCGCTACAATTTCCATTATAATTTAGGCTTTTTAGCAAATCTGTAAGAAAAGAATTTCGAAATTTTAAAAATATTTAACTTTTTAAAAAGCACTCTAAGAAATAGAATGAGCGATGTGTGAAATCGCTATATTCATTCTTGTAAAATTACATATTTTAATTTGTGTTAATACTATTACATGAGTTTAATTACAAATCTCATATGTTTCGATAAAAACTCGAAGAGTTTTACACAAAATATGTTTATTCATGCATAATGTGTAGTTTACAACGTTATAAAGACATTTACAAACATATGAGAGTATATTCACTCACTTAATGGGTATTATTTTAAATTTCTCATGCATCAGTACTTATGATTCGATATAACTTTTTTTTTACTCACATTGTACATATACGACATCGTAACATAAACAACGAAAAGTGTCAATGTTATCTGTTAAGTTTAACAGAAGTATTTGCGTGATTATTTCCAATTTAATTATTAAATTATTTGTATAAAAATAAATCACATGATTATACCAACAGCTTTTAAAATGAAACTCCATCATAGTCCCCAGTCCTAAATAACTTTCGAAAATTTTTCTGATACGTATATGTTTTTACCCGGTTTAATATGAGAATTCTCGGTCGAAATGTGTTAATTGATTTAAACATTTTTTATGGTGAAAAAATATTTACACATCGCATGGAGTGCTTATATATTTTTCAACAAACAAAAAAATCTTGGCTGATCTTTTGTTCCGTAAAAAACCTTTCTGCAGTCATAAAATTAGTCCCCAAATTCACGCAAGATTGAATTTCGTGCCATTTATACTTTAAAGCAGTGGTGGGCATGGAAATCTTTCAAAAGGGCGAAACAACAACATCAAGCAACAACAAATAAAATTTTAAAGTTTTTTTGCTGTCATTTCCAAATTCGCTAACACCACAAAAAAAAACCAAATTGCACTACAAACAAAAACAGTTGCTACATTCGTCAAGACACAATGCGGCGCCGTTGCTTATGACTTTGTGTTTTGTTTTTGTTTTCATTTGAATTCAAGTCAACGCTGTGTCTCGATAGCGTTGAAATACTGCGATTTTTTTTCCCTTGCTTGTGCGTCGAATAGCGGTGCGAGCAATGAAGGCGAATAGGGACACTACCTGCCCACCACTGCTTTAAAGTGTAACAATTGACAGTTCAAGGTTATTTCAAGATGGAGCGGCACACGAGAGATGAAAGAGTTTTCATTGTTGAGAAAATTTTAAAAATTTAAAAAGGTTTTGCAGGTATAGTTCGCAGTTTTCGTACCAAATATGATTGAAATAGTGATTTAAGTTCATCATCTGTACAAAATTCAGGGAGACTGGATCAATTAGTGGTCATCCAAAATACAAAACAACGAAACAGCTCGTGAGAGTGTTGTTGAGTGTCCAGGTTCATCAATTTGACACCGTGGTCAAGAATTGGACATTTCGAGAAGTTCTCTACATCGTATTCTTTCGAAAGATTTGCTTCTTCATGCCTTCAAAGTTCATTTGATTAAAGAACTGACGACGAATAGCAAAAAAAAATATGCGCTGAATGGATTAAGGAACAAATGGATGTTGATTTTTCGAACAAAATCATCTTCAGCGATGAAGCTCATTTTCATCTTGATGGCTTCGTAAATTGTCACATTTGGAGTTTAGAAAATCGACGAGTAATTGTTGCGGACTTTGGGCTGAAGACATGGGACAATTCTTCTTCAAAAACACGACTGGTGAGGGAATAACAAGTTTTTCTATATCCTAAATTACAAGGTTTCAACAAGACGGTGCTACATGTTATACCTCCATGTATGCTTAATTTCCCATTTTGAAGAAGGAAATTAAGCACTATATCAACGAATTCAGCCATATTTGTGTAAAATGATCATGGAAAATTTCAACAGAAGAGTGCATACTTGCCAGCCAAACCGTGAAGGCCATTTACCCGATATGCTGTTCCATATGCTATACATAACCCTATAGACAAAAGAGTGCGTAAAAGCACTGCGTATGTCCCAGCGAAGCCGTGGAGGCTATTTACCTGATAAGCTTTCTATACACGACACTAACCCTAAACTTAGGGCTACCAGATGGCATACTAAAGTAGCAAAAGTGCTACTTTTGCAAGGCTTTTCACTTGAAATGTGCTACTTTTGATTGAAATCCGGTACTTTTCACTACTTTCGAAGTTAGGACTTTTTACGACCTTTTTTTTTTGCTTTTGATGTTTGCATTGGAAAATACAAGTTATTTTAAATATTTATTTAATTTCCTAGGGTTTTGTCGTACAAAGTGAGGACCTTTTTTTTTTTTGGTTATCAAAAAATTTTCCATGGAATTAAAAAAAAAATTTTCATTACAACACTCCAATAATATTTTTGGTTTTTATTACTAAATTCAAATTTTTTGAAATGTGCTACTTTTGTAAGCAGGCCATCTGGTAGCCCTAGCCTAAGCTGTCTACATTATGAATCAACAAAAAATGTATAAGCCCAATTAACGATCCGATGTAAATGACATTGCAAAATTATGCAATTGCAAATCGCATGTTGTAAAACAAAAAACAGCTGAATTGAAAAAAAAATAATGACTTGGATCTGTTTAAAAAATTAATTTAAATTGTTTAATTATTTGCGTAATTGCTATTACGCAGAAGCCGCAGACGTCGTGTCTTTTTTTTTTTCTAATTTAAACAGTGTTGCATTTGCATTTGCTACAAATGCTATAGGATTTGACTAGGGTAGGATAGGGTAGCATTTGCAAATGTGTATATTTTGTTTGTTGTCATTGCAAACTTTGCATATGTAGGGTTACCAGATGACATACTTAAGTTGTAAATGGACTACTTTGGCATGGCAAAAAGACTATAATACTTTTCGCTTAAAATGGACTACTTTTTGGATTGTAAATTTTTTTTTGTGCAGAGAAAGTGAGTACATTTTTTTTTTAAGTAAGTTGTGAAAATGGAATTTGTGTAATTTGAAATATATTTGTCCTTTTGCTAGTGTTTTCGGAGAAGTAAAAGCGAGGACTTGTTTTTTTTTTTGCTCAATAAAAATATTTTTATTGAAATCAAAAAAGTTATAAAATTTTTCATTTTTATTACAAAAATTCAAAAATTTAAAATTTTTCAGATGGACTACTTTTGCAGGCAGGGCATCTGGTAACCCTATGCATATGCTCTTTTTCATGACCATATGCACCGGATCGTGAATTGGGCTATAGCTTTTAATTTAAAACCTGGGTTTTCTATCAAATTTATCATGCTACAGAAATTCCATTTGATTTAGTATTTTCATTTGCTATTTGCAAATTATGCAAAAAATATTGTATAAATTCAATAAACAATGGAAAATATTTTAAAAAAATATGAAACTCTAAAATATGTTGAAAAATAATAAAAAATATAATGATGTAAAAATGTTGAAAAATATTAAAAAATTACATAAAAATCCTAAAAAAATTATTGTTAGTATTATTTTACTTGGAGTAGGATTTTACCATAGTTTGCATGCATTTTTCTTATCTTATTCAAATTCAAATAGGCAAAATTTTTTTAACTTCAAAAAAAAAAAAAACAAATAATGATTTTTATTTGTTTTTCTCTCATCCTCTTTCTTTAAATGAAGCATAAATGTTTTATGATGCATCATTTGATGTCTTATGGTTTTAACCGATTTTTTACTTCGAGAAAATTTACACATTGAAATGATTTTATTCGAACATTTTTGGCTGATTTTTCCTTACGCGTGTTGTAGCTTTGCACATGATATCCATACATAGTACGTCAACATATACAAAGTTGGCTTGCATATAAAATTTAAAGTGCAATAATTAATGGTCTTCTGATTTGATTTCATTGAAGTTAGAAAACCGTTTTTGGTATCATCGGAGCATATTTAACTGCTTTGTTTGACATTCGTTAATTTTTGCAAAAGCTCAAGTGTTGAAGTGACTATCGTAGGTTATAAAAACTTTTTTATATACAACAATCAACTACAAAAATTTGACATTGGACGGAAAAGTTAGGTTTTGGATACTCAATTTGGTTTTTCATAAGAACAATTCCGATTTGGATTTTCGGGAGCTAAAATTTTAATATACGCATAAAAATATGTAGGTTAGACATGTTCAAAAAAAAGTCATTTTCTGGAATACTTCAAGAATTCTGGATTTTCATAAATTTTTTCATATTCGAGTATTTCCTCATTTAAAAAATAAAAAAAAAATAATCCTATTTCTGCTACCAGAGCTGCAAAATATTCCTTTTTTGGAATTTTTTCTTATTTATAATATTTTTTGATTTTCCTTATGTACACATAAGGAAGTATCGAAAAAAAATTTGCCGCTATTTTTTAAGCCTGCAAGTAAGGAGAAAAACTGTGGTCTCTCCGCGAGTAGAGCTTTGGTGTTTTTTGTGTAACAGCTCAAATCCTTTGTTGTTTTTACTGCATTCACCTTAATACACTATAACTTGAAACTGTCAATGCCACTACCACTACCAGAATTTCAATTCAAAAAATAAACGAGAAAAAAAATAAATTTGATTTTTGGTCCAAAAAGTTTCCGTGATCCTTGCAAAATTTAGCATCATGCTAAAAATTTTTTTCCGCCACAAATGAACTTTTTTATCTAGCCTTTAGTAAACGTTATCGATTTGTTTGAGCACTAACCACCTTTCTGCTAAAATTGTCTTTGAAGACTTAAATGTGTTTATTTTCCATATGAAGATCAACTCTTGCAGCGGTTTTTGGTGGCCAAACACGAGATTTTTTTTATTGATTATTTTTTAAATACATTTCTCACGAAACTGTGAGATCTATTAAGCAATCTGCCAATGCATTGAAGAGATTTTCTTAAATTTAAAGTCAGTCTCGATTCCTCAGCAGAGCAATGTGGCTTACGACCAATCTCAACTGAAATGTTTGCTGTCAATTCACTGCATTTAAGGATTAAAAGAATTAAAAACATAAAAATTTAAACGAAAATTTTAATCAACGTGCGGGTGTACCTATTATTTTGAGCATGCAAATTTTCAAACTATGCAAAGTGATTACAAACGCTCAAAACTTAAGGCAATCACATGATTTGTTTTACTGAAGATCGTGCTGCCAAATTATGTACTTGACGTTCCCACTATGATTTTTCCTCTAAATTGCCAAAGTATTTTCGTAATAGAGCTTAAACTACAAACTCAAAGGTGTACCTATTATTTTAAGCAGGTGTGTATATATGTTTATATATGTATATGGGACGTTCCATGTCAACCGGGACAGTGGTCTGCCCAAAAGTGAGCGCAGCGGAAAAATGTTTTTAAGGTGTCAAAATGTTCGTATGCTCAAGAGCTTTCATATGAGAACGGGTGTTTTCGAATTTGTTTTTTTTAAGGAAATGTCGACTATAAAACGGCGCCTACATATAGATATCTATGTATGAATAGGCAGTTGGAAAACAGACATAATCATAATCGCTTAATTTTTTTATTTTTTAGGAAGGCTGTGAAGAGAGGCAGTTCAGTGTATACAATTCGTATGAAAAACGAAAAAACAAAACAACGAAAAACAGATTTTTTTTGGGTTTTAGTAAATTTTCTGAATTTCGTTGTTTTGCTTTTTCGTTTTTCATACGGATTGTACTAAAAACAAAGTGATTGCGCGGTTCGCAGGTTTGATCTAGGAAGCTGAAATTTTGGGAGAATTTTCTTCAAACCCGATTCTATTATATAGGCACACAGTACCGCAAATTTTTTAAAAAAAAAAAATAAAAATACCTCCTTTGGGTGTATTTTTTTCGCATTTTTAGTCACACGAAAAATGTGGGCGTGGTTTTACAACAGTTGGAAGCCACCCCCATTCAACTAAAAACCCAAAACGCTATATCTTGGCACCTAAAGCAGACTTTTTCTACATTTTAGTAAGTCGGTTTTTTAGTTAAATTTCAACGGAATGGGACATAAACTCTGTCCGCGCAGTTTTCAGGTTAGAGCTAGGAAGCTCAAATGTTGGGACAATTATTTTTATTTCTCAAGCTATAATATAGGAAAAAATAAACAAAATCCCTGTCCTAAAGTTTGAAAAAAAACAAACTAGTATATGCATTAACATATATTAATTTTTTACAAATATTTAAATTTATTATTATTATTTTTTATTGAAGAATAATTATACTACAAAGTTATAAAGACACTAGCAACTTAGGCTATCGGTCCGAAATAAAACTTAATATTAATTTAATTAAAGTAATATCTTAATTTATAAGCAGTTAAATTTGGTACAAAAGCTTATTTTGGAGAATGAAATTATAAATATCTAAAACATTTTTTATATTAAATTCCTTAAGGCACTCTGTTGGAATTGAATTATTAAATATATTTATCCTAGAGTTAGAAAATTTTGAGCAAGTGTCAAGAATGTGATTAACAGATGTGGTATTACAATTGCAAAACTGACAATTATATGCAGCCATACCCTTCAATAAATGTTCGTGAATAATTTTTGTATTTCCTAAGCGAAGTCTCGTAAATATTTTTATTTGGTTGATCGTGACTGATGTAGGAATGATCGGAGTATTTTTGAATGGGTTTATCTTGGTGTAGGGATGTTGGTAAGAACTCCAAATTGTTGTTTCTCGTTGCTTCGTGAGATTCTTGATGGATCGGAAAATGTCTTTTCTTTCATTAGTGAAGAAATATATAGATGGAGATTTGCAAGCTTCCTTGGCAGCAGAATCAGCGAACTCATTACCTATTATACCACAGTGGCCTGGAATCCATAGTTATTTGATTTTTTTTGGATGTTGTGTTAGAAGATCTCTGATTTTGGAAACAATTGGATCGGTGTTATAGGTATTTTCGATTGCTGTGATAGAAGACTTACTGTCAGTGCAGACAACGTATTTTCCTTTGATTGTTGCAGCAAATTATGGGTTTTCATTGATAAATTAATATTTTTGAAAATTCACAAAATATAAACTTGAAAATGAATTTACAATTTTATTCACTTCAAACGTAGAATATTCAATGTATTGAATATTGAACAAAATATTAATTTACTAGCTAATGACCGCGACTTTGTACGCGTAGCCTGTTTTTAGTGTGTTCTGCAAAGGCAAACAATTCAAATTTTTTTAGTAGACCTGCTGTAATTTTTGATCATTTTTTCACATCAATGTTGCCAGATTTTTTTTAGGGAAAACTGCAAATTCTGAAAAAAAACTGTGAAAAACTGCTACCTCCGAAATAAACCAGATTTTTTGGAAAATATAAAATTTTAGTGGTTATTAAAAGTTGATGACCTTTTATTTAATCATTTTCATAAAAAAAACTGTGATTTGCAAAATAAAACTGCCAGCGTGTCTAAAAAACTTGATTTTGCAGTTAAAACTGCTACAATGGCAACGCTGTTTGAAATGTAAACTGGCAAACTGAGGATGAGACCGAGAGTAAAATTTGAATGTTTCGTTGTTTCTCTTCCATAAAAATTCTATGTGAAAGACAAAGGACAAAGCACACGCACTAACTAACACATTAAATTCACATTCAACAATTTGTTATGCTTACATGCTTGTTTCTATAAGGCGAAACACATAAAAAGCATGCAGTCTGCGTCGTATGCTTTTCATCACGCATAGAAAGCATCTACTAAAATTTTTCACTCCCTTTTCCCATACGATTTTCTTAGCAAAAATGTATTGCTTAAAATTTTTGTTTTTGTCACTCTCTTTTCCCATACGATCCTCTCACACAAAACCTGTCATGGCTTCGATGCCCATTTCCGTAACATATTTTGTTTACTCATTTCCGTAACGCATTCGCCAGCTTACCCCCATGTCAACGCGCGTATAGAACTACATACTTCAAAAAAACAAAGTGTATAGCTATTTGTATTGAGACCGATTTATATGTAACGGGTGCGCCATCTCTAGCTGGTCAATAGAAATATTGAATAACTTTGACATTTTGAAGCAAGACATTCCCATACATACATACTGCAGTTGACTGATAGAGTATTGAAAGCAGATAAGCCGTGTCGCTTGGCTAACGCTAATTCCGCCATTCGAATTGTTGGACCTGAACCTGATTTTTGGGATCGAATTCTGACGACCGACGAGGCACTTTTCACAGTATATGACACAGTCAACA
Source organism: Tricholauxania praeusta (assembly GCA_949775025.1). NCBI lineage: Eukaryota > Metazoa > Arthropoda > Insecta > Diptera > Lauxaniidae > Tricholauxania > Tricholauxania praeusta. The sequence continues at coordinate 80,486,307 of OX459031.1, forward strand.
AATAAAATTATCGCCTTTGGGGCACCGATAACCCTCACATACTCGTAATTCACGACACAGCATTGCCAAATGAGAAAGTGACTATTTTGGCCGGTGTTTGCACAAAACCATCATTGTGCGATTCATCTTCAGAAATTTTGGCAAACTTTGTGTTACCCAGCGGTAACACATAATTCATTTCATTTTTTCCTAATAGGAAACAGAAAATTTTCAAAATAAACATCCAAATATTTATACTACATATTGAAATTGAATGATTTGTGATTCCCAGCCCAACCTCCTCGTCGCACCTTATCAAAAAATGCTGACCTCTCGTCTTCATTGCTTAAAATTTGTTTCACTTTTTTTTATAATCTTAGAAATATTTGGAGTCAACTCAGTTGCAGCCCTTAGTGACACCAAGGGGTACTGAACGATCCCACGGCAATTTATATAATAAATTTTTAAAATAGTAGAAATGGTGCAAAAAAATATTCGTCTATTGGCTGAACTATCCCTCCACATACATTTGAAGGTCATGCGCTCTTCAATGCGCAGCCGATAGTCGTTGAAAGTTTTTTAGGGTTGTGAGAGACCCCACTTGTGCCGTAACGTCGACTTATGTATATATTTTATCAATATTTTTCAAACACCGGTTTTTAACAATAAGAAAAGGAAAAACGAAAGTACATTAGAGTGACCAACAAAAACCGAGCATCCGATTTTGATGTTGCTTATGGGGTAAAACACGCGAAAACGCCAGCGAAAAAATTTTTTGGCTCCGATGTGGCTGAAATTTGGCATTATTGTAATATCGATGTCCAGCAATAGAACTGCGTTCAGGAATTTGCCCTAGTATTATTTGTTGTTGAGATACGCGGGTATGAAATTCACAATTTTTGTACTTTTTCAGAATAAGTGTTTTTTTTCGAAAATTCATTGCATACAGCAAACTCTACTTACTTACTTAGATGGCCATAACAACCCGTTGTCAGGTTACGGCCGACCTCATTAGCTCTCGCCAGGCGCCTCTGTTTTGCGCGCGCCTTCTCCAATCGTTAATGCCAAGCGCGGTTAGGGCTTCCTCAGCTTGGTCTATCCACCGGAGGCATGGTCTCCCTCTTCGTCGTTGACCGGGGACCTTCCCTTCGAATACCTTTTTCGCTGGAGCTTCTTTATCCATTCGATGGACATGACCCAGCCAGCGTAGTCGCTGTATTGTTATACGCTTAACTATGTCAATGTCGGCGTAGAGCTCATACAGCTCGTGGTTCATTCGAATGCGATAGTCGTCGCCAACTCGAACAGGACCAAAGATTTTGCGGAGAACTTTCCTCTCGAACACCCCAAGAGCGGCTGCGTCTGTTGTCGAAACCACCCATGCGTCAGCGCCATAAAGAAGCACAGGTAGAATGAGCGTCTTGTAGAGTGTTAGCTTTGTCGATCGAGAGAGAGCTCTGCAACGTAATTGCTTACTGAGACCGTAGTAGCACCTATTAGCAATTGTTATTCTCCGCTTAATCTCCAGACTGACATCATTGTTGCTGGTTACGGCAGTGCCAAGGTAAATGAATTCCTTGACAACTTCTAACTTACAGTTGCCCGCTGTAACATGAGAGTCTAGATCCCGTGCTCTCTTGTTGTTGTTAGTAGACATCATGTATTTCGTCTTGCCCTCGTTTACCGTCAAACCCACTTTGGCTGATTCCTTTTCAATAGCAGTGAAAGCAGTTGTAACATCTCTCTTACTCCGACCGATAATATCAATATCATCAGCGTACGCAAGGAGCTGAACACCTTTGAAGAAAATGGTGCCATTATGATGCACACCGGCTTTTCGTACGATCCCCTCCATAATGAAATTGAAGAGATCGCACGAGAGCGGGTCGCCTTGTCTGAAACCTCGCTCGGTATTAAAAGTTCCGGAGAGGTCATTCCCTACCTTGACGGAGCTACACCTATTGCTCAACGTCATCCTGCAGAGCCTTATCAACTTTGGAGGTATATCGAACTCAGACATTGTTGCGTATAGGCAATCCCGCACTGGGCTTTCGAACGCAGCTTTATAATCGACGAAGAGATGGTGAGTGTCGATTTGATATTCATGGGTTTTCTCCAGGATTTGGCGTAGTGTAAAAATCTGGTCTATGGTGGACTTACCAGGTCTAAAGCCACACTGATAGGATCCGATCAGCGTTTCTGTATGTGGCTTCAATCTTTCACACAATACGCTCGAGAGGATCTTATATGCGATGGAAATAAGACTGATACCCCTGTAGTTGGCGCAGATTGTCGGGTCTCCTTTCTTTATTACAGGACAAAGCACGCTGAGATTCCAATCGTCGGGCATGCTTTCCGCTAGCCATATTTTGCTGATGAGTTGATGCATGCACCTTATCAATTCATCGCCACCAGCTTTAAACAACTCAGCTGGCAGGCCGTCAGCACCCGCTGCTTTGTTGTTTTTGAGTCGCTGGATAGCAACTCGAACCTCTTCATGGCTAGGTGATGGTACTTCCACTGCGTTATCATCGATTGGTGGTATCGTACTGCATTCTCTCTGGGCGGAATTGGTGTGATCATCGCCCGTAAGCAAGTTGGAGAAATACTGCCTCCATAACCTCAGTACACTCTGTGTATCTGTAACCAGATTTCCATTTTCGTCTCTACAAGTGGATGCTCCGGGCTTGAAACCTTAAGTTATACGCTTAACTTGTTGATAGAATTTTCGTGCATCCTTCTTGCCCTGGTACACCTCAAGTTCCTCACGCTCACGCTTTTCCTGCTCCCTTTTTTTACGTCTAAAAATGCGCCTCTCTTCCTTCCTCTTTTCTCGGTAGTTTTCTCGCACAGCTCGCGTTGCGGCTGACTGCAGCGTCTTCTTGTATGCGGCGTTTTTTTCAGCAGTCGCATCGCGACACTCCTGGTCATACCATTGGTTTCGAGGTTGTGGGCGCCGAAAACCAATGACTTCCTCGGCAGCAGCACGCATGGAGTGGGAGATGTGTGTGCAAAGTCCACCGGCGTCGTCGGTTCCAGAGGTTGGTTGGTTGAGCTTAACCGAGAGTTGAGCGGAGTACGCCTCGGCAGTCCGTTGTGATTGCAGCTTGGCGACGTCCAGCTTTCGTTGCATGCCCGTGCGTACATTCTTCGCATTGCATAGCCGCATGCGGATCTTATTTGCAACAAGATGGTGGTCGGAGTCAATGTTGACCCCTCGAAATTTACGCACATCCAGAATGCTTGAAGCGTGCCTTCCGTCGATCACAACATGATCAATTTGGTTTTTCGTTTTTTGATCCGGGGATAGCCAGGTGGCCTTGTGAATGTCGAGGTGTTGAAATCTGGTACTACTAACTACCATGTTTCGCGCCGCGGCGAAGTTGATCAGTCTCAGACCGTTGTTTGAAGTGGTCTCGTGGAGACTGAACTGACTGACTGTAGCGCCAAAGATGCCTTCTCTTCCGACCTTCGCGTTAAAATCGCCGAGGACTATTTTTACATCGTGGGTCGGACAACGGTCATACACGTCCTCTAGGCTCGCGTAGAAATCATCCTTGGTGGCATCGTCCTTTTCCTCCGTCGGGGCGTGCGCGCAAATTAGGCTTATGTTGAAGAATTTTGCCTTGATACGGATCGTAGCCAGCCTTTCGTTTATTGGCGTGAACCGGGAAACTAGGTGGCGTAATTTTCGACTTACAACGAACCCGCAACCAAATTCCGCTCTCCGCATGGCCGCTGTAGTAGATATCACAGTTCATCCGTTTAGAGCAGCCTTGTTCTTTCCATCGCATCTCCTGGATGGCGGTGATGTCAGCCTTTATTTTTACGAGGGCTTCCTTCCAGGAGGGTCCGGACATTCCAGGTGCATATCCGTAAATCATTGTCCGTTTTTCGTTTGCAGTGGTCGTCATCGTAGTGGGGGCTATTATCCGAGGCTGATTTGGTTTTCATTGGAAATGATGATAATGTGTGGTGGGACCCAAACCCTACGCACACATTCCAAGTTTTAAGTCTAGGAGAGACTCGCCTTCTCACAACTAGCTCACCCCCGGACGGGTGTCCAACGGATCTCCAGAGGATACTTGGCCAAAAAAGGCCGGAAGTTTGTGAGCTGCTTGAACTGCTTGCAAAAGAATCATCTCTGGCCACTCCCAAGTGAGTGGCGATCAGGACTTTCCCCACTTACGTGGACTTCTACAAGCAGCCCCATCCCCCCACTTGCCCTCATGTTATGGCATATCATTTTGAAGCTTGCGGATCAAGCTGTAATCTGAAGTTCACCGAAAAAATATTCAGAAATGGATTTTTCAAAAAAAATTCATTTCAATTTACAAAATTTTAGCTCTTTAATTTTTGTTAAAATTAAAAAAAAAATATAAATACTTTTTTCCCCGCAAAAATTTTTACGTCATTCAACGCAGAATAAATCAAAGTTTTTTCTAAAAAAAAAAAAAAAAAATTTTATATATGGGTTTTTTTAAAAAAATGCAAAAATATTTTTCAATTCGCAAAATTTTAGAGAAAAAATTTTTGTTTTCAAAAACAGTATTTTTTTTCGAAAAGTACAAGTAAAAACCTAAAAATGTAAAATCAAAAAAATTTTCAGAAATGCATTTTTCAAAAAAAAATCAAAAATTCATTTCAATTTTCAAAATCTTAGCTCTTTAATTTTTTTTAAAATTAAAAAAAAAATATAAATAATTTTTTCCCCATAAAAATTTTTACGGCATTAAGCGCAGAATAAATCAAAGTTTTTTTTAAAAATAAAAAAAAAATTTTTAAAAAATGGTTTTTTTTAAAAAAAAATGCAAAAATAATTTTAAATTCGCAAAATTTTTGCGAAAATTTTTTTTTTTTTTTTCAAAAACAATATTTTTTTGAAAAGTACAAGGAAAAACCTAAAATCGTAGGCATACCAATTATTAATTGATAGAGTTTGCTGTAAGCTATGAATTTTCGAAAAAAACACTTATTCTGAAAAAGTACAAAAATCGTGAATTTCATACCCGCGTATCTCAACAACAAATAATACTAGAGCAAATTCCTGAACGCAGTTCTATTGCTGGACATCGATATTACAATAATGCCAAATTTCAGCCAAATCGGAGCCAAAAAATTTTTACCCCTTATATGAAAAGCAAAAGAAAAGGAAAAACGAATGTACATTAGACACGGTTCGCTTAAAGCAAGATCGATTAAATTGTCAACCAAATCTGACAATCGATCTTGATCTTGCTTGAAGCGAACCGTGTAGAGCAGTGAAGGGCACTTAGTGGCTCTATTTGCTCACATTGCTCTAACCGTTATTCGACGCACAAGCAAGCAAAAAAAAATTCGCAGAATTCAACGCTATCGAGGCACAAAATTTTAACACTATCGAGGCACAGCGTTGACTTGAATTCAAATGAAAACAAAAACAAAACACAAAGGCATAAATGACGGCGCCGCATTGTGTCTTGACGAATGTAGCAATTGTTTTTGTTTGTAGTGTAATTTAGTTTTTTTGTGCTAATGGCAATTTTGGAAATGAAAGTAAAAAAACTTTAAGATTTCGTTTGTTGTTGCTTGATGTTGTTGCTTTGCTCTTTTGTTAGATTTTTGTGCCCACCGCTGGTGTAGAGTGATAAAAAAATAGAGTTTTCGATTTTGATGTTGCTTATATGAAAAGTAGTATTATGTAAAAAAATAAGACACTGAAAATTTTATTAAAAAATATTGATATTTAGAGGTCGCTAATGTCCGATTTATGAATTAATGTCATTCATTTTATTTGCGAGTGATTATAACTCTTCCCAAAAGATAATCCCGCATGAGATACGGGCTGTTGATGTTGATTCCTCTATTTTCGGGTCTGCTGAACACGATGGTTGTTTTGCTATACAGTGGCTGGGTATCTTGGTATCATCGAAAAACTCCCAGAAAACAGCGAAAAAACAGCGGAAATTTGTGTTTAAGCAAAGTAAACTCGAGGAATTAAATTTTTTTTCTTAGTCCAATATTCTTGAGCATTGTAGTCCGAAAACAGACAAAGAGATTCTGGCTAGTCCCGATGTTTCAGTATTTTTATCAGAAGACCAGAGTAATAGAAAAATGAAAAATCCTCAATAACAGGCCAAAATTCAAGCATAAATTAAATAAATTTGGGTAATATATCTTTTAAAGATAGTTTCCCGAAGTAATTTTTTTGCGCTGAGTCCGAATTTGGCCTCAAAATTGACCCATCAGATCAGAATTCTGAAATATTTGAGGTTAAGTACCTAAAAATGAGGTTTTTTGTCTACTTTCGAGGACATGTATAGGATTAAAAAAAAAATTTTCAGATTAGATTTATTAAAACCATCATTTTATACCGTTCTTTCCCTTTAAAATAAGCTTTTAAATGGTTATCTGTGATGTCTCCTCACAAATTTACAGCCATTTGAAAGTGCCATGAATTTAATCCCCTACGACCAAGATGAAATAAATTTGTAACCGGTTGGTTAATATTGTTTGGTCATAGGGGATCAAATTCATGTCTTTTTCAAATGGCTGTAACTTTGGAAGGAAACATCACAGATAACCATTTAAAAACTTATTTTAAAGGGAAAGAACAGATCTAACTGATGTTTTTATTAAAAATAAGTTTAACAAACTTCTCCTATACATGGCCTTAAAAGTAGACAAAAACCCTAATTTTTAGGTACTTAACCTCAAATATTTCTGATGAGATGGGTCAATTTTGAGGCCAAATTCGGATTCAGCGCAAAAAATTGCTTCGGAAAACTATCTTCAAAAGATATATTACCCGAATTTACTTTATTTAAGCTCGAATTCTGGCCTGTTTCCAAGGGTATTTCATTTATCTATTACTCTGGTCTGGTGATAAGAAATACTGGAACATCGAAACTAGTCAGAATATCTTTATCTGTTTTCGGACTACAATGCAAAAGAACATTGGACAAAGAAAAAAAAATTTATTCCTCGAATTTACCTCGCTTAAACCCAAATTGGCGCTGTTATTTCGCTGTTTTCTGGGAGTTTTTCAATGCTACAACATCAAAATCGAAAACTCGATTTTTTTTGGTCACTCTAATGTACATATCTGTCGGAATTATAAGTGTCTTTGCCATCTCATCTTCCTCACTAATTGTGTTTCACCGTTGTATAAAAGTTATTATAAAAGAGCGTTCCAGAAACTCGTCCCAACTGTACGATAGCCAAATAATTCTGTTTTTACAGCTCATCGTTATTATGAATTGAATTGAATGAATTGTATTCATAATAATTACCTTCCTCATTGTCTTGTTAAAAATGTTGCATTTACGATAGATTCAAAATGTCAAATTTCCATAGTTTATTGTAGCATAAGTTTCAAATCAAATTTAATGAACTTTATTCTTATTTGCGTCCTATGTACTGCATGTAGATTACATTTTGTTGAAGCTTCATTTAACTTAGATTAATTTCAATTATAGTAATGACAGATGACGCCAAATGCTGAAATGTTGGGGACGAACTTATAAAAGTTTCTTGTACTTTCTCTTCTATTAAATTAGTCATCGGTCAAATTTTGATTTTTGTGTCATGGGAATGGTATTGTTTGTATAGTTTTAGTCTTGTTAGCTTAGAAGTTTCAACTTAATTATCTTTCCTTCGTTTCGATAACTTTTTTTCTTTTAATATGTTAATGTGCAATAATTTATTAAATCTTTTTAAGGAACAATATTTTTTTTTCCTGACGTTTACAGGAATCACTGAGAAAACGCTTTTACAAACCAATAACCCACAACGTTATGGGAGACACAGGACTTTAAAGAACTGAGAAAATCGGTGACCTTTTAATACTTTTCATAAAAATGATGCCTGCAACGCTCTTAGTCCGACAACTATATTTAGGATTAAGTATACGGAATAAAAACGAATGAAGTCATCAGTAAAATAGTAGACTTTTTATCAAGAATTAAAGCTCTAAAAAAGAGTTCTAGTCCATACAAATACAGATTTTGAGGCATTAACTTCGGAAGTTTGATTTGATGTCAAAAGATTATCTATCTCACAAACTGTAACTTGTATGGCTCTGAGTTATTTTGAGGAATTAATTAATATTTTAAAAGACTAGTTTTGTTCACATTTTTGCGATGCTTGTCTGGCTTTTCCATTCGATTAACATAAGTATTTCTTAAGAATCGATCTATTAAAAATCTGTAATAACTGTTGTGCAAGGACGGGATACACTTTACAATTGCTGGTAAAAATAATAATTATGTTTATATTTATCTCAAGTTTAGTTCACGGACACTAGGTCGTTGTGAAACTATGAAAAGGTCACACACCTTTACATCTTTTCATACCCGGTACTTGATGTCGCAATTCTGACACTTATTCGGAAATTATCCTTAGACCGGATTATATATAATGCAAAATGTTTTGGACGAAAAAGTAACATCGATTCCATTACTCCGTGTTTTAAAATCAATCATAGGAACTGAGCTGTTTCTGTAATTCTCTTACAATTAGTATTTTACTACGGGAGCATGCCTTAAATCAAAAGATGCATTAAGTTATAATTTTGTGAGATAAGCATATCGATTCCTCCACGGCGCTGGATTTAGGTAGAGCTAGAGGAGGCTAAAGTCCGAGGCCCAAAGCTCAAGAGGGCCCCCAACATGAGAAGATTTTTGTTGGACACGGAACAGAAGAGATTTTTTTTTGTCACACCGTCAATATCTATGAATTTCTCATTGGTCTATTGTGAGCATATGCAACACAATCGTCAGATACGCTATCGACGAAATCTAGTACTCAAATTTGGTTAGGCGAGCAACGCTTATTATCAACAAATGCTTCGTCACCATTGCCATCGCCAACACCTGATACATATACAATAATCTTCAAGCAAAACAGTATTAAATGAATTTAAGACCGTAAGTATTTATTTCAAAATAATTTTTACATTTCCTATCTTACGAATTTTATATGTTAACAGAATTTATTGGATACGAGTATATTGTACGATTCATTAGTTAGAAAACAGAATATTCAATTTCTAATTACTGCGTAGTTTCGATAGGGAATAAAGTTGAGCAGGTCGTTACCAACAAACACTATCGGGACGCTGCGCAGTGGTGACAAATCGAGTTTTTCGGTTCAAAAATCGCTAGAAAGCGCTAATCTTATCAAACATAAGACATTTTTTCTTTAACTAAAGCTTACTGAAATTCCAACAAATCTTCAGAGAAAACAAAATACTGTTTTTTGGCCAAAGCTGACCAAAATTTCAACAATCCTTTGTAACCGGAATATTGAACCAAAACAAAAATGTTTAAGATATTTTTTGGTTCGAAAATTGTTAGAAACATGACATTTTTTTCTGATATAAACAATTTCTTTTTAAATTAAAGTAAACTAAATTGATAACAAATCGTCAAAGACAAGTCGGCTTGAAACTCAAATGCTGCCACTCATTTATTTTTCAGTGACTGCTCAATCGTTGCTATTGCTTTCGCTTCACAGAAAGATTTAGATCTTACTGTTGTTCGTATCAACAACATCAACAGCTTGCGTCATTTAATTGAAGAACGAAGCAACAGTTTACAGCAAATGACATAGTATGACAGTAAAGTTCTATTGCGACACAATAGAGCAACAAATGCATATATGCCAAATCACGGAGGTTTTGGCCCGATCCTCTTCGATTTTGCTCGTTTTTTGTTATGTTTTAGTACGTATTGAACGCAACAAGCACACCAATTTCCAGTCTTGTATTCGAAACCGTTATTGAGTAATCGGTTTTTTAAATTTTATGGCAAAAAATTTTTAATTAACGATATACTAGTAATAAATATCGATATCAATTAAAAGTGGGGTATCATTTTTTTGTATTAGAATGTAGTTTCTGAAAAAAATAAATAAAAAAAAAATATTCCAAATAATTATCAGTTAGTTATTAACGTTTAAAGATTAAAATCGACATTTTCGAAAAGTGCAACACATTCGATTTTTTTTTTAAATGTTACCAAAATTCTACTCCATATTACGCAACTTTTAAGCTGCAGTTCGAGACGGTCTGATAATTTTTTCTATTTTTTCGAATTTTGAAAATTTTATACTTGTTTTTTATGATTGAATTATCTATATCACTAGTTTACACACAAAAATAATTAATTAAATATTTGATATTTCTTCAATAATAGTTTAGCAAGTTGTCTTGAGACTAGAAACAGAAAATGTATGTAATAACAAATTCGGGAGATTTCAGAAGTTTCCAGGAAATCTGGTCAAAATCAATGACGTGTCCTCGAAATCGAACACGTCTGCTAAGTCATATATTAGCACAACATAATCAAACGCCGGAAATATGCACATTCCTTCCACATAATAATACAAGTACGTACATGTACACTTTTGCACAGATAACTTATTTCAATAAAAGCGAATTCCACCATTAACTCTGTTTGTCACCATTTCTTAAGGGCTGCGAAGCTTGGATATGGCAAATCGCAGACTGACTGCGGATATGTTTTTATTATTTCACTCAAAAGAACATCGACACCCTCTATCATTTCCTTTTTTTCTTCTTTTCTTCCCTCTTTATTATATAGCGACTTAATGTCAACAATGAGGACAGGTACGTTTAGGTTAAACGACGCGAAGTTTGTGATAAATAAAAAAACAAAATATTTGAAACTTTTGGGTAGAAAGAAATGCTACATAAAATACAAAATCCATAGAGCACCAAATACCACGCAACTGTCATCGACGACTTTTCTCGCCTCCAACGCGGGACATGAAGTTGTGTCTTTTGGAAGCGAATATTACCGCTAGTCTCCTCATCATTCCCATTGAGAGACTCCACAACATCGTTATTATGGTGATTAAGTGGGAGTTGCATCGTTTCGTTTAGGATTTTCCTCTGCATCATTTTTCATTTGGAATCCCTTACGTTATGGAGACATTTGTTATTTTAGTCTCAGTGTTTTTACCAACAAATGGCGAAGGTTTCATATGCAGACAGACGTCAATCAACGTAATCGGCAAGCGGGGACTTTAATATTACGCTTGTTTTCTTCATACATTCCAAATGTCCATCTTTCTTTGTAACAATAATTCTATTGGTAATAGGCCAAAAAAATGTACTTGATATAAATCAAATATTTCATAATAATTCAAGTTTTTCCACCTCTGTTTAAGAACATCTTAATGAAATAATCGCTGATTTAACGTCAAAAAAGAAAGTCGATCCAGCTCAAATGTGATTTATTTTTGCAAAATTTCAAAAAATTCATAGTTTGATGGTATTTGCAAACTATAGAGGCTTGTTTAAAATCTATTTTCAAGAAAACCTCACGTACTTTGTAGCTATTGAAAAAAAAAAGTTAATCGCAATGTGAACTTCAGTTTTCGATAGCATGTGGTACAGTGTTTGTTCATTTTTTATTTTACACTCTAAATAAAACTGTCCGAAATTAACACAGCTTGAGTATTAGTAATAAGAGAGCAACACGGTTTGTGCAGAATTTTAACACAAGTACAAGATAAATTTGACTGACTGGAAAGTAACAGTTTAGATAATTCGCTTTGGTTAAACCAAAATCTCATACAAATGTATAAACTAACTCAATTTCCAGTTCAATTGATTCAACTTTTTTTGTCTTTGCTAATGTTTGAAGCATCATAGACACAAACCTTAAATAATCAAAAATATGTGGCAACTTTGCTGAAATTTTGAAGAAGCGTTCTTAGGACACGCAAGGCCTAGGGCACCCAGTCAGTGCTAGGCCCAAATATTAAAGTAGAAACACATAATACAAATAAAAAAAGAAAAGAAACAACAGAAAACGAAAAGAAAACTTTGATATTAGCGTCTGCAACACTATAGAAACAGTTTGAAATCATTTGACAGCAATAATTTGAAAAAAAAATAATTATGTACTGATACGTGAGGCCCCTTACCGTGCTAGGCCCCGTTCAACCACACGACCATAAAGCCGGCTCTGATTTTAAAATAGAACTTATGTCAAACACTGTCATGCCACCTATTGGTCAAATGCAAAATTTTAAAAGGTTAAACTTATGCGTTTAATTCACTTTTAGGTTTAACCAAAGCGAATAAAACACGGCTAATGAAGATAACAGCTTGAAATTTGTTGAATGATAGATACCGAAGAGCCTAAATAGAATATATAGGGTTGCCTTGACGAATCATGTCTTCAACATGACAGTAAATTTTTTAATTCATGAAGTGGCGTAAATTTACTTACCGAATTGCTTCATTGACAAGAAAATGCAAAACGATTTCTTGATGCTAAATTCCATCCCAACCGCAAATTTTTTCAAGAAGTCAAAACTTTATTAACCTGTACCTAATTACATCACGAAGCTCTTATAATTTTTAAATCTTAGATATGGAATGTTATGAACCTATACTTCTTTTAATTATTTTTCACTTAAACTATATTTTCAGTGCCAATTTAACTCTTTAGAAATTTTACTTTGAGATGTGTTATGTTTCAACATACATATAGTACATATGTAAGATATGTGTTTCTGAGTAAAATATTTCACACAGTTTCATTATTTTTTATTTTTTCAATTCCTTTTTAGTGATATAAAATACGCCTGAGCTATGCCAACCAATGTAAAGTCAATTTTTGATTACTAGAACAAAACTGGACTCGATTCGGTTTCATTGAAGAAAAACTATTCACTATTCCAAGTCGATTAGAGATACTAACGAGTTTTGTACCACTTAAAAAAAAGTTTGACTAAATGTGAACTACAGTTTTCCTCGACCTAATGATAACACAGGACCACAAAAAAAAATCTTGTAGTGGAAAGTTGAGGTAGCATAGGGTATGCATTAATTTTGAATTTTTATAAGAAATGAGTTTTTGACCCTTTGGGGGTAAATGGGGGTTTAAAAAAAAAAGGGCAACCAACTAAACCTCATTTTTATTGTAAGATATTATTTTGGCACACCTAAATACGTAACATAAGTAAGGTCTACCTTCTGGATTTTGATTCTGTTTTATTTGTTTTTGAGGGACTTTCCTTTTAACGTATTTTAAAGTGGAATTATGAGGTTATGTCAAAATCTGAGGGTGATGGGTAAGTTCTGACCCCAGACTTGTTTTTAGCACACCAAAACACATACCGTAGGGTACCTCAACTTTCAACTACAAGACATTTTTTTTGTGGTCCTGTGTAATAGTTTTGTTTAAGGAACACCTCTCCGATTTTATTAAAATTTTAGTATGCAAGCTTCAAAATGATATGCCATAACATGAGGGCAAGTAGCTAATTAAAATGTTTGAGCCGTTAACCTGAAAACTAAAACTGAAATTTAAAATCAGTGCATTAGCCTTTCAACGCGTAGTACAGCGCGCGTTTAGCGGCTCAAACATTTTAATTAACTACTTGCCCTCATGTTATGATATATCATTTTTAAGCTTGCGTATCAAGCTGTAATCTGAAGTTCACCGAAAAATATTCAGAAATGGATTTTTCAAAAAAAATTCAAAAATTCATTTCAATTTAAAAAATTTTAGCTCTTTAATTTTTGTTAAAATTAAAAAAAAAATATAAATAATTTTTTCCCCACAAAATTTTTTACGGCATTAAGCGCAGAATAAATCAAAGCTTTTTTAAAAAAAAAAAATTTTAAAATATGTTTTTTTAAAAAAAATGCAAAAATATTTTTCAATTCGCAAAATTTTTGCGAAAAAATTTTTTTTTTCAATATCAGTATTTTTTTTTCAGAAGAACAAGTAAAAACCTAAAAATGTAAAAACAAAAAAATATTCAGAAATGGATTTTTCAAAAAAAATTCAAAAATTCATTTCAATTTTCAAAACTTTAGCTCTTTAATTTTTTTTTAAAATTAAAAAAAAAATATAAATAATTTTTTCCCCATAAAAATTTTTACGGAATTAAGCGCAGAATAAATCAAAGTTTTTTTTAAAAATAAAAAAAGTAAAAAAAAATGCAAAAATAATTTTAAATTCGCAAAATTTTTGCGAAATTTTTTTTTTTTCAAAAACAATATTTTTTTTCGAAAAGTACAAAGAAAATACTAAAATCGTAGGTATTATATATATTATTAATTGATAGAGTTTGCTGTAAGCTATAAATTTTCGAAAAAAACACTTATTCTGAAAAAGTACAAAAATCGTGAATTTCATACCCGCGTATCTCAACAACAAATAATACTAGGGCGGATTCCTGAACGCAGTTCTATTGCTGGACATCAATATTACAATAATGTCAAATTTTAGTCAAATCGGAGCCAAAAAATTTTTTCGCTGGCGTTTTCGTGTGTTTTATCCCACATACTTACCCTAACTTTAAAGTAGTATTACTGTGGCTAGCGAAGGCATTATTGAATATACATAAATAATGAAGAATGCAATCTTCAAGCTCAAAAAAATTAAGGAGGCATTTCCACGCCCAGCATATGTATATTCTTGATCAGCATGCTGAATTCTACAACCCACAATAATATCAAAAATCGAGAGATGTCATTTAAACTTAACTGTTAGCAATTAATTTTGATATTTGAATAGCCCATTTGAATACCTTTCTAACGATATGTATACATATATGTATGACTGAGTTTAGACGAAGATGATTTTATCTTACTGTTGTGAGCAAACATTGAAATAAATAAATTGAAATTGAAATAATTTGACTTCATCGCTTATGACTACAAGCAATGTTGTTGGTCTTAGTGAGATCCAGGTTCGGTACCTTTGAGGTTTTCTCAATTTAGAGGTCAAAAGTCATTTCAAATATTGTTGAATTCAATGCATCAATCATAAATATTGTCAGGACGAAGGGGGCCATCACTAATTACGTGAGTCGTAATGGGGGATGGGGACCGGTAAAATCCTACAATGGGGAGAGGCGAGTCAATGAAAATCTTATTTTAGCCTTTTAACTCAGAAAATAAAAAATATTATAACATATAACATTTTGTACCACAAAATTAATTCTTGCTGGCACATTTGTTTCGTCTCGTCGGCATGCCACTTAACATATGTTGAAGCTGCTGCGCTGTGCGCCGTGGTCGATAGGCTGGACTGGGTGCACCAGGTGGATGTAGATACAAACATCTAATTACTGGTTTCCTATAGTACCAAAAGACATGAATATCGTGTGTTCAATGCCAAACATGGAGGAACGACATGAATGCCCATAAAGTGTTTGAAGAATTAGGGAAGGTGGTGTCGCATTATATTTTTTTCTTAAAAAATTTAATTAAATTCGTCATAAAGTTAATTTTTAAACATTTATTTTTCTCGTTTCCTTATATCACAGAAAAAAATATGGTACATACCCGCTCGGCTTGTAAAGTTTCGTAAGCCTTTCAAAAATCATACACATGAAAGCGTACAAGGCTTCAATTACGTTTCAGAAATCTTTCAACAATGTGTTAATGTCAACCTATTGATTTCATTTGAATGTTTTTGAAACGTTACAGAAATTTGGTAGGATTAAGGGAAAAAATCAAACAGTTTTTGTTGCGTCATCGGACTATTTTTTTACTCTGCGTCACTTACGCTATTATTTTATTAAGTTATCGAGACTTTCAATTACTGTATCATTTCACCCGCTCTATCACTTGCGCTGACAATTTATATTCAGTTATTTTTTGTGACATTTCTCAATTTGAAATTGACAATAGACTATGCTTAATATAACGTCAAACATTAATTCAGAAGCGTGTACCGCTTCAAAGCGACGACGCATGGTCTGGAATTCCACCTTAACACTAATACAATTGACATTTGTTTTTGTCAATTCGAAAAGTTATTAAAAATGAAAAACTAAACTAAACATAAATTATTTTTTTGTTCAAAATAAACAACTTAGGCTCCAAACTATCGTTGGCCATGCGTCTAATTAAAGAAAAAAGTTTAGTTAGCTAAACGCTTCGTTTACTTAACTTTCTTCCGCATATACTCGTAAGTTTTTTTGATTTTTTAGCATAATAATTTGCATAATTTATTAAATGCTTTCTCTCTGGCAATTTAGAAGTCAATTCTAAATAATTAATTCAATTAAACGTTTTTCATTTCTTTTCATTTCGCGCATTTTTTTTCACTTGTGAGGCAATAAAATTTATTGTAAGAAAAATCTGCACTTCAGGCGATAGAATGCTGTAATTTATCATTTCCCCCCTCTAAATATTTTTTCTTCGTTTTGAATCAGATTTTTTTTTATAAATTGACTGATGACCATGGCACGATTTAAAAATATTTTACCTTCAGTCTTTTATTATAGATACTTAGGAACAGAAGGTGATGTAAATCACCTGTTATAGATAGATACACATAGTGCCTGTCGTGTGTTCTTAACTTCGCCTTATTTAAGATGAATGAAATGCATTTTTTAGGTTGGTGTTGTTTCACTCGACAGCAGTTTTCAGTAAATGTTCTTCAAAATGATTAAATATCACGGCTTACATATAAGCTTATGTGTGGAGTTGCTTAACCAACGATTCCTAGCTCTGCAACGTTTGAAAACCAGTACAAAATATTCCTTTTTTGTCAATTGCGATGAAAATGTGGAATCGCCCATTATTTTAGCTATTTCTAACATTCCATGAACCAATTCGCGATTTCCTTTTTGGGGTTATTTCTACTATTTTCTTAAAATATATTAAGTTGTACTGTTGAATGACTTACTGGTGTGCTAGAATTTAGTTCTGTTCTAATTGTTGGGTATTGTAGCGTATTTAAACACTGCACAGATTTTTACTTTGTTCAAATAAATTATAAATATGTGTTGTTGAATTATTTCAGCGTCAAAAAAAAAATAAAGAATATTTTGTTTTTCATATCCCAGCGGCAAATCGATGAAGTACACTGAATTTTCATATATGAAAAGCTATACCCTTTGTGTTGTATGTTTCACAAATGAAATTGTTACTGTGATATTTTGTTTATTTGTTTGCTGGCTGCCTGCTTTGTATATGGAGCTGTAGGCAGTCCGCTTGCTGGCTGCCTCCTTTGTATATAGAGTGGTAGGCAGTCTGTTTGTTGGCTGCCTGCATTGTTTATGGAATTGTAGGCAGTCTGTCTGTTTGCTGTCTGATTTGTATATGTAAGGGGTCTTGCCTGTTGGCTGCATACTTTGTATGTGGAGATGTAGGCAACTCGGTAAACTATATAGACACTTGATAAGCGATGTTTTAAGGCAATCTGCCTTTCCCTTGCTACACATTGTATATAGAGATATAGGCAAGCTGCCTACAAAGCGGCCATCCCTTTGAAAAAAGCATTTACAGTTTTGGCTGGGGTTGTGAGCATCACTGCCTACAATGAGTATAGCTATTCATCGTTGTGTGTAAGATATTTGCCACTGGGATTAAAATAAATTTTTAAAAAGAGTAGATACAATAAATTGATTTAAAATAAAAGATATCGAAGAATTTTAAATATACATGAATGTGTACGAACTTAATTGAAAACATTCATCTAAACCAGGGAAGGGCACTTAGTGCCTCAATTTCCTCACATTGCTCTAACCGTTATTCGACGCACAACCAAGCGAAACAAATTTCCCAGAACTTCAACGCTATCGAAGCACAAAATTCGCAGAATTTCAACGCTATCGAGGCACAAAATTCGCAGAATTTCAATCGAGGCACAGCGTTGACTCGAATTCAAATGAAAACAAAAACAAAACACAAAGGCATAAATGACGGCGTCGCATTGTGTCTTGACGAATGTAGCAATTGTTTTTGTTTGTAGTGTAATTTGTTTTTTTTGTGCTAATGGCAATTTTGGAAATGAAAGTAAAAAAAACTTTAAAATTTCGTTTGTTGTTGCTTGATGTTGTTGTTTTCCTCTTTGGTTATATTTTTGTGCCCACCGCTGATCTAAACCAATAAAAATATAAGAACTTGAAGGATGCTTAGCCCCACAGGTATTGCTTAAGCATCTTGGTAAATTTATTGTCTAATGTAAGAAGTCGTGGGAATAAAATTTTATAGCGCCCGCAGACGTTTCGACTTTTGATCCGACTTGAACAGGTCTGGTAAAAAGTCATAGCGTCTGAGGGAAAGTCATCCGACCGTTGGATGGTCGGATGAAAATCAAAATAGTTTGATTTTTTCTTTGGTTGAGCGAAAAGTCTGAGCGTATAAGGGCAAATCGTACGTTTTTATGCTTGCTTGCACTCTTCATTCGCATTTTGTCTGTTGAGAAGCAAACAGAAAGTAAATTGAAAAAAGGCTGAGTTTACTTCAGCTCCCAATTTTTATGAAAATAAACGTTTCTTATACTTTTCTTAATTAAGAATAAATATGTAATCAAAAAATGTCGGCCGGATCTACTTTCGGAGACGGAGCAATCGGAAGTTGCGGATATATCTTTTGTTAAGATCAATATAAGTTAGAAACCTCTAAATCAGTGAAGGGCACTTAGTGCCTCAATTTCCTCACATTGCTCTAACCGTTATTCGACGCAAAACCAAGCGAAAAAAAATTCCCAAAATTTCAACGCCATCGAGGCACAAAATTCGCAGAATTTCAACGCTATCGAGGCACAAAATTCGCAGAATTTCAACGCTATTGAGGCACAGCACAGTTTTCAAATGAAAACAAAACACAAAGGCATAAATGACGGCGCCGCATTGTGTCTTGACGAATGTAGCAATTGTTTTTGTTTGTAGTGTAATTTGTTTTTTTATTGTGCTAATGGCAATTTTGAAAATGAAAGTAAAAAAAACTTTAAAATTTCGTTTGTTGTTGCTTGATGTTGTTGTTTTCCTCTTTTGTTATATTTTTGTGCCCACCGCTGCTCTAAATTAATATGCAAATTATGGGTGTCATATAAAAGATAATTTAATAAGCTACAATATTGATTAAGAGATATTTCAAATCTACCCTACGATTTTTACAAATATTTTTTGAACAAACCGTTATAATCTAAAAAAAAATGTGTTAATAACTTATAGCTTAAAACTCTAAGAATTCTAGATCGTTTGCTTTAAAATGATGTATTGCTGGCTCACTGGGAGGTTTTGCCTTTATTTTGATTAAAAAAAAGTTTTTTACTGATCATATTGTCGAGGAACACGTCGCATGAAGATAATATAAAAAACTACATTATCCTGTGCGCTTCTCTTCACCTTACCGGTTCTTAGAACGAATATTGGAATATATCAATTTGAATACAGTAATGTCAATGGTGCAGGTTTGTTTATAGCCTTGAGGTACGTTCAAGTATTCCCCCTGGGAAAATTTATTGAATAGCAAAAAAAAAAAGGTCACTAATATGGCTTTGGACTATGGCTTATAAATTTTTAGTAAATTTTTGTATACTACTTTTACTCTAACCTATGTTGATAACGAATGTATAAAAGGCGTCCACTGCTACATTCTAACACTACATTACACAAGTTCCTAGCAAGTCGTTAATGAAAGATAGTTTGTGTGACCTCTTCCACAGTTTCTCTACAATAAGCTCGAGTAATCCTATATAGTTGTAGTTTTTCTGTGACCCTAATGTCTGATATTCCCCTCTAAATGCCATTTCACTGATAAAGCTACCGCACTAATTAATCTCCTGAGAATTTCTTGCCAGTGTTTTGCTTGACCTTCTGCTTGTTGTGTCAGTTCTTGATCAATACGCCCAACTTTTTCAGAGAGTGCTGCAAAATCAATTGCAGCACTTACATATGTGGTATTCGGAAATTTCGTGTTCAATCAAACATACCGTAACATTTTTCCAATCGCAATAACCTCTATGAGTAAATTGTGAGCGTATTCGAGAAAAAAGTTTGCGTACACGGTTAGAAATCTTGGAATAAATCTTAATACAAACGAAGTATTACAAAGATTTTTAATACAACTTTGATTAAATTTAATACTTTTGAATATATTACAAAATTTTGTAATACATTTTGTATTAAATTCTAATACAGTTCAAACATTAAAACGATATTTTATAACATTTGGAATCAATTTGATGCTATCGCAAGTATTACATTTAGCCATCATAAATATGATACTACGTTGGCTGATGTCGTTAAAATGTTCATGCAACCCTTATATTGAAAGGGAACCAGGTTCAAATCCCAGTGGATACGACATATTTTTTTTTTAAATTTTAATAAAAACGAGTATTAAATTTTAATACAAATTCGTATTAAAAATTAATTTTGATATTGAATTTTAATACAATTCTGGTGTAGTCATATATGTCAGCCCAAAAGTATTAAAATTTATTCCAAAATTTCTAACCGTGTACATAGCAGTAGGTGTATCAACTCCTAGGAGAAAAACAGATCCATGAACGTTTTATGGTTTCACCGCTTCGTGTTTTTTGCTCAAAAAAACATATTTGTCACTTTCTTGTAAGACCACAATATTGAAGAGCTGTAGTGCCCATTTTTATTAAGTAAAATATATATTGTCAAGTGTCATAAGCTCCGGTCACAATCCACTGTTACTTTGCAAGCAAAATTTTTCACTTAGAACAGGTACATGAGAGTCTACTGGTGTTGGTGATATGGCGAAAACCTCTGCTGGAATTTCTGAAAGCTGAAAAATATATAAAGCTACATCAAACACAAAACATGCTTAGCGAAAAGCATTTCATTTTTTCTAATGTGTTTTATCCTAAATTGTTTTATGTCCATATGGTGCACTCTTGCAAAATATTTTTCTTAGATTCTAGAGGTAAATTTATCTTCACGTTTATGACTCCCAAACCACACAGAATCTGACAATGCAGTCTTCAACAAAGTACAAACCCTTATTTGTTAGTGCTTATTTTGAAAATTTTGTAGATTTTTTTTGGCTTTGTTTTAGCATTGGACCTTAAGAAAAGCCACCCAAAATATCTGCTAACTAGATCAAAACTAAGGCAGATTTTTTCTATGTTTTGGTAAGTCCGTTTTTTTGACAAATTTCAATGAAATCTGGTTTGAGCTAGGAAGCTGAAATTTCGGGAGAATTATTTTTAAGCCCAATGCCAATGCATAGGCAACAAATTAAAAAAAAACTTGTGAAATTTGTTCAGTGTTTGGTGGGATGGAAAAATTAGATGTCACTTCTAAGTATTTCTCAAATTTTTAATTTTGAAAGTGCTGATATTTTTAGACATGTTGAAAAAACTGAAAGACGTTGAGAAATGTTGAAACAATTCAAAATTAATGGAAAAGCCGAAAAAATAAAGAAAATAACGAATATAGTTGAAAGAGGTTGAAAAGTAAAAACAATATAGAAAATGTTGATAGCTGATAGATATACTTAAATTCATAACGATTAACGATTACGTTGTTTTGGGCTGTGCCACGCCCATTAACGAGTTTTGTCAGTATATTGACGACTTAGCTCTTATTGAAGACTACTTTCAGTGGTATCATCTCAAAAATTTTTATGAAAATCGTTGACGACAATTTCGAGTATCTATCGCAAATCACAAAACAAAATAAGTTTATTTTTAATCAGAAATCATTTTTTAAAAATTTGTGGCTAAAAAAGAAATTCCTCTTATATTAAATTCCTCATGGAATCAAACTTCTTTTACAAATCAAATCACAATTTGGAATTGAAAAAAAAAGAGTTTTGAAAAGTTTCGATTAAATTCTATTTATTTTTAAAAGATAAATAAATAATTCTGTGGAACAGCTTTTGCTAAAATCATTATAAGGACGAACTCCTGAATGGATGTTTTATTATATTTTAAGTAATTTTTAGTTCAATTTTTCTGCTACTCAAATTAAAGTGGTAGTGGTGACGCGAACTATCAAAACAGAAAACGATGCCAGAGTTAACAGCGTATGCAAATATGAAACGATATGCAATAAAGTGCTTGTACACGCCTTCGATATTGAAGCAGTTTGCGAGAAATCGATGCAGCTTTTTGTATTCAATTAAACATTTTAGCACAATTTTTTTGTGGCGCGGGCCCCTAGGCTGTAGCCTATACAACCTATGCTTAAACACGGCCCTGTTACGAATGCATGCTAAGGGAGGAGTTCAATATTTTCTTACTTAATTTTATGCAAGAAAAAAAATGCAACATAGGGAAAAATCTTGTAAAGCTATGCCTCTTAATATAAGGACCACGTGTTGTAGATTCGATGTGCGGTCTTCGTGAATTTAAAATATGTTTTTGTATGAGGACCACCCTAAGTATGCACCCAAAATAAAATTTTGATAGCCTAAGCTGTGCCTCTTCATATAAAAGCCATGTGGTGTAAGTTCCATGAGAATCGATTTTGCGGTCTTTGAGAAAATTATATATAAAAAATATTTCTGTGTAAGGGCCACCGTAAATAAAAAAAGTTGTAGCTTTAGATCTGCCTCTTAATATAAGAGCTACGTGGTGTAAATTCGGAGTGAATCGATTAACCTGTCTTCGTGAAAGTGATATTTTTTAAACATTTTTTGAAACGAAATATCTCAATAACTATAGTAGATAGGATAAAAAATCTTTTGATCATTTTTGTTAAGAAAGACTATAACTTTATAAAAAAATTTAAATGGATTTGTCAAAACAAATATTATTTTTTAAAAAAATTTTTCTCATAATATCCGTTTTTTTATTTTTTTATATGTTATTCCTCAATCAATCCTAAGAATGCAGGTGCTTTCATATCGAAATTCCCGTCATGTTTAATTAAAAAAATTAGTGTTTTAACAAATTTTTTTCAATCTTTTTAACTTTTTTATAAAGTTATAGTATTTCTTAACAAATATGATTCAGCAATTTTTATCGTATCTACTATAGTTTTTGAGATATATCGTTTCAAAAAATGTTCAAAAACGTCAAAAAACAAAGTGTGCAGTTATTAAAAGAATGACCGACATTAACATACATATGAAATTTAAAAACATTCGATATTGCTTAATTATTTACACGTAGAATTACTTTGAAAGAAAGCACCAAAGCTTTAGTTCAGTCCTCTAGGTGGTTAGAGTTATGAGAAAGAGTCTCATTTTGGCCTGAAAATAGACGTTTTTAGTTCATTTTAATAATTTTAGATTTAAAAGTACTAAAATTAAAATTTAAAGTTGTAGATATCACTTTTTTTGATAAGTTATCTGCTAAATATAAAAAACATTTAAGCCCCTAGGCCTTAAGATCTTTTTTTGCAACCACATTAAGTAAAAAAATGTCTTATCAAAATACTGTGAAAATGGTGCCCCAAATCGAGGTTTTATTCATCATACTTCAATTAAACTTTATATGTATTGTTTGCCTTTTTATGTTTATTCTTTAAAATAAGATATCGTGAAAATGGTTGACTAGGCTAAGAGATATTAGACATTGAATCGGCTGTTTTTGCGAACTTTAACCTAACGATAATCAATTCCTTGAACTTCAAACCTCACGAAAATAAGGATGAAGGTGTTCCTATATACATATGTGAAACCACCTTCTTCAATGAATTTCTCGTCCCAAAGCTGAATCAATCTCTGAATCCCACTGAAATACAGTGATGTTCAGTTTTTTAGATTGCAATCAAGAATTGCTGAAAAAAAGTTTTTTCTTGTATCTACACATATAATTAGGCGCTTCATAAGGCGTCAGTTTTAAAAATTAATGACTGTCTTAAGAATTTGTTCTTGTCTTTTCTCAGCAAAAGTTTATTGTTTACGTTTTATTGTTTTTTTTTTCGCTTTATTTTCCCTATACGGTTCTCTCAACAAAATAGAAAACGAATAAAACTTTCAAAATGCATAGGGCGCAGAGTTCTATTGTGTTATTTTGTTATTATATGGAAGACAACAACAAAATATTTAAGACAGACATAATATTTTAAGACATTATGACACGTTAGCACAACATGTGAATTACCTAAAAACGTATGTATGTACTAGGGGTGGCAATCCCAGAATTACGGGATCCCGGGATTTGCTCTAAATATAGGCTTAAGTAATCCCGGGATTACAAAGAGACAATCCCGGGATTTTCGGGATTAGAAAAAAATTTTATATTTTATGATAAATATTCTTTTATATGATATATTTAAGTACAAAATCTGCAAAGCAACTCTTTTCAATACATTTGATGTGCATGAAACATTATTGCAAGAACCTGCAAAATGCACTTCAATTATGTCTGAGTCTTAAATTGAGTAAAAAATTTTTTTTTTTATTGCAGCAATTTCTTGCTTAAGATTTTCTTAAAAAAAATGTCTCATAACAAAAAAAAAATATCTTTTTTAATACTTTGACTAATTTTAAGAATTTTTTACTAAGTGCGATTTGTATTGAAAATTGATAGTTCAGGAGAAAAATGATAAAATGTGAAATTTAGACTAAAAATATATTTATATCAATAACGGAAATACTAAAAATGCAATAGAAAAAATAGCAAAACATATCTATTTTTTATAATAAAATACAAATCTGCAACAAAAAATATAAGTTTGTCTTCAAAAAAAAAAAAAACCACAGCCGACCTTGATTTGACATTGAAATTTTAACCCATACCTAGATCTACCAAAATTTCAGCTCTAAGATATAATTAAACTTTTGTCTGAAGCTTTTTTTCTGAAATCAGCTTCTAAAGATTTTGACAACTTAAATGAAGCACACTTATGGGTGCGTCTACTGAGAGCGAGTCATTCGGTGCCACTAAATGCCATCACTGTCACATTTGAAAAAGGTGATAAAGTATTAATCAAGTACAAAGTGTGGTACACGAATTTTTAAATGTAAAAATAAAATTGAATAATAAAATGCTTGATTATCCTCTATCATCTCCTTTTAATAGTAACTATCTTCCACTAGTCAAACTTAGTAAATGTAATTTAGATGTATTAACACTCGAAGTGTTCTAAGTCAATTTTTAAGCTATTATTTTTTCTATTATTTTGCGTTCTTATTCTTCATTGATACGCTGTGAAATAAAGCAATGTTAATTTTATATATACAACAGTATAAGCTTCTCGTTTTTTTTTTCTTGTAGTTTTGTATGCATTTACTAGAACTATCAATCCCGGGATTGATTCTGGGATCCCAGGATTGAAAACTTCGATCCCGAAAATCCCGAAACTCAAAAAAGCTCCGGGATTGCCACCCCTAGTATGTACTTATGTACCTCGTTTTTAACGTTTTTCTTAGACAACAACTTTTGTACGCGAATAATGGTCATAGCTTGTATATATGCCCATCTCCAACAAAAATGTAATTTTAGCTGGCCTCGTTTTTATTTTTTTTTTTTTTTGAGTACACTTTTTTTCATCAACCTCTTTCAAATGCTTGGAGATTTTCAGTTTCTTTCGATTTTTTTCGACTTTTTGAACCTCATTAAACTTTTTTCGAGTTATTCAACCTCTTTCAATTTATTCAACCTCTTTCAACTATTTTCAAAATTTTCCATATTTTTTTAATAACTCAACATCATTCAACGTTTTTCGACTTTTCAACCTCGTTCAACATTTTTCGAGATTCTCAACTTTTTTCGAGCTTCTCAATCTCGCTCAACTTTTTCAACACTGCTCATATAATATCAAATTTATCAGTCCTTTTCTCCTGGTTCAACCTATTTAAACTTTTTTCAAAACTCCCCATATTTTTTTGACTTTTCAACTTCATCAACCTCATTCAACTGTTGGGAGATTTTCAACCTCTAAATTTTTTTCGACTTTTTCAACCTTATTCAACTTATTTCGAGATTTTCAACTTTTGTCGAATTTCTCAACCACTTTAAATTTTTTCGGATTTTCAACCTCATTCAACAATTTCCAATGTCTTTCCAATGTCTTTTCAACCTTTTTTAAACATTTTCCATATTTTTTCGAATTTTCCAACCTTATTCAACTTTTTTCGAGCTATTCAAACTCTTTCAACTTTTTCAACCTTTTCAACTTTTTTCAACATGTTCCATATTTTTTGGATTTTTTTAACCACATTCAACTTCTTTTCGGCTTTTCACCCTCATTCAACTTTTTTCGAGCTTTTCAATCTCAGTCAACTTTTTCGACACTTTCATATACTACCGAGTTTATCAACCTTTTTCAACTGCTTCAACCTCTCTCAACGTTTTTCAACATTTTTTATACATACATGTCTATCAACCTCATTCAACTGTTGGAAGATTTCAACCTCTTTCAATTTTTTTCGACTTTTTCAACCTCATTCAATTTATTTCGAGATTTTCAACTTTTTTTCAAGTTTTTCAACCTCTTTAAATTTTATCGACTTTTCAACCTCATTCAACATTTTTCAACATGTTCCATATTTTTTGAACTTTTTTAACCTCGTTCGACTTTTTTCGGCTTTCAACCTCATTCAACTTTTTCCAAGACTTTCAACTTTTTTCGAGCTTTTCAATCTCCTTCAACTTTTTCAACACTTTAGTATACTATCGAGTTTATCAAACATTTTCACCTGCTTCAACCTCTCTCAACATTTTTCATACATAATCAACTTCTTTCAACATTTTTTTAACTTGTTTTCGGCTTTTGAACTATATTCAATATTTTTTAAATATTTCCGACTCATTCAATTGTATTACATTTTTTCGACTTTTTCAATCTCAAAACGAAAAACCGAACTATGGTCAGTCTCCTGGTACTAGTTAATAATAAAAGCTTACAAAACACCCTGAATATCACTCACTAAAATTCTAATAGTATTCGCTTAGCAAGTTTTTCGACAATTCATCAAATAGAATCAAAAACTTTCACAATTAAATTCTTCAACAAAGCATACTAAGGTTTTTTTAAATATGTATATCTTGCAAGGTGTTAATTCTAACTTTATTTTTTATTATTTTTTCACCGTGAATATCTCCAAGACTGAATAAGCTATACAAAAACCGACTGATACAGTTTTAACAGCCCAAAATCTATATGAGAAGTAAATTCAGTTTAAAGCAAATGAAAAAAATTTTCTATCATACCAGAGTTCAAACCACATGCAGAAATTTTCGACATCAAAAAACGATTCAGGTCGATTGAACGTTCTCCAAATTTAATCAAATTTTACCCGGAACTCGAAAACGGAAGCAACTTTAATTTTCACATACAATCCAGAACCACATATGTATGTAGACTTCATTACATCTGTCTCGTCCCTCTCACAAGTAACAAATGGAAGGACAAATTGAATACCTAGACCATTTCTGTAGGGTGTCCAAAAAAATCAATTTTATGAACATCCCTAATTTACTCACAAGTGTGTATGTTGCGAGCAAGGCAATGCGCTTAACCTTATGCAGGTGTATTTATCTGTAGTTGACAATACTTGTATTAAGGCAATTTTTTAAAAGAATTACAGAATTTTTCATTTCAGGCCCATCTGATGTCATCTGTCGTGTGGAATCAATCGTTAGTAATTTTTACACTACAACAAGCACCAACTCCCACTTATGGTACTTAATTTGTCACACGTTCCACTGGCGTTTTTGTTTTTGTTTTTGCTTATATGTACTCCCATATTGTGCGTTCAAAATTCTTTTTATAATTTTTGCACAGTGCAAACATGAACCGCCTTGAATATGTTGAAGTTCGTCTTACTTACTGACAAACATCTAATGGGGTACATTTTTCACTTCAATAAGCGTCATCAAAAGGTAAAGATCGAACGATTGCTGATGCAGAAAAAAAACTGTAATGATGTCTGTATAATAAGTGGAGTATGTTTTTTAAATTGGATGTACATTAGATAGTATCGAACCCCATACAAAAAAAAAAAGTTCGAATGGCCACCCCCATTTTTTTTCGGCCTATAAATTCGATGCTATTTTGTTTTTTTCATATCTCCGCTATTTGACGTCCGATCAACAAGTATGGTATATCGTTGTAAATGTCTCAACATGGACTACATTTTATTCATAGGAGTTATTTGTCTAGGTTTTTTTTCGACTAGTTGTATACATTATCTCAGCTTCTACTACCCTAACGTGCCAAGGGCACATCATAAAATTAAAGTCCGTACCAAATCATAAAATTTATTTCTACAAAGTGCAAATATTTGATCAGAATAATAAAATCATCTTTAACTTAAGTCCTAAAACTATGCAATGGTTTTTTCCAATCGACTTTCAAGATCATTGCGCTTTTATGTTCGCTTTAAAAAATTTTAGTTAAATAATTTAAAATGAAAATCGTTAAGGTTTTAGTTATATCAATTAAATTCTTTAGTTTATAATTCTATTCGTTTTTTGCCAGCGTGTAGTTATCCCATTTGATTTTGATCCGTACCAAATTTCATCAAAATCAATCTAGGTAGAAAGCATATGCTTCCAAATAAAAATAAGAAAAATAAGTGTTTATGAATACTTAGAATTAATGGGCGTTGGACTGACCAAATAAGAACGTAAGTGTTTTGCTTGTAGCAGCTACATATTCTTTGTCCTTAAAACTAAGGTTGTGTGTATTCTGCAACTTTATGATCATCACATACGCTCCGCCCAAAATAAAACTTTACGATACTTACAATCTAACAGCAACCCGCAAGTTACCTGCTACTAAGGATTGGTAGATGATGATTCAATGTCCTAATTATAGTGCGACGGACTAAATTGTTTGTGTTTCGCAATGAATATAAGTTGGATTTTTCCCAAATTTTAAGTCAGGTAATAGATTTTGCTATATTGTAAAAATTTTTTGTATATAAAGAGGAGTTTAAGACTATCACTTGCTAATCAGTATTGTTCAAGCTTTGAAAAAGTGTTCTTCATATATTGAAAAAGTATTTTACTTCAGAGAATTAAATAAAAAAAGAAAAATGATTTTTCGCCACCTAAGCAATTTTACTCCCAAAAACCATCCGATAAGAAAAATTTTAATTGTGTATCTTTTTTTTTTTTAATTGTATTTGAATTGTAAAATTCAAATTTTTCTTATCGGATGGTTTTTGGGAGTAAAATTGCCTAGGTGGCGACACTTAAACCTTCGTAACTTTTTTATTTATGAAACGTACTAAAATTTTTGTTCAATTTTATTGAAAGTTTCTTACTTGGTACTTTATCGCGAAATTTTTAAAATAAAGTACAGATTAATAGCTAAAGACTAGCATCACTGAAATGAAATTATCGTGCTCGGTCTTAACTTTTATTTTGACTGCATAATAATATTAAGCTAAACACAATCTGTAAAAGCGTTTTTTGGTTTACTCGTGAAAAGCCATCGTCAAAGCCAGTGCCACAGAGTTAAATGAACTTAATTCTACTTAAAAATAACTAAAATAAAAAGTATATTAATACTAAAATAGTAAAAAAAGTAAACTTAAAATTATAAAAGGGAAAAGTGTTTTTTGTATTTATTTACCGGTGAAGACGGCAGAGCCGCTTTTTATGCTACATAAGTAGCAACTAACATCAGCATCCACCAGTATCACCTAAAAGATTTTTTTTTTAATATTTTCAATTCTTTTCCATGGAAAATGATGAATAACATAACATAAATAAACATTTTTTTATTCTTTTTTTCTTTGAAGGCTTTTTAGTCAAAATTACTTTTAAAACCCACAAAAGATAATAAAAAAAATTCTTTTTTTGAATTGATTTTCGGCCGACAAAATAAAATATTTTTGCTTGTATCGACTTTTTTCGATGAAAAACAAAAACATTTGCATATTTGCAAGAATTAGTGACTTCATCGTGTTCAGCGACTCAAAATACAGAAAAAAACAATTATCATAGCATATTTTGAAATTTCACTTAATCTTAAAAGAATCAAAAAACTGTACACGGTTCGCTTCATAATTTTATTCAAATTATCGGTAAGAGCGTTTACCTTAAAATTGCCATAAAACGAGTAAATAACCAGGTACGATTTTACGGATCTTGTTTTTGGAATCTCCGAACCCTATACAATAATTGTGCATTGTCAGATTTGGTTGACAATTAAATCGATCTTGATCTTGCTTAAAGCGAACCGTGCGTATAAGCTTAAAAAATAGTTTTTTTTCGATACTTCCTTATGTGTACATAAAGAAAATCGAGAGAAAATTAAAAAAAAATATATTATAAATAAGAAAAAAATTAAATTTTCTTCATATTTTTTTTTTGCCAAATTCCGAAAAATTAAAATTTTGCAGCTCTGATAGCAACCCTAAGACTTTTTTTTTTATTTTTTTAGATGAGGGTATACTCGAATATGAATAAATTTACGAATATCGAGTATTTTGAAGTATTCTACATGCCATTTATTTGAACATGTCTAGTGTTAATGTTATGATTCGATATTCACTTATAATTACGTAAATAGCTAATTCTGCGAGGCACTTGAAAAAACTCGTCCAAAACTCTTTCCACTTTGATTTCGATATCGCGATGCATATTTAGCGTTCAACCGATCTTCGGACATAGTTGATCTGAGGTGTGTCTTTAGACGACGTAGCGCTGAAAAGGCGTTCATTTGTTGCTGTTGTCAAAGGCAAAGTTGCCATAACACGAAGCATTTTTTGGACATTTGGAAACGCGTCTTTATTGCAAATATCCAGTGCTTCGAGAGAATTTTTGATTTCTTGCTCGGCAATGTGTTGACGCCAAAGTTGAACTTCATTTATGCACATGTCACGTGAACTATCATGCAAAATTGAAATATATGGCGCGAATAGATGTGTGCATGAGTTTTCATTGAAGCTGATTTTATTGATGCCGGAGCTATGCTTAAACGCGCATTAAAAAAACGCTCGTGTTACTTAGCCCTAGCGACGCGCAGTAGTCCCAAATCGTGTTTTTTGGTTCATAAACACCGACGATTTATTGGCATTTCAGTTCTTTCATTTAAAAAAAAAAAATTTGTTGTGTCTTTTTGATTTTTTGTTCAAGTATCAATAAAAACCTATGTGCAAAAATTCCGAATAGAGGGGGGTTTGAACCCCCAAAATCCCCCCTTGCGCACGGGCCTACTGCAAGCCTACTATATTCTATTTCTTGCGTAGATCAGTTAAGAATCACAGCAAAAAATGTGACAAAACTTCTACATTTTAATGCAATTGCTTTTGTAATCTCTTTGATATCACGCATTTCTTGACGAGCGCTCCGTTGAAAGCTTTTCTGGCGATACGAACGTTTAGTAGTCTGCAAGCCAACTATGTTCTATTTCTCGCGTAGATCAGTTAAGAATCACAGCAAAAAATATGAATCGCAAGAAAAGCTTTCAACGGAGCGGTTCCTGGTTTCGTACTTCAGTACAAGTTCCAGCATATAAATGTGCTAACACTTGAACTTTTTATTTGAAAGTTCATACAGCTCTGGAGCACAATGATCATATTTTATTCTTCAAGGGATATAAATTGAAGTTAGTGTACTCGTATTAATAATATGGGAATAAGTTTTTGAATGGCTATTCATTTTATTTATTTATTTATATAATAAATATTAACTGCTTATCTACTATTTTTAAACGAGCTAAAATTCTATGTATGCAGACTTGGGTATTTTTGGATTACATTTTTTCCAATTACAATTACAAGTAATCATTCATGTGATTGAAAAAAGAAATTAAAAGTAATTGTACTTGAAGTTTTTTCAATTACATGTAATTTAAGATTACAATTCTAATTACTTTTGTAATTGGAGTAGTAATCCATGAAAATGTAATCCCTTAGAGAATTGTAATCCATTACTTTTGCCAAGTAATTTGAAACGAAAATGTTATTGTCTACTCATTTTTCTGCAATTGCATTTATTAAAATTGGAAACAAAAGTTTTTTTGAAGCGATAAAATTTTATAAAATTCAGAAAAAATATTTATGTTGTTGCATATGATTTATATGGGAACGTAAAACAAGAACTTTCGAACTTTTCAGATTCCTTAAGCTATCGTAAAGAAGATTTGGTTTGTGAAACATTTCAATTACAAAATTACAAGTAATTGTAATTGCATATGTAATTAATTATCAAATGTAATTGATTACTCCCAAGTCTGTATGTATGTATGTATGTTACATACATATACATATACATTTTAATTGATAAACGTCAGTTTTGATTTTTTCAAATTTAAGGTTTCATGAGTTAATTCTTTAAATATTGCTGGACTTTTATATATTCGTATATAAGCGTCAATCAATGCTGGTAAGTTATAACTTATTTTTCCAACTTATTAAAAATTACTTCATAAAAAATATTTTTAATAAGTTTCAAAATTCAATATGAACTTTGAAAAAAAAACTCAAGAAGGGAATATCTATGTATGTATGTATGGACATAAATAAAAATAATGTTGAAAATGTTTTGAGGTAAGCTTTCAAGTTGGTTTGTGGCCAGTGAATATTTCATACATACTTTTTATTGAATTTCTACTTCATATAAAAAAAAAATAACACTTATATATAAGTTGTACCTCTACATATTAGCTATTTACATGTGTACCAAAGTGCACATAAACAACCAGTGGGTTTTATATGCATGTGCATTCATGCACTTTTCGTTTGGTAGCTCGAATCGAATGAATAAATCATAACTTTCACCCACACTATTCGATTCTATTCCCCTCAACCACCAAACTGAATTTTTATTCCTTTTATAAGCGGTGACTGTATGTTGGTTGCCCTTTTTTTATTTTGTGCACCTTTTGTTCCCATTGTTATTTAAATTACTTTTGTGTAAAGTTAAAAAAAAAACTAAAAAACTGGAGCTAATATTGAGCCGGAATTAATTTCTTTTTTATAAATATGGGTGTGTTGAATCTGCAAATATCCATTTTGATCTCAGAAATGGAAGGATGTGTAGTACCCTACAATTACACCACACGAAAACACTTGCCCCAAAATTACTTTATTTTCTGAAATATTTAATTTTTTTAGTTTAAGTCAAGAATTTGCACTTCACAAGAATAAGAACTATAATTTTTAATTCTTAAAACACTGTAGACCTAAAATTAAAAATTTAAATATTTCAAAAAAAAAAAAAATTAAATTTAAAGTTATTTTGAGGTAAGTGTTTTTATTTGGTGCAATTATAGGGCACTATATTACTTTAGTAGATTAGTCATCAATCAATGAAATAATGTGTTATGTGAAATAGTTATTATTATTCTTGAGAATTCCATGACTTTCAGTATAAAGAAACCAAGTAAGTGACGCAAAAAATCGCTCCAAAAAACTTTTTGCAAGTAGAAGTGGTTTCGATAATATCTAGGAAGCATTAGTGAGGAATGCGGAGAAACTTGATACGGGCTGACCCAAAACTATTCATCCAAAAAAATGCTTGGAATAATGCAAGTGAGTGTGGCATCTACCGTACAAACAAACAAGAAAGTACGCTCAATCCTGCGAGTTTAAACTGGGAATATTACGCGCTCTGGTACAGAGATGCAGGACAACACAGTAAAATATTAGGAAACATGTGCGCGGGCTTGGCTAAGTAGGCCTGCCATCTTCCATGCAACCGAAATATGGCATTTCTTGAGAGTTTAAGATACATACATATGTATGTATAAATAAAGAGATATATATAAATGTGTTTTATATTTTTTATACATTGCATATGAATATTAGAGTAACCAAAAAAATCGAGTTTTCGATTTTGATGTTGCTAATATGAAAAGTAGTTAGTGTTATGTAAAAAAATAAGGCATTTAAAATTTTATTAAAAAATATTGGTATTTAGAGGTCACTAATGTCCGATTTATGAATAAATTTCATTCAATTTATTTGCGAGTATTTACGATGGTGATAGTTGTTTTATTATACAGTGGCTGAGTATCTTGGTAGCATCAAAAAACTCCCTGAAAACAGCGAAAAC
Source organism: Tricholauxania praeusta (assembly GCA_949775025.1). Taxonomy (NCBI): domain Eukaryota; kingdom Metazoa; phylum Arthropoda; class Insecta; order Diptera; family Lauxaniidae; genus Tricholauxania; species Tricholauxania praeusta. The sequence goes on from OX459031.1 coordinate 80,519,939, forward strand.
ACAGCGCCAATTTGGGTTCAAGTGAGGTAAACTTGAGGAATAAATTTTGTTTTTGGTCTTATGCTATTCAGCATTGTAGTCCGAAAACAGTACGAAGAAATATTGACCAGTCCCGATGTTCCAGTACTTTTTATCAGAAGACCAGAGTGATAGAAAAATTAAAAACCCTCGTAAAAAGGCCAAAAATCATGCTCAACTCAAGCTTAAATGATATATATTTGGGTAATTCATTTTTAAAGATGGTTTCCCGAAGTATTTTTTTCGGGATGAATCCGAATTTGGCCTTAAAATTGACCCATCACATCAGAATTCTGAAAGATTTGAGATTAAATACCTAAAAATTAGGTTTTTCGTCTACTTTTGAGGACATGTATGGGATTCAAAACAATTTGTTCAGCTTAATTTTAATAAAACCATAATCTCATACCACTCTTCTCCTTTAAAATAAGCTTTTAAATGGTTATCTGCGATGTTTCCTCGCAAAGTTAAAGCCATTTGAAAGTGACATGAATTTGATCCCCTACGACCAAACAATATTAACCAACCGGCTACAAATTTATTTCATCTTGATTGTAGGGGATCAAACTCATGTCACTTTCGAATGGCTGTAACTTTGCAAGGAAACATTACAGATAACCATTTAAAATCTTATTTTGAAGAGGAAGAACAGTACTAAATGATGGTTTTATTAAAATTAAGCTAAGCAAATTGTTTTGAATCCCATACATGTCCTCAAAGGTAGACGAAAACCCTAATTTTTAGGTAGTTAGCCTAAAATATTTCAGAATTCTGACATGATGAGTCAATTTTGAGACCAAATTCGAATTCATCGCAAAAAAATACTTCGGAAAACCATCTTTAAAAATGAATTACTCAAATATATCTCATTTAAGCTTGAGTTGAGCTTGATTTTTGGCCTTTTTACGAGGGTTTTTAATTTTTCTATCGCTCTGGTCTTCTGATAAAAAATACTGGAACATCAGGACTGGTCAATATCTCTTTCGGACTACAATGCTGAAGAGCATTAGACCAAAAAAAAATTTATTCCTCAAGTTTACCTCACTTGAACCCAAATTGGCGCTGTTTTTTCGCTGTTTTCTGGGAGTTTTTTGATGCTACCAAAATACTCAGCTACTGTATAACAAAACAACTATCACCATCGTGTTCAGCAGACCCGAAAATATAAGAATCGATACCAACAGCCTGTAGCTCATGCGGAAAAAAATTAGACATATTAAGCTGACACAGCACATTCGGCACACTCAAGTGTGAATGTGGTAATAAAGTAACACACATTAATCGCTATTTTATTACCACATAAAAAATTTTTTCGCCAAAATAGTTTTCGAGATACAGTGTGTGTGCTGGCTTAATTCATTAAGCTGGCACACTCCGGTGATTAAATATTTTTCAAATACAGTTTAAATGCAATTTGGGCCTTTTTTTGGTGTGTGTGCTGGCTTAATTCATTAAGCTGGCACACTCCGGTGATTAAATATTTTTCAAATACAGAATGCATGAAAACGATCAGTCGCAATTTAATACCAACAAAATAATCAGTTTAAATGCAATTTGGGCCTTTTTTTGATGTGTGTGCTGGCTTGATTTTCAAGCTGGCGCACTCCAAAAAAATTATCATTTTGTAAGTCCTAAAGATTTACTGATGATAACACGCTTCAATCACAAATGGTAATGTAGCGGGTAGGGAACATGCCCCGGTTTTAGAATAGAGTCCAATAATCAACAAAAATTTGAGCGATTCATCTACATTCAATGTTACAAAGAGACGCATTATACTTTTACTATTTAATTATTATTATTACCATTTTAAAATGTATGTAGTTTTCTTAAGTTTTTCTTGATTATCGAACCTTGTTTCCAACCAGGGACAAGTTTCCAACCCGATACATGTAGCTCATTTCATTACTGCATTGATGCAATACATTTCGGAACACAGAGTACCGAATGGGCTTCGTAAAATTCGATCATCAGTTTCCATTATCTTTGTGCAGCAATGCGGATGATATGAATATTTGACGAAATAATCTGTGTTTTGTGAATGCATTTAAACTTATTCGGATAAGTATTTTGATATCAGAATTTCAAAATTCAAAATACCAGATCCAGATGATCAGATGGCTGACAATTTAATGATATTATCAATTAATTGTCTAATGAAAGAGTATATATGGGTTGTTGGGATTGGTGACGATTATTTTAATGTAATGTTCAGAAAATTGAAAAAGGCAGTTCTGTAATAACCGCCATCTTTACGGAAGCCGTCTTTACAAATTTGGAAATAGAGCTTCGACTTTGATCCCATAATGGTCCAGTACCAATTCAGTCCATACAATTTTGTTGAAATTTCATATACGACCTGTTATTGGCTTTAAATGATCATAAAAAAATTCAGCCTCATATCTTACTGAACAACTGAGATATTTACTAGGTATTTTTCTACCCAATGGGCCGTCGTGGTTACTATTTTTTTGTATTTTTTATTTTAAGCGCGAGAATTCATTCTGTCAGTCTATAAAATATCCAACACCTAGTTTGCTAGCCACAGTAATTCCACATAAAAGTCAAGGTAAGTGGGCGGCCTTCGGCCGCAGCTCAGGATTTAAAACTCCAAAAAATCCAACACCGGCTTCGCGGCGGCCTTCGGCCGCGGATAAGTCTATAAAATATCCAACACCTAGTTTGCTAGCCAGAAGTTGTTATAAGCCCAACACGAAGTGGGGATTGTGACAGAAAAAAAAAAACGGACATTAGGCCCAAAACTGTTATCATTAATTTATTTTTTCGGACATAACCCCCACACCAAAATTGGGGATTATGTCCGTGGGGATTATGTCACGGCACCGACAAATCATATATACTCCACACAGCACAATATCACAACTGAAAATGTAAAACTTATTTTCAAATCAGCCGTTTACTTAAAAGCAAACTTATGTTTTCAATCTCAGCCGTTTTGAAAGCAATTAAAGCAATCGGCGCAATTTTTGGCTGACAGGTATTGCCACAGAATGAATTCTCGCGCTTAAAATAAAAAATACAAAAAAATAGTAACCACGACGGCCCATTGGGTAGAAAAATACCTAGTGAATATCTCAGTTTTTCAGTAAGATATGAGGCTGAATTTTTTATGATCATTTTAAACCAATAACAGGTCGTATATGAAATTTCAACAAAATTGTATGGACTGAATTGGTACTGGACCATTATGGGATCAAAGTCGAAGCTCTATTTCCAAATTTGTAAAGACGGCTTCCGTAAAGATGGCGGTTATTACAGAACTGCCTTTTTCAATTTTCTGAACATTACATTAAAATAATCGTCACCAATCCCAACAACCCATATATACTCTTTCATTAGACAATTAATTGATAATATCATTAAATTGTCAGCCATCTGATCATCTGGATCTGGTATTTTGAATTTTGAAATTCTGATATCAAAATACTTATCCGAATAAGTTTAAATGCATTCACAAAACACAGATTATTTCGTCAAATATTCATATCATCCGCATTGCTGCACAAAGATAATGGAAACTGATGATCGAATTTTACGAAGCCCATTCGGTACTCTGTGTTCCGAAATGTATTGCATCAATGCAGTAATGAAATGAGCTACATGTATCGGGTTGGAAACTTGTCCCTGGTTGGAAACAAGGTTCGATAATCAAGAAAAACTTAAGAAAACTACATACATTTTAAAATGGTAATAATAATAATTAAATAGTAAAAGTATAATGCGTCTCTTTGTAACATTGAATGTAGATGAATCGCTCAAATTTTTGTTGATTATTGGACTCTATTCTAAAACCGGGGCATGTTCCCTACCCGCTACATTACCATTTGTGATTGAAGCGTGTTATCATCAGTAAATCTTTAGGACTTACAAAATGATAATTTTTTGGAGTGCGCCAGCTTGAAAATCAAGCCAGCACACACATCAAAAAAAGGCCCAAATTGCATTTAAACTGATTATTTTGTTGGTATTAAATTGCGACTGATCGTTTTCATGCATTCTGTATTTGAAAAATATTTAATCACCGGAGTGTGCCAGCTTAATGAATTAAGCCAGCACACACACCAAAAAAAGGCCCAAATTGCATTTAAACTGATTATTTTGTTGGTATTAAATTGCGACTGATCGTTTTCATGCATTCTGTATTTGAAAAATATTTAATCACCGGAGTGTGCCAGCTTAATGAATTAAGCCAGCACACACACTGTATCTCGAAAACTATTTTGGCGAAAAAATTTTTTATGTGGTAATAAAATAGCGATTAATGTGTGTTACTTTATTACCACATTCACACTTGAGTGTGCCGAATGTGCTGTGTCAGCTTAATATGGCTATTTAAATAAGCCTGTGGGTTAGTAGTGCAAACAGGCTTAGCCTAATTAAAATACTTAGAACTAATTAACTTTCATAACTTTCCTCTGCAGCTCAATCGTACGGTCTTTAAGGATCTACATTAGTATTAGAAAGTGATGGCTGCGAGATTTGAAGTGACTCTGTTCTTGAATATTATATGAAACGAAATGCGACTCTTATTTTGTTGGGAAGCAAGTAATGGTCACGGAGATCTGCCTTAAATGCCCCCTGTATGGGTAGTGAAGAAGATGACAGCACTATAATTGCTGAAGCGGAAGAAACAACCGCATCAGAACACCACTATCAAACAGTTAAAATACGGCACCAGTTACATTAACGTTCCAAGATTCAACTCAACAAAATGATCAGTGTTTCATAATCACAGTTTCATCTGATTCTACAGATTTGGATTCTGATTCGACCAATATGGTTATACCTAGCGCCGCCCTTACATCAACCCCATAGAATACTGAGCCGGCAAAGCAATTTGAACTATTTAAAATTCCATGGGAGAAAAAGTTTATGATTTAATTAGTAAGATCACAAAATTTGAGTGAAATTGATTTTACATTGCAAAAATAGATCTAAAAAATGTTATATGTAAATGACGAATTCTACGTCAAATCGGAAGCAATTTTGCTTTTGGATCTCATTTTTAGGAAAATTTTTTTCTTTAACCCATTTTATACCATCGTACGATTTTTCGTACACCAACTTTGAAAATTAATTAAAAATATTTAATAACGTGCATTCATTCATAGGCACAAATAAAAAGGTTGTTCTTTTGTGTATAAAATAAAATTTTGCAATATCACCACACCCTCCCCCTCCTATTTTTGGGACGAGTGCCAAAAAACCCTTACTGGCAGAACATTTTTGAAAAATATTTTAAAAATAGCAAATAATTAAGTTTCTCTTAAAATACATTTGGGTCCAGTAGAGGATAGACAGAAATACGTGTAGCATATATTACCTGGCTTTTGCGGTGTTGCCTGATGCCACCAGGTGTGGTTAAAAATGGTGTACGAAAAATCGTACAGTGATCGCAGACGCACATTCTATGTTTTTTTTTATTTTTTTTTTAATTTACAAGCGATTTTGGTGTGGGAACACTTGTTAAATTTAAACTTTATTAAATCGTTTGCGCAATGAAACATAAAATAATACGAAATAAATTTTTTTATAAAATTAAACCGGATACCAGTTCATTCCATATAGTGGTGCCGGTGTATTCTCCAAAGATGTTGGCCTAGGAGCTCGCACGGTCTTGCGTCTTTTGTCTGTTGTCGATTATCCAATTTGTCATGATGTTAGCTTCAACATTTTTTCTACACGATACTATTTGATGTACCCGCTGTCGCAGAAGAACTTCTTCGCTACTGTGACGGTTTTCGTCAATCAGTTGGCCGGTACTCCTCTGAAGTGCAATCTATTATACATTCGACAAAACGAATAATATCCCCATTGCGTGCTAGTGCGATAACCAGGAGGTCACCATAGCAACCAATCATCAATGCATTGAGCCATTGGCCAAGGCTAGGCGATACCAAGAAGCAGAAGATGAAAGTTGACGTAGACATGCATAGATATTGTTAATCGCTCAATACAATCACCACATGGAGTGTTAACCTCCACGATTATGTTTTTTCCAATTATGGGGTAGCTATTCGTGGGAAGAAGTGGTGTTGGACTCTATTTGCATCAGATCTGGACAGCTCATTAGTTAGCGCATGGAAAATCCATTGTGTCATCGCCAAATACAAAAAAACATAATAATGCCAAAGAAAGATTTCAAGGTAGCCGCGGCGAGTGTGCCTTGCTTATAGCAGATGACTCACTCCTTAGTGACGAAGATGATAGCGACAGCGAATCTATATTTATGTATGGTTGGCAACAGTGATGCCCCAGTCCCCAAGATTACTAGCAGACACTTAGTTGAGCGCCATCCACTCGGAAAACATTTGCGTTGTAAGATATGCCATAAAACTACCATTTGCAAATGTTGTTAGTGTAACTTTCATATCCACGCTAAGAGTTTTTCCTTGTTAACCTTTTATAAAGCCTTAAGTGAAGATACAACCGATTATAGTTGACCAAATTATTTTTATCTTCAATTTCCCTCTTCAAATAGCAACTTTCCTTAGAAAACATAGAATGTGCATCGACGACCACTGTACGAAAAAACGTACAGTTAGTAACTTTTGAGGGGGAGTGGGTGGGGGGCTGAATTTTTTTTTTTTTTTGCAGTTAGGGGTTCAATAGAACTTATCCCTGCAAAGAAAATCAAAATCGGCTTGCGGGATCGGGTAGTGGTATAAAATGGGTTAAGCTCTAATTGAGTTTAGCCTTCATGTTTTTCAACTTTTTTTTATACTTATAAACATATTTTTATCGGAATATATACTCAACTGTGCGAGTATAATAAATACTGAATTCATTTATGTTAATTTATTTTTTGAGTATTAAACAAATACTTACTCAATTTTAAGTCCGTTATTTTATACGTTACTTGTATTTAAATAAGTTGATTTGCGTATGTTATTATAGTCCAGTAGAATTAGTCGAAAAAATGAGAGAAAAAAAAATAATTCGTTGCAGCAATCTGACAGCGGAATATTGTTGAACAAGCTCTTGAAAAAGCGGACAAAAAAATCGAACCGACAACAGCTATCCGGGGTGGAATGGGGTGCATTTTTAGAGGTTGAACACAGTTTTTCACGATTTCTGGCTAAACTATGCATCATATCAAAAAAAGTTCAATGCAAAAGTTGTAGGAAATAAGAAGATCTACAACTTTTTTTAGTTTAAAAATTAAATTTAACAATAACCTCTGAATATTTCCGTCTTAAAAAATGACTGCCATTGTGTAACACTGAAAAGTATGTTTTGCCCAAGTTTCAGCTCCATAGAAACTTTTTTGTGAATGAAAAAAAGTTAAAAACCAAAAAACCGGTTTTCAGCCATTTTTTTGAAAAACTTTGACGTTAAGGCGAAAATGATCAGTGCAAAAGTTGTAGATCTTCTTATTTTCTACAACTTTTGCATTGAACTTTTTTTGATATGATGCATAGTTTAGCCAGAAATAGTGAAAAACTGTGTTCGACCTCTAAAAATGCACCCCATTCCACCCCGGATAGCTGGTTCGATTTTTTTGTCCGCTTTTACAAGAGCGTGTTCAACAATATTCCGCTGTCAGATTGCTGTAACGAATTATTTTGTTGTTCAAACCCTGTTTCTACTGGACTATTATAGCAATAAAATTTCATATAATTTAAGAAAACTAAGTTTTTATTTGCGTTAGTACAGATTTTTCTAATATATTTACGCACGTAAAGCGCTTGAATCTGCAAACTTTGTATATTAGAACCAAATTAAGAAAAGTTAATTTTGTAAACAAAAATATTTGATTTGTTTATGTTTACAAAGTTAGAAGCTTCAAGCTTTTTACTTGCGGGAAAATTTTAGAAACGCTTCTGGGATAGCGTTTAAAATTACACATTAAATATTTAAATTAATGTAAATGTACACATTTACGGCTTTAATTTCACACTATTAATGCGTAAGTTGAAACATTTACATTATATATGTATATTAGACGTTTAATGTTTAATAAGTACTCAACATATGTGTAGTAAAATTGAATTGTTGCGTAAAATTACCCACATTAATGTAGGCAACTGATTTCCTCGCTTAATACACGTAAAATTACACAAATATTTTTTTAGTGTGTATGGCATAAAGACTCTGGGTCCACATGTTTTGTTTGCTTCTATGGCAGGTACCAAGCCTATTCAGCTAAGTACGCTTACTTGGTTATTAATAATTTATTGTGCTGTCCTGCCATGTAACTTGAAATTCTATTTTAAACTCTCAAGATAAAGCGTTTTAAGGTTTGTGTTTGTATGGGAAGTGCCATGCGTATTTGCTCAAGTCCATCTGACTGTCCTAAGGAAGTACTCCATCACATAGTGCTCACATAAGAGTTTCGTTGTATATCCTTGAAAGTTCTCCGTGATTTCATAATTTAAAATGTTCACTTCTTCGGCAGTTGCTACGTCCACTTGTCTAATGTTATGCACCTTAGGTTTGGATAGTGTCTTTATCAAAGTTTCATTATCACCCCTATCATGAATAAACATTCCTTCCGTATTTTCTCTAATCCCCTGTTTTGCGATCGTGGAAGATTTTAAGGGAATGGGAACAAATTCCCTGGAAAATGAGGTTATCGGCAATACTTTTTTGGGGAACATTTTTTGACGTTTCACGCAAATTTTGTTCCCTAACTTTTTGGCGTGGAATTTAATGAATAAAGAGTCAATGCTAGCAATATTTTGTAATTTTATTTGATAAAAAGATTTTTTTAACATATTTAGAAGATCCAGCAACACAAAGAGCAATTACTGATATTGGTCCAGCACATGGAATCCAGTATACAGTAAAAGTCTTCATGAAAAGGAGTAGATGGCAAACCAAGCTATGCTATACTATATTTTAGGTGATTTTTTTCTTGTGATATAGATAAATGTACTTCATTTTTATTTATAAAATTGTTCAGCTGACAGGTAAGCTAATTTCAAATATCAAAAATGCAACAATGATTTTGGACTGATAGGAAATAATTGGAAATATTTTGGCAGCACTGACTGGATATGAAGTTTTCCAATCCGCAATTATTTATGATCGCAAAATACTCCTCTCGAGAAACAACAAAATCCGAGAGAATCGTTTTCCTCCGGATATTCATGATAGGGGTGTTATTTTGTTGGAAAGCTCCCTCACGGTTAGAAATCTTGGAATAAATTTTAATACATGCGAAGTATTACAAAGATTTTTAATACAATTTTGATTAAATTTAATACTTTTGAATATATTAGAAAATTTTGTATTACATTTTGTATTAAATTCTAATACAGTTGAAACATTAAAACGATATTTTATAACATTTGGAATCAATTTGATGATATCGCAAGTATTACATTTAGCAAACGTAAATATGATACTACGTTGGCTGATGTCGTTAAAATGTTCATTCAACCCTTGTATTGAAAGGAAACCAGGTTCAAATCCCAGTGGATACGACATATTTTTTTTTTTTTTGAATTTTAATAAAAACGAGTATTAAATTTTAATACAAATTTGTATTAAAAATTAATTTTAATATCTAGACAGTATTGAACTTTAATATAATTCTGGTGTAGTCATATATGTAAGCCCAAAAGCATTTAAATTTATTCCAAAATTTCTAACCGTGCTGAAAATGATAACTTTAAACTTTAACTTCTATGGAAGGTGTCATTCTCACTTGTCGAATCCCATTCTCTTGTTTTCCAATGCACATGATTGTTAACTAACGGCTATATACCAAGTTTCACTGTAATGCTCTGCACAGCTCTTGCAAAATAATATGTATTCAAATTATAGGATAGAATTAAAATTTTTAAAATTATTTTTAAGTGAATTTTTTTTTTTTTTTTTGAGTACATCTTCCAGCCATAGTTTTTCTTGAAGCTAAGGCTATCTTGAACTCATAATAAAGGTTGTTCAATTGAGATTCAGATAGCTATTTTTTTATTTAACTTTATATGTAACATTTCATGTTGTTTTTAACTAAAATCCAATTTTAACTATGTCTCCCTTTGAATTTTAATTGTCCCTCCTTGAATATTAATTAAAGATAGTATAAACTTCGAGAAAAACCATGTTTGAAGAGCCTGCTCCAAAAAAAAAAAAAATATAAAAAAAAACGAATTGTGATCTTACCTCGACTATGGTTTCGATTTTTTTTTTTTTTGAAGCACACTTCAAATATGGTTTTTCTTGAAGTTAAGACTATTCTGAATTAATATTCAAGGAGGAACAATTAAAATTCAAAGGTAGTCATAGTTAAAATTGCATTTAAGTTAAAAAAGAACATGAAAAGTTACATACAAAGTTAAATAAAAAAAAAATAGCTATCTGAATTTCAATTGAACAACCTTTCTTATGAGTTCAAGATAGCCTTGGCTTCAAGAAAAACTATGGCTGGAAGATGTACTCCAAAAAAAAAAAAAAAAAAAAAAGGGGCCAGCTAAAAGGCCAAATTTGGCGGATTTGCACATATATACGAATTTGACTTTCCCAATTATATGTTTCTGGAATAAAAATGTTTGCCTGAGCTGATTTTGGTATGGATAGAGGAGGAAAACAGAGGTTGCGCATTTACATTTTTCGTCATATACATGATTGGCATTTACAGTCCGATCTTAAAGTTTGAGACATCTCATATGTATTTGTTTAAATTTTTCAACCTGCCACAGTTTTCTTCATTATTTTCTTTATTTTTATGACTTTTTCAGCATTTTTGAATTGTTTCATGATTTCTTAACCTTTTTCAACTTTTTTGATCATTTTCATATTATTTCGACATTTTTAAGCATTTTTCAATATTTTTTATGTATTTTCGACTTTTTGAATTTCTTTCAACTTTCTTTAATAGTTTCCGTACAGGGTTTAAATTGCTGCAGCAATTTCTTATACTTTGCTTTCTGCTGATCATTGCAACAAAAAAGTTCTGCTGCGAAATACTGTGCTGCGAAATGCTAATTGCTTTTTCGGCAGCATGCTGCACAAAAGTATTTCCTAAAATGCTGCGAAACTGGCCTAAAAAATGCTGATTCCCATTTGCTGCACATTTGTGTTTGTAAACGTATAACAAAAAAAATTCAAAGGAAAAAACGTACCAATGTTGTCTTTTGGTGCTTTTGGGGTAATATACAGCAATATATGGGCAAATAAATTTAAAAATTTGCCCTAAAATGATTCTGAATTTTTGTTTTTGGTATTACATAAATAAATGTAATTTTTTCTTTCTTAAGTTAATCAGGAGTGAAAAAAAGTAGCGTTCACATTTACAATGTTTTTATTTCGCTTCAGAAATCCAGTCTAAGCAAGAGCTATCCATCCACATTTTATTTTATTTTAAAGATTACATTAAATTTTTTCGGTTCCTAGCAAAAAAGAAAACATAAAATTCATTTCATTCAAATTATATCTTTTAATTCATTTAAAATAACTAAAAATTAACAAAATGTCCTTTGAACTTTACAAAATATCACATGGTATTTTACTTACATATTTATATTGTGTAAATGCAAAAAAATATCAAAATAATAAAAAGTAAATTCAGTCGTTTTAAAAAATATTAAGTAAATAATAAAAAAATTATTGAGCTTCGAATAGAGGACTAAGACTTTGCATGGCGCCATCTAGAAAGCTTTTGTTTAGTTTTATCAATAGAATATCTTCAAGAATATCATGTTTGAGTTGAGATCTTAAGTCTGAAAGAATTAACTTAAGAGCAGAAAAAGCTCTTTCTACAGTAACTTGTGTTGGCGGAATACCAAAACACACTTGAGCAAGTGCATACAATTCACAGTCTGAATGTTTTTTAGTTTTCCAATACTCAAAAACATTTGTAGTGCTGTCGCAAAAAGGTGGAGAGAAAAGTGAAATTTTAGTCTTCAAACTAACATTTTCCCCGTACGTTATACTTTTTCCTTGCAAAAGGTACTTATTTAAAAGATGATTTTCTTCATTGATATGGAAAATAGATGGCTGAGTTTCTACTGGATTCCAAGTGTAATTTTTTTTGATTTTCGGAGTTGGTATTTTGGGGATTTACTTTTTTTAGTTGCTCCCATATTCTGAGCAAAAAATTTGTAGCATTCAGCCTTTGCGCCTGGCTTAAGCGATGGTTGAATCTAGGATCAAGATATAAACAAGAATTGAACCCTTCGTTGTCCAATAGCTTAATTTCTCGTTTTTCAATAGATTGTAGAAGAATTTTTGCCATACTTTTGATGAAAATGGTTTCTTGACAGTGATTATCTTCTTGTGAAGTTGATATTTCTTCAGTTTGTAACTTACATTTTATCCAACATATATAAAAGTCTCCGTAATTTAATTGTTCCTCCTGAAACTTTATAACGGTTTTCTGAAGTGGAGCAAAAACTTTTACATATGCTTCAATGAAACTCCACAGACTTTCATTTAAAATAAAATTATCATCTTCTGACTTGTTAAGTACACTAATGTCATTGCTAACATAATTTCTGACATTTCTGAGGTCGTCCAACATTTTGTAAGTTGATCCCCAACGCGTAGCACAGTCCAGACCAGGTATTTTTAATTTATTCATTTGGAAAATATTCCTAAAGCCGTTAGATGATTTTTTCAAAAATTTGGTGAAATTACGGCATTGCAACAAATAACTCTTAACTGTTGGATCTTTTGTTACGTCAAGAGCACAAAGTTGGGTAGTGTGAGCTGCACATCTACAATGTTGAAGAACTCCAATTTTTAATGCGCTCTCATCGAACTCATCGTACGACTGAACATTATTGAAGTATTCTTCGTTTCTTTCTTCTTCATTCCATTCTTCTTGAAGTATTTGATCTTCACTCAATAATTTTGACGCTTTGATCATATTGGCACCATTGTCAGATGTCACGGACACTACTTGGTCTAATGTTATATTAAAGATGTTTAAAATTTCAAGTACCCGATCTGCTAATTTCCTTGAAGAAGATCCCATTACACCATGTATTTCACATATACTGAGGAATCGAGATTCAATATTATCAGCATTTGTAAATTGTGCACTTACTGCAAAAACAGTTCTACCTAATCTTGATGCACTGTCTATTTTAAGAGATACAAGTTTCCCCAATAATTCTAATTTGATTGTATTTTTAATATTCTTGGCGACCAGAGAAACAGTACTTTTGCAATTGGATGCATTTAGCTTAAACTTTTTGCCATGTAAGACACTTAGTCCGTCGCATATCGGATCTACAATGGATCGTAAATTTGAGGAATTCAAAACATTAAACGGTAAACCATCTTCTGTTACAAGTCCCACATATGCACGAAAAAGTTCTTGTTTAGTTAATTGTACTTTTATTAACTTGGTGGGTGTTGCCTTGTTGTTACTAAAACTTAATGGGATGTATGCATCTTCTTCTGTGAATACTACTTTATGAATCTTTTCCAAGTGCGCCCTTAAGTTATTCGTTCTGTCACTTTTCATAATATTGCTACACGCCTTGCATTTAGCGATGCTTGAATTGACTTCATAATATTCCAAAATGTTTGCTCTCTTAACACGCATTCTACAAAACGTAAGAACATAAAATATATGTATATAAATGTTTTGTATGTTCATATGAATATTTTATTAAATTTTAAATTAATTCCCAAAAATACCCCAATCTACTGCTTAAAATAAAGAAGAGACAACACTGAGCTCGTACGATACAGGCGCTGCAACTGCGCAGTATTCTCAACGACTATATTAGCATTTCATACACAAACGAAAAAAACACTATATAAATAAAAAAATACAAGTAACAAACACACAGAATTTATTTTTTTTACCTCATATTATTATTTATTGTTAGTAAGAAACTTAAATTATTGGAAAAACTCGCAAACAGCACGAACAAAAAAGAACACAACTTACAAAAAAATGCACACGACAAGATCCGTGTTGTCATCGTTAGAAAAAGCAACATTTGTAGAAGGTTCTGTATAAGCGAAAATTATACATAAGGAAGAAAGTAACAAAAACATTCTATGACAACACTGAGCATGATCGGTTATTTCTTGTCGGCTTACTTCGTATCAAAACATGTATGCATACAGTAATCCCTTGAACTACGCGGCTTCTGACTGCGCAGTTTCGGAGCTGCGCGATTTTGTTTTTACCACTAAAATTTCGGATTGCGCGGTAAAAGTTTCGCAGCAGCGCGTATATATTTCTCTTTTAACGCACTATTCTTCGTGAAATACATATGCACATAGAATTTGATGAATTAACTTTGCACATAAAATTTTGTGAATCTTCTTAAATTCGTATAGTTTTTGTGGTGAGTAACGGTGTAACAGATTAAAAAGTTATGTTTTGTTAAAAATTAATACATTTTAATAAGTTTAATTATTCATTAATAATCTCTCACCGTCTTACCTAACATTTTACTCTTTTGGTTTTGGTACTCAACCTAACTAATGCGATGTGAGTCTAAAACAATACGGTTTTTACTTGAATCTTATATCGGCGTTTTACGAGAACTGACTGTAATTGAAATATATTGAATAGCATTTCCAACAAGCAAAATTAGCTCAGCATTCCGCTCAACAAGCATTCAGCAGAATTCAACAGCGTAGTATTTTAGAAATTCAGCATCAGCAACAGTTTGGTTTGCCTTCCCATTATTTTTGCTTTGCTGACTGCAGTCAGCAAAAAAAGGCAAGTTTAATTTTTTGCTGACTTAGCTTTCAAACCCTGATTTTTATACTGGGACAGCTGTTTTTTGGCGATTTCCCACAAATTTTCAATGGAGTTGAGATCGGGGCTTTGAGCTGGACATTCCAGCTTGTCAAATCGTTGTTCTTTAAGCTATTTGGCTTTAATTTTTGCCATATGCTTTGGGTCGCCGTCTTGCTGAAGATGGACTTCCCCTATAGGGTAGGCACTTCGGTCAATGAAATCGGGTAGGTTGGCTTGTAATATGTTAAAATATTGTTCCTTACGCATAATGCCATCAATTTTCAAAAGAAGGCCAAGATGCCACCACGTGAAGCATCCCCAAACCATTAGGCTTCCGTCACCGTGCTTCATAGTTTCCTTTCAATTCTTTTTTGACATATTTTAGGGGGGAAGAAGCTTTCAATCCCATAATTCTCAAGAATAGATATGATATTGGTTTCAAATGTAAATTTACTTTTAGCTAACAGTACTGCGTGCGAGGCCGCACAGTAGGAGATCGTGGACAGAACAAAATGAGGGAGCGGGGGATTGAAATTTTTTTTAAGACAATCGTCAGTTAATACGAAAATGAAAAAAAAATATAAGTTTTACATTTTTTGGATTTAGTGACACAGTGGGCTCAAAGTTGAACTTTGCGCACCAAAAATGTTCTATGAAACTCTTTATGTAAGCAACTGTTGGATAGGCCGCTCTAGTTAACTTGTTTGAAACAAAATGCAGTAATGTAGCAAAGTACAATCCACTTTGTTCCACTTTATGAAAATCAATTTATTTTTTTTTATCGCCTTGGCTTGAATTTACTTTAGCTCCCATTCTCCAATGTTGATTCAACCAAACTTTTCTTAATTCTAAGCACAAATGTGTACTCAAAGAGTGTCGCTCGAATCTGGTTTCGGAGATATAGCCATCGGAAGTGGCGGATATAGATTTGTAAAAATCTTGATAAACTTGGGAAATCCTGAATGAATATTAAAAAAATATGGGAGCCATAAGAAAGATAATTAAATGGCCTACATTAATAGCAAGCAAAACTTTAAAATTTAACCTACACTCTAAGAAGTGGTTGAGAAATCACGGCAATAAATGTATTAAAATTTCACGCATTTATTGGCGATTTTGAAAAAACATCCCTTAAAATCTCGCTGCGTAGCGTATTTTTTCAATTTTGCCAAAAATGTTGCGTTTTTATAATAAATGCGGTTTTTTTCTCGCTATTTCAGCGTGTTTTCCTGCAAAGCGTAAGTAAACGCTGCAGTAGTGATATTTTACGCTATTGTAGCGTGATCATGACCTACATTTTAAAAACTCTCTGCTCTTGTTTCTATGCATCAGTCAACGAATACACAATTTTTGTCAGTTTGCTCTGAGCATTGAAAGAAGGAATAGAAGTGGCAGCACAAATAATATAATTTTAAGTATATACATACATACATAATATTTTGTTCTAAAAATGTTTAAGTGCAGTATTTGTGAAATAAAAGAAATTTCAGTAGTTTGTGAAAAAGTTTTCTTAAATTATAATAGCTATGAAGTGCATTGGTTTCGTTTTATGAAAATGTCCTTTGCCATACATTTTTTATGTACATATATTGGATATTATTTAAGTAATTGGAAACTTTGTTTTTTTTTTTCATAAATAAATGCACATATGTTATAAATAGAAAATTAACGCTTTTATACTTATAAGGATATCCACGTATTACATGGTAGGTAAATAAATCAAATTTTAAAGCAAAAACATTTTAAAAATTCTATTTTTATTATTTTGATGCATAATTCTAAAGGAGGAAATGTAAACGCAGACATTTCAAAAATTTCACTATTATAGTAAAAATTTCACGCTGCAAACGCGTTAAACTGCAATAGTTAATAAAATTTTACAGCAATAATAATAAAAATATAACGCTCAAAACAGCGTTAAAACCCCTAGCTACACAACATTCACGTAGATAAAGTGTGGAAAAACGCTGCATTAGCTACATATTTATTCAGAAGAGAGTGAGGTAGAGTGGAGAGAGAAAATAGCTCGTGAGAGGATTCACGCATTTATAGCGTAAAATAGTGCTGCCGAAACTGGCACAATCGTGCCAAACTGGCACTTTCAAAATTTTCTTGGCACTCTGACTATCATGGCACATTTTGGCACTGAGCGTGTAAATTTTGAATGATAACTTCTACTTATATAACTTTATATGAAATGAAAGTCTTATTTGCAATTTATTTGCACCGTAAACCAAAAAAGTGAATGTGTGCGCATGCACCTTAAGTGCATATGCTTATTTATAAACTCATTAGAAGTTGAAGTTCTAGAAAATTCAGTCGTTTTGACAGTTTTCCAAATGCTGCCTTGTTTTAAACACAACGTCGAAACTGTTGCGAAAATATTAAAAAATAAAAAAAAAATAATATTAAGTAGAAAAAACTGGCATGGATAATCACAAAGTTTTTGAGTAAGGAATGAATTTATTACCTATATTTATCATGGTATGGAACTCATGCTTTTTTCTCCAAACGTGTTGATTAAGAATTTTATAATTCAAACAACGAGCCAAATTATATCAAATCTACCACTTTTAACAATACCAGTAATATAAATAAATGCTATCGTAACTTCAACGACAAATTGTTGCTTAACTTCTCGTGGCTAACTAAAATAGGTTCCAAGGCATTTTGTATGTTTTGCAATCAATCCTTGTCAAACAACTTAAACCTGCTCAAATGGCATGCTGAAGCCACCATTCCCACCAAAAATGTCAATGCTCCCAAAAACTAAGTAAAAATAGATAGCTTGGACGCTGAATTGAAAATATTTATGTTTATACTCAAAAACAGTTTTCCATTTAATCTTATTGAAGACGTACTTGATTTAATTAAATCAGATGATGCAGACTCAAAAGTTGCTAAAAAAATTAAAATTTGTTGAACTAAGGGTAGAGAAACAAAATGTAATATTTTTTGTGAGGGTAGTACTAAAGGAATTTTTAATATTTTAAAAGTTCAAAATTTTTTTTTTAATAATCGATGAGACAACAGATGTGAGTTGCACAAAGTCTTTGGTGTTAGCATCACGACTTTTTGAATTTAAGGAAAACCAAGTTCAGGACTTTATTTGACTACACAGAATTAAGCAGGCATATTTGATATTTTTCAACACATATTTTGACTAACTAAACTATAGGTTCTTAATTTGCAATTATTATGTTTTTTTTTTTCTATCATTTCGTATTGACTCGGCTTGGCACGCTTTGGCACTCTAAGTGTGCGTCCACAGTGCGCGCTCAAAGCGGAGCCGAGCGCAAAGCTGATTTTTCATGCGAGAAGCGGAATTTTGGGTGGCCACAGTGAATGCGAGAATCGGCCCTGAAATTCTGCTTGTCGTTCGTATTTTCATGTTCGTATTTGCTGTTCGTTTTTACTTCATTTATTCATTTGTGTTTATTGAAGTAAAAAGCAATGGATTCGTCTGATGAAGAGTATTTTGTTTCTCCGATTGTCATGGACTATTTTTTAAAAGAAAGACAATTTGGAAAGCATCCAATAAACGTAAAAAGGAACGAATTTGGTGAATTTCATCATTTATATGAAGATTTGAGGAAATACCCAGAAACATTTTTTGAATATACCCGAATGAGCATCGAAACTTTTGACTACATTCTCAAAAAAATTTCGCAACATATTGATAAAAAATGGACCAATTTCATAAAAATACCCATAACTATTTGTGAACGACTAATTGTTACTCTCTACTTGTACATTCATTTCTGTTGAGATTGAAATTTTCTACTAAATTCTACTAAAAATACCCATAACTCCTTGTGAACGACTAATTGTTAATCTCTACTTGGTACATTCATTTCTGTTGAAATTGACCTCCATTAGTTTTCTACTAAATTTCTGTTATAATAACATTTATTTTTTGATCCCATAGAGCAGAATGAGAAAAAATTTTACTAATCAATAATTCACAGTCCATTTTATTTTTTATTTACGAATAATGAAAAACAATAACGACGAACAAAACACAAATTCACTTGGAAAAAGCAACTACACATGACATCATCAACACCTGTAATGCGAGTCGGCGCTGAAAAACACTTCAAAACTGTTTTCTCGCATTCAATCCGCTTTGCGCTCGGTTCGGCTCGGCTTTCACTGTGGCCACCATGCGTGATTTCGTATGAAATTGTATGCAGCCAGTTTCTCGCACTGCTTCTCGCATTGATCAGCTTTGCGCTCGGCTCCGCTTTGAGCGCGCACTGTGGACGCACACTAAGTTTCAGATGGTTGGCACTGAAATTTTTTATGGTGCGGCAGCGCTGGCGTGAAATATTCAAATTTTTGTGCTGTGAGGATTTACTACAATAATTGTAGGTAATCTGTTGCCAGTAATAATTGTAGTAAATTCCCGGCTTTTTTTCTTAGAGTGTATGATTTTGAAGATGTGACGATTTTTCTAATTTTGTGACCAATTTTTTTTTAAAAAACCGATATTTTATTCCAAAAAATGTGCATGTAGCATGCTAAGAAAGCTGAGTGAAGTTGTTGGCATATCTGTTTCTTGTGACTTTCTCATGTAACCTGATATTCTGTAGCAAGTTCTGCAGCTAGACGGAACAAAAAGTCTTTTCTCTATATATTTTTACCTGTCGTGTTTTTGTACAATATCCACGCATTTATTTCAGCTAAATCTAGAATATTTTAAAAACTTGAAGTGTCCAACTTCTTGATCCTGATTTGACAATATATTTTCGTGCCACTTGGTCAGTCACATCAACTCCAAATGAATGTAATGAAAAACTTATTATCAGGTAAGCTCTTGTTTGTTTTATTAATTCTGACGTGTTTGTGCTTTATACTTAGTATATGTAAGTACTTTCTTTTTTAGTTTGCTCTTGTAAACTGTAAGTGTACATCCATTTGATTCACAAAGTAACGTTGAAAGCCGAGCCATGCTATATTTTTTTTTGTTTGCAAGATTTTGGGAGTTCCCTTTTATTTGCACGTATTGTTCCAACAAATTTAGTATTTTTAGATAGTAATTTTAGCGCCAGAGGAAAACTTGTGAAAAAATTGTCCATTGTTACGGTTCTACCTTTCATAATGTAGGGTTGGATAAGTTTGAGTACAATGAATTCGCTTAGAGGTGTAGAGGTAGAGGTGTAGAGGCTAACATTTTATTCCTTGGTTAGAAAGAGTTGCTCATCTAAATACTGTAATATGTGTAATATATGCCGTTGGTTTGTAGCAATTTTGGCTGTTTTCAATAAATTTATTACAAACTGTTGAAACCAAAGCAAATTTGTCTGTAAACGTTGACTGTGCTCATTTTCTTGTCGAATCGAATAAAACGTAGAGTCTCCGTAAAATCTACTCATATTTTTTAAAAAAAAGTTTTGTCCCTACTTCTTATTCCATAAATATTCAAGTCTTAAATTTTTTGCTTCGTATGTTCCACGTGCATACAATATCGCAATGAAGGCTTCATATATGATCAGGTTAAGGTGTGCTGTAGTGAAGTCATAACAACTCGTCAGCATAGTTTTGTTAATGACAGATCTACAGTTTCTAACCTTCTTGATTTCACTTCTTTTGCATTAAGCTCTTTAGACTCTGGTGGGCAAGTTGACTGCATCTACACTGACTTCAGTAAGCATTTGATAAATTACCACATAATTTGATTTTGATTAAATTAAAGAAGCTTGGATTTCCTTTAAGTTTCGTCAGCTGGATTGAATCTTATTTATCTGATCGCTCATATCAAATAAGATTTTGGAGGGTGTTTTCCTCCCCATTTAGCGCAGCATCAGATGTTCCACAAGGAAGCCACCTGGGGTCGCTCCTGTTCATTTCAGCAATTAATAACGTTACACATGTTATTAAAAACTCCCATCTGCTAATATATGCAGATGACATGAAAACTTACAGGAACGTGAAGGGGGTAGGTGATACTCTTCCACTTCAGTCTGACTTGAAATCCTTTGAAGTTTTTAAGAATAACTTATATCTCAATCCTGATAAATGCCAAACTATGATTATTACCAGGAAGAAAAATTTTGTGAAGTTTGATTATAAATTTAAAGATAAGAAAATTTGTCGTGCCGATTTAGTCAGAGACCTAGGTATACATTTTGATACTGAACTGACTTTTAATGATCATTTTAGTCAAATGTGTAAAAAATCCTCATCCCTGCTCGGCTTTATTAAGAGGTGTCCAAAAGAATTTAATAGCCCTTTGGTAACGGCTACTTTATATAATACAATAGTGCATCCTCACATAGAGTACGCTAGCCAAGTTTGGTCACCATTTTATAACGTTAATATAAATAGAGTTGAGAGAATTCAAAAAAACTTTATTCGCTTTGCTCTCAAAGGCTTAAATTGGATTGACCCTTTAAACCTTCCTCCTTATGAGGATCACTTAAAGATAGTACATATGCAGTCTTTGAGTTCCCGTAGAAATATTGCGGAAATACTTTATCTGTATCAACTTGTAACTGGATCTCTTGCTGCACCAGAGATTCTTAACTACATACAATTTAATACAAATCGGAAGAACACTCGTAGCTCCTATAAATTATTTTATCAACCGGTTAGTAGAACTAATTATATGGCTAAATCTCCTTTTAATCGCATGACAACTCTTATTATTAATTGCGAAGTTTATAACGTTAGCTTGTCAAAAGGTCAACTGAAGCTTAGACTGAAAACTAACTGCAGCTAAATTTATAGCTTAATGGTGGTGTGTATTTTTATGTTTGTGTTGTCCGAGCCCCACAGCATGCTGGGTAAATTTTTTCTAACATTTATCCCTTAGACCATATGATTAAATCCATAAAATTACATTCATGCAATATATACATTAGAGTGTTTTTTCATACTTTTGGAGAGGGATTTTATTTAATTTTTCCAATATTATAGCTTGAGGAATAAAAATAATTGTCCCAACATCTGAGCTTCCTTACTCAAACCTGTAAACGGCGCGGGCAGGGTTTATGTCCAAATTCGTTGAAACTTAACGAAAAAACCGACTTACTAAAACGTAGAAAAAGTTTGTCTTAAGTGCCAAGATATAGGGTTTTGTGATTTTTAGTTGAATGGGGGACGCCACCCACTATTATCAAACTACGCCCACATTTTTCGTGTGACTAAAAATGCGGAAAAAATGCACCCGAAGATGGTTTTTTTGAAAATTTGCGGTCCTATAGAGCAACTTCGGATATTGTGATATGGTCGGGTCATGTGATATGCCATCATAATTCCTTAAATAAACAACTCTCGACAAAAATTTTTTTGTCAACATATCAGCAACGGAAAAAGATACGTGCTGCAGGGTTTTGTGCGTTCTCCTTCACTGTTTTTGGACTCTGTGTGGTGAAATGGATTTAGCCACAAGTCGAGATTTTATTTGTGTGAATTAAGCCCAAAAAAAATGTATGTATTATAGCCGAAGTACTACAATTTGTTAGTGGGGTAAGAATGTGAGTTCTTTATATGCTTAAAGCCTGTTAACTTATCGAAGATCTTATAAGCTGCGATTATATCTCGAATTAAATTTGGTAACTTATCTCTAAATTTATTGAGTATTAAGAAATCTTAGTTTAACGAAAAATGCAACACATAAAGTCAATTGCGAATTTTTCATATAGAAATTTGAGGTTAATTGAGCATAGTACATGTGGCAGATAACAAAAATATTTCAAAACAGAGAGATGCAGACATGGAAGAAAAGCCAACAAAGTTCCCAGCGGCTTGCAAAATGCTGCTTATTGCATAAAATTTCAAGTTCGTAAGCAACATACTCCCCGAGTATATTAATACTAAAATTCGGGTAATGTGATATAATCTTATTTGCTCCACCCAGCAAGGACATTACCTGTGCTTTTTGCTTAAATCCTTCTAGAGGGATACATAGATTCAGACCTGAGTTCAATGCCTGCAATGCGATTTAATTTGGGCTCACAATGATGGCTTTCCAATTTTTGTATGTGAGTCATCTTTTGAAATTAGTATGTTCTGCTTTTCACTTATTGATTCAGTTTAAATCTAGTTTTTTTTTTATAGAAATTCTATTGAAAGATGTAATATTATTGTATTTTTAGTTCCTACTGTTTTATACTTGTTATACTTTTCATGATGGCATGTCACATTCTCCGAACGCTATATATCACATTACCCGCCAATTTCACATCTAGAAGTATGTACAATTATACCGAGTGTGAACTAAATGTGGAATATCACATTATTTTCCTTGTCCGCTTCACATGAAATGTCAGAAGAGTTCACATTAGACATGTTCAAAATAACCTCATGTTTAAGGATTCTTCGGAAACGCTCATTATTTTTGGCCCTTAACTTAAAAGAAGTTTTTTTTTAAATTTGGGCTCCAAGGATTTGTTGAAATCTTAGTTAGTTTTAAATTAAAAATAAATTGTCCATTTCCAACATCCAGCGATTTTTAGACCCAAAAAACTCGTATGGGACCTCTGTGCAATGGAGAGGAGAGTTCGACCTTTCAAAAAAAAAAAACATCCTTCGAATTACTGATATTCAGTTATCTCGATATGGAATAAAAATCCGGACGAAATCAACTCGTTTTCATACAAATTTAACGTCAAAACAAATTCTCTGAAATTTCGATTTCATTTAAGTCCATTAATTTTGGCTCGATATAGGCTACTGTATTGAATAAATTGTCAGGTCTGTTCAATTTTCCCACTTTTGTCAAAGAAAGAAAGATTAACACGCGAACAAATAGCAAATGTCAAATGAAATCTTAAAGCGATGTATTTTTGTGTAAAAGAAATATGTTATATATTAAAATGATCTCAATTTACAAATTAGGTGTGTACTTTACTTGAAAATTCGTACACATTTTTGATAGTTTGTGCTATTTTTTACTATTTCTGGTTCCTGTACAAAAAAAAAATTGCAGAAGAGAGTGAAGTCCGTACCAAATGTTGCTACTTTCTGCTAGACAAATTTCGTGTAGTAAAAATTTTCAAGCCCAGTCTTTGGCAGTTAATTTGAAATTTGTTCAATCAAAAAAAAAAAAAAAAAAAATAATAGTTAAAGTATTGATATCAAAAATAAAATTAAGTTGAATTTGAAATTTGAAGTTGAAAATTGAAAAATAATAAATGTGTTTTTGACGTTTTCTTCAAAAGTTGCAACTATTTACTAAAACGTATTCCCGTACTTTTTGCAATTTTTCACGCTCAAAGAGGATTTTATGGCTTATTCCCACAAATTATTCAACTTGCGAATTTCTGCTTCAACAGTTACGGAACAGACCTCATGTCAAACAAAAAGGAGGTAGCTAATTTCAAACAAAAATGTCAGCAAAAAACAGTTATAGCAAAATAAAATGAGTTAAGTAATTTTTAACAGAAAGCTTATGTCAGCGAAATTTCGATAATGTCAGTATTAAAGACTAGCTTTACAATAGAATTCACTTTATGAAAACCTCATTTATTAAAAAAACGTATTGACTATTCAAAACAGAATTAAAGACGCTTGTGTAAACATGCAAATGTGAGCTTTAAAATGTTGAATAACTCAATATGAGTCTATGTAATCGTTTAAAGCAGAGTTCTACCTTTATTGTAGCTGATGACCACATTAATAACTAGGGTCAAGCACATGAAGATTAATCAGTGTCATTCGCAACTAAAAGAAATACGAAATTTTAAACAAAATATGAGCTTAAAGAAGAACTAAAAAAATTATGTCGGAGGAATACCAACTTTCCGTTGCATTAAGCTAATTTTAAATCACACTGGACAATGCAATATGGTAAGCTAAAACAAGCTGAGGCCACGAAATCTGTAATCCACAAACATAACTAATAATTAAGATAAATGACAACAGAGACGATTTTGTTCTCTACATATTAATGCTTCAGAAACTAAAGCTATGGCTTCCCATGCCGCTAGAACTATTCCTGTGAATTTCTGGATTTTTATCAACAGTGTGCATATAAATTATGTAGATGAGCTGAATTGTTTGGGTGTTTTACTTAAGGGGTTATATCTCCATTATGCTATAAAAAACAAGGCAGGTTTAATTATTTTTTTTAAAGGACACTTGAGAAAAAAGGTATACAAATAATATAACATTGGATTAAGCAACTCTTGAAGAAGGGAAAAAAACTTTTTATTGATATTTTTTTTTCAAAATGGCGGCTGTGCAGTGATTACCGTAAACCGCTTTATCAAAAAGGTCTTCCGCGGCGGGCAGTAGAAGTCTCGTCCAACTCCACCTATAACAAAAAAAAATTTTTTTCATTATCTACATGAGTTTTGCTGTTGAAGTACACATGATTATATTTTTAGAGTTTTTTTCGCGAAATGACAAATGTTTTAACAAAAAATCGTATTTTCGACGAAAAAAATCGACTTAAATTGCTTATAACTTTTTTTCTTGTTAATTAATTTTTACTTCAACAGATAATCAAACAATGAAGCTACTGTTAAAATTTGAAGTCAATCGGATGTAAACTTTTTGAGTTCTACTGCCTGCCGATTTTGAAAACATGGTTTCGAGAAAAATGCGTTTGAAGTTTTAAAATGCTATACATCTTCATCAAAGTTTCTTGGAAAAAATTGATTCAAAAAAATGTTGAGATTAAATCGGTACTAGGGCGCTGTAGATTTTGATTCTAGGATTATTTTGGCATAATATAAGCCAATAAAAAAAATGAAAAAGTAAAAAAAAATTAGGAAGATATAACCCCTTAATAAAAATGTGAGTTTTGAAACTTACATAAATAATCTTATTTCACTCGTAAACACAACGTTAAGAAAATTTTATGATCTTTATCTTTATTTGCCATTGCACCTCAAACAACGTTTTTAAATGCTTTTTTAATATCATAAATAGCTTATTGTCTCGAAGTCTTTTCAGAAACTTATTCTTTTAATGAATCTCTGTTGTTTAAACCAGCTTTCGGAATGCTTTAGCCCAGTAGCAAAAAAGTGCACGCATTTTGAGTAGATGGCGTGCCAACTACCAAATGAGTATAAACTTTAAAACGTTTTATAGAAGGAGTTATTTGAGGTAGTGTAACCAAATTCTACACTATAACTAATAATAGTTAGGACAAGCTGACAGAAATTAGAAATTTCGACAAAAAGATATGGCACGTCCCATACAAGCAATCAATTCAAAATGTTGAACTAAGTACCCAGAGGCAATTAAGCAAGGTTCTGGTAGCACTGCAGCAATTCGAAAGATATTTTTATTCCCTTTCTAACGATATACTCTTTGCTTGAATCGGATAAGATTTGATGGAGTTACAAGCGCTCAAAGTCCAAAAAAACTGACATTTTTGGTCTTTTTTGAAAATCACTCAATTTCAATTGCTCCATTTGAATGAAAAATTTTTTGTTTTTCATATTTTTAAAATTTTTAATGAAAGACTATTCTTTTGCAAATATTTTAAGTATAATTTTGCGAAAATCGGACATAAAATGTAGAAGTTATTCGAAGAAACAGTAAAAAACTTGCAATAAAATACATACGATTGTGTTTGTGTGTGGTTCTTTACTTTTATTCTCCGTTTCTTCCCGGTGGCGAACGTCACGATGAGTCACCGATGACAAATAGTGACAATCTTATATCATAGGTGACAAACGGCAACATTTGTTCGAAGTCATGCATGAACTCTTAGAACAAATGACCCAAATATCACTGATGAAATATGCTGACAATGTCATGCAACCGTCAGTGTGCTAGCGACTCATAGCAGACAATATAATTATCATTCATTTATGAATAGTTCACTTATGCGTACTCCTTCGAGTGGCTGTTGGAGTCAATTAGCATTTACCATTCATCGGTGACAGTGTCGTTTCAGAGTCAGCATCAAAGCGACGCTTATATGAAAATGTCATCGAGTTGTCATTAATGAATTTGTCACAACAACTTTTATTTGTTTTTATTTAGATTTATTAATCAAATAATCTGGCACAGTTTAAGCAAAATTTTTCGTGGAGAATAAAAAATTTACAAAGCAAGTTCTAGTCTTTTTATTGTTGTTGTTTGTTTTTCTAAATGGTTTCTGTTTTTTTTTCGGAATTATCCTTTGTTCTGCAATGTTGTTTGATTTCACAATTTTTTAATACTTCTGCGGAGATCAGTAACAAGTTCTTCAAAAGTAGGACAATCAGTGGAATCTGTTAAAAAAACGATACATTGTTGTTGTTTTAATAGCTCTATTTCAATTCTTTTTTGAAAACATGTTAACTCACCCCAAAATGCTTATATTTAGTCTGGGTTGGAGTATTTATTACACTAGTTTACAAGAAAAAAGATCTGGTTTCTCATAGACTTTTTTCGATGTATTTTGGGGTGCAGATTCCAAAAATGGCAACAATTTTTTTTTTCTTAAGAATCCTTTTCGAGATATCCTCAAAAAAACCCCTTTTTCGGCACTTTTTTCATTTATTAGACTATATCTCCATAAATTTTTTTTTGACTCAAAAACGATTTTCATTATTCGAAAGATATTTGTATTCCCTTTCTAACGATATGCTGTTTGCTTGAATCGGATAAGGTTTGATGGAGTTACAAGCGCTCAAAGTCCAAGAAACTGACTTTTTTGGTCTTTTTTGAAAACCACTCAATTTCAATTGCTCCATTTGAATGAAAAATTTTTTGTTTTTCATATTTTTAAAATTTTTAATGAAAGTCTATTCTTTTGCAAATATTTTAAGTATAATTTTGCGAAAATCGGACAAAAAATGTAGAAGTTATTCGAAAAAAACACTAAAAAACTTGAAATAAAACTAAACGAAAATACATACGTTTTTTATTTAAAAAGAAACGGAGAATAATGGCCTCATTTTGTAAATCACTTCACACCACTTCGCGCTGCGTTGTTGAAATTTTCATTTTATAAAACTCAACCCTACACTTGCGTTGAGTAACGCAATAACGTAGTGGAAAGTACTGAATGTGGCATTTTGTAAAACGTAACGCTGCGATTTCGTTCAAATGAACTGTCAATTTCTTCACTTGTTATTGAGCTGCCGTTAGAATGGAAAATTCAAAACAGTATTGTATTTATGTTTGGATATATTCTTAAATAATACAATATAATTCTTAAATACAGGTTAAAGAAAGCATCATCACAGGTCATCGATAGATTTGAGCGATGAAGGAAAATAAATTCCACCAATTGTTGCAAACATTTCAAGACAGTAAAAAGAATTCAATATTGACATAATTCAATTAAGTGTAAACAAAACAAACGTAAACAAAAAAAATAAAATAAACAAATCTGATGTCGTTACCAGATAACAAAAATTTGTAAGTGTTTGAATTTTTCACAAATTTACAAAAATTATTCTCATTTTATTTTACATCTGACAACGTTTAACTGTAGCTGACTGACAATTCATCGTAACAACGTAACATAGTCAACGCAATTACGTGGTGATTTATAAAATACCGATATTAAAGCGCTGCGTTGCGTTGCGTTAGCGTTGCGTTGCTCCACCGTGATTTACAAAATAAGGCCATAAAAGTAAAGAGCCAAACACAAACACAATCGTATGTATTTTCGTTTAATTTCATTGCAAGTTTTTTACTGTTTTATCGAATAACTTCTACATTTTTTGTTCGATTTTCGCAAAATTATACTTAAAATATTTGCAAAAGAATAGTCTTTCATTAAAAATTTTAAAAATATGAAAAAGAAAAAATTTTTCATTTAAATGGAGCAATTGAAATTGAGTAATTTTCAAAAAAGACCAAAAATGTCAGTTTTTTGGACTTTGAGCGCTTGTAACTCCATCAAATCTTATCCGATTCAAGCAAACAGCATATCGTTAGAAAGGGAATACAAATATCTTTTGAATGCTGAAAATCGTTTTTGAGTCAAAAAAAAATTTATGGAGATATAGTCTAAAGTGCCGAAAAAGGGGTTTTTTGAGGATATCTCGAAAACGATTCTTAAGAAAAAAAAATTGTTGCCATTTTTGGAATCTACGCCCCAAAATACATCGGAAAAAGTCTATGAGAAACCAGATCTCAAGATCAACCCCAAATTTGTAAACTAGTGTTATTAATTAAGAAATTATTATTAAATTTAACCAAAATTATTCAAACTTTTTATGGAAACAATTTTTTTTTTATATTTTTATCAATTAACTTGACAAACTCACCGCAGCCGACTGTTAACAGTACTCATAGCTTGTACAGGGTGTTTTTTTTAGAGGTATAGAGCTTCAAATTGAAATAAAACACAAGAAAATCGTTTTAATGTCCATCAATTTGGCTTTATTGGAAGGATAATTTTATGCCATTAATGTTTAAATATGATTTCGGGCATGTGGCCGCCGCGGCTGGCTCGAATAAAGCCAATTCTACAGGTCCAATTTTGAAACACTTTTTCGAGCATATGGGGCCGTATGTCGACAATAACGCCACGAATGTTGGCTTCCAAGTCCCCTAACGTTTCTGGTTTGTTGGCGTAGACGAGCGACTTCACATATCCTCAAAGAAAATAATCCAATGGTGTCAAATCACATGATCTTGGTGGCCAATTGACAGGTCCATTCCGCGAAATTATGCGCTCATCGAATGTTTCCTTCAATAAATTGATTGTGACGTGCGCTGTGTGGCATGTAGCGCCGTCTTGTTGGAACCACAACTCATCCACATTCATGCCATCCAATTCGGGAACAAAATAGTCGGTTATCATGGCTCTATACCGGTCTCCATTAACGGTAACTGACTCTCCAGCATTATTTCGGAAGAAGTATGGCCCAATGACTCCACCAGCCCATAGAGCACACCAAACAGTCAGTTTTTGTGGATGTAATGGCGTCTCAAGGGTCTCATGTGGATTCTCTTCACTCCAAATGCGGCAATTTTGCTTGTTGACGTAGCCATTCAACCAAAAATGAGCCTCATCACTGAACAAAATTTTGCGATGAAAATCAGCATCGAGATCAATCTCATTTTCGGCCCATACACCAAAATCACGACGCATTGCATGGTCTCGCGGCTTTTATTCTTGCACAAGCTGGATCTTGTAAGATCGCAAGCCAAGATCTTTGCGCAAAATCTTCCATAAAGTTGATGGACAAAGCTCCAATTGCTGTGCATGGTGGCGAATCGATTCATTCGGGTCCTCTTCAACATTTTGCTCTACAGCGGCAATTGTTTCTTCGGTGCGCACTGTTCGACGTCTCTGCGGATGCGTATTATCACATAGAGTAAACGTAGTGCGAAAACGACCCATGGTTAACCGAATTAATTGCTCGGATGGACGATTATGTCGACCATAAAATGGACGGAGCTTGCGGTAAACTTCGCGAACTGAACCATTATTTTCGAAATAAATTTGCACGATTTGCAAGCGTTGTTCTTTTGTCAACCTGTTCATGATGAAATGGCAAACCAAACTGAACATAAATGACATTAGAGTTGACAGATTTGACCATAAAATGCCAGTTTTATCTCTATTCGAAAAACAAACCTCTAAAAAAACACCCAGTACATGGATTTTCTTGTATTTCAATATGTAAGTGTCATGTAGAAAAACCGTTAAGGCATAAAAGTTAACATTTGACGTCTATTTTCATATTTTCATATTATCGTATTAAAAGTTTTATTTTTTTAAGTTATAAACAAAAATTATTTAAAACTTGAAATCGAAAATTTTTTTAGAGAAAAAATAAAATCCTAGCAATAATTTTACAATTTATTTCTGTTTGGGACGAGTCCTGGTTCCCTAGATATAAATTTATGCATCAACAAAGCACGCGCAAAGCGGAGCCGAGTATAAAGCAGATTGCATGCGAGAAAACAGTTTTGAAATGCTTTTTCGCGCCGACTCGCATTGCAGAAGTAGATATTGTACTGCTTAGTTACATATAAAACCTATTTTTGAAGTGAATTTTTGTCTGAGTAGTATTTAATGAGTATTTGTGTGTGCATAATTCCTTTGCTTTTGTAAAATAGATTTTGAAATTGTTATAGGTAGAGTTCTTTCTTGCCCTTCTCTGTAGGACAACAAAAATAAATGCTATCATAATAGAAAAATTTGACAGAAAATTCATGGAACTCAATTTCATAAATACAAATGAATCACAAGTCTGAAAAGTCTGCATACATATGTAAGTATATAGTCAACAGCAAGATACGAACGTCAAGCAGAATTTCAGCACCCATTTCGATTCACGTGATTAATGGTCGCCCTCTTGTGCCGTCATACTGGAATAACATATTTTCAAGATCCCAATGAACCAATTCCAGCAAGCTCCATTTTCTTCATTTTGTAATATTTTTAAAAAGTTTTCAGAATGCAAATAGTCGTCTTCATAAGTGTTCTTCTTTTTTTTCGTGTTAAAGTGTTTGTGCGATGTACTAGTGTATACTATTTGTGGCAAGGCCAAGGACAGCACGCTTAATAATTATACATTTACTTTGTCAAAATGTAGGTGAAAGGAATTATGTCATATGTTTTGTTTTTCACTGCGTATGCACAATTTTGCTATGTCAAGTATTCCATGTTAACCTACTTCAGTTTTAAGTGTGCTACATACTCACACTGCAAGAACAAAAGAAAGAGACAAAATAATGCAAGTTAAATATGACAGCTAATCGCCACTTGCGTCTGATGATGTTGAAAATGTGTGGATGTGACACTCTAAACATGAAATTTAAGTTAAATGAAAGGTATTCTTTTGGAAGACTCTCAAGGAATGTACCAAAGGAAGTTATGGCGTATGTCTGATCAAAAGTAAAGGGCAAAAGTGTATTGCTTAAGTTGGAAAAAAAAATATTAAGCAATCAAAAAAAAAAAAATAAAAAAAAATCTGCAAGTTGATTTACAAAAACCAAGAAGCCCTTACAAGTTTTAGTACAGTTAAATACAAAAAAGGAAACAGGCTTATTTAACCATTTGGGAAAAGAAAGTTTGAGTTGCCCACAACCAACAATTTTCCTTACAAAAAATTCATCTTAAGGTAGCAACCCCACAAGCCGCCATGATAGAAAATAAACCCAACAAAACACCACTGCAGAAAAAGTTCAATGATCGATGATGAGGAAACACATTACATTATTTTCTTCCTTCCACAAATGCTTTAACTCCTTGCTGGTAAAGTTAGCCCCCACCTCGCTAGACTAAGTCCCAGAGACAAGTCAAGCGGAGCTACCTTTTATTCGTCTGTATTTGTGCACCTTGGCGTCAGTTTTTCCCTTTTCATTTTCTATTTTTTCAAAACATATGAAAACTTCTTGATAAAATAGAAAAAAAAAGTAATATTTGATGCGATTGAAAAGTTCCTTTTTTCAAAGGACGAGTAGCTTGTTTGGGGTTTCTTTGCAATGACATCGATGCTTTCGCTATCTCTTCAAAATTCGTCAGACAAGCAAAAAAAAAAAAGATAACGGAATGGGGAACGAAATATAAAAAGTTTTCCGTAGGTTTTGCCAGTGGTATTGGCAAAGTATATTTATCATTATTTTGTATTTACAATATGAAGTTTGCATTAATGGAATGTCTTTACTAGTATGTTGACATTAAACAGATACCTGCTTACTGTCAACGTTGCGCCAACAAACAACACTGTCATAAATTAGGTTATTTGCTCGAATAAAAATCAATGAAAAGTGTAAAAGTTTCCTTTCGATTAAGCAGCTGTTTTAGTGTTCGTATTGTCTTTTGATTCTAAAATTGGCCATCATTTTGTTGAATGTGTTAAAGAAACCACATTTGGCACTGAATATAAGGACACGGCTTTTGGCAATTTGGAAAGAGACTTTGGGCCGGTAAAGATTTGTGAACATTTTTTTTTTTTTTTAAAAAAACTTTGTCCAAAAGACAACACTTTAATGCTATTCCTTTATACGCGGAAGCTCGAAAAGCATGTAAAATTCGAAAGTTTTCAAACTTGTTTATGGGAACACCTCTATCTATGCAAACAGAGCAATGTAAATTCAACAGTTTGATCAGTATTGCCACATCCAGGAAAAAATTTATCATGATGTAGAATTAGGTAAATAAATAACAAAATAATTTCTAAGGATCATGTTTTTTAATATAATTAATGTTATGTAAGATTTATGCGGAAGTTTCTAAAGAAATTTTAAATTGTCAGCGAATTGTGGCGACAAACTACAACGCTGATTCACTTTTTGAGGCTTCTTGCTCAACAAATTTACCTCTAAAGTCTTCGAGGTGGAGTAAAACTTTTTGCTCCGTAGAAATCTTTTTTTGAGGCTTGAAAATATTCTCAGTTTACGCAGTTTGCATAGTTTTCGAGGCATCTTCGCGTTTATAGGAATACCTTTTTTAAAACTTTCAGTAAAGTTAAAAAAAAGGAACAAATAAAGTCACTTTATGGTGATATATTAACACATAAAATATAAGCAGAGATACAAAAGGTTGATATCTTCTTATTGAGATTAATAAATTTTGGCAACACAAATATATTTTAAAATATTGAGCCAATTTTGAACAGTTCGTTTTTAAAGGCACACACAAATTTTACCTTAAGATTTTAAAAGAACTTAATTGTCTTTGATTCATATTTCAAAAATGGTCAGAGATGAATAGATGAAAAATAACGACAGATTTGAGATCTGACTAAAAAATACGATTTTTTACAATAAGCTTTAATTTTTTTAATTATTTTCCAACACTCATTATGCGGCTTATTTGCACGCGCAAGAGTTCTACTGTGTAAATTCAGGCAACATTTCCACCCAAACGGTTGGTGCTCCTGGGCTAGAGGCCATTTTACAAGTGTTTAGATTAAACATATTAAAAACCCCTTTCTCCTAAATTCATGGATGCAATTTAGGGAATGTTTCGGAATATACAATATTATCACAAATTACCATTTTTGATCGTCAGCTTTTGTTTGCTAAAGTTTTGCCGGCAAAAAGTCCAAGTTAAATCATGTCTAATTGCTACAAAAACGTACGAATCGTTGTAAAAAGTGGAGAGTATTTAAGTCGAGGAACAATTTTCGACTGACGTAAGTGTTTTCGAGAAGGTTGGCAGTCAGTTGAAGAGGTTGACCGAAAACCCAAAATATACGTCCGACCATCAAAAATCAAAGCAATTCTGATCGCCATCAACGACTATGAATTTTTTTTCAAGGACGTAGATACCATTAAAACAGCAGCGATGCGACATCTGAAGGCAGTACCGGTTGAGAACATGTGCCAATCGTTTGAATCACTTTTAAGTCGCTGTCGACAGTGTTAGATTGAACAAATTTGAAAAAATCTTGAAACAGGTGAAAAAAGCTGAAAGAGTAGAAAAATCATGAAAAATGTTGAAAGAGGTTGAAAAATGTTGAAACAGTTGAGAGAGGTTGACAAACTCGAAAAAAGTTTAATGAGGTTGAAAACGTCGAAATCAATTGAAAGAGGTTGAAAAAAAAGTCGATAAAATATCGAAAATGTTGAAAAAAATTAAGAGAGGTTGAAACAGGTGAAAAAGACTGATAAAGTCGATAATATATGAAAAGTGTTGAAAGAGGTTGAAAGATTCCAAAAAGTTAAATGCGGTTGATGATTCGAAAAAAGTCGAAAAGATATGGAAAAAGTTGAAAGAGATTGAAAAATGTCAAAAGAAGAAGAAGAAACAGGTTGTAAAAATTTGAAAGAGGTTGAAATAGTAGAAGATGGCTGATAACATCGAATATAAAAACTGTTGAAAAAAGTTGATAAGCTCGAAAAAAGTTGAAAGAGGTTGAAAAAAGTTGAAAAAGGTCGAAACAGTAGAAAAAAGTCGAAACAGTAGAAAAAGGCCGAAACGGCGATTCGACCCCTGGTTTAAGAATTTGACATATACTACAAGTGAATGCATTCATGACCCATCAAGATTTCCAAGCTCTTGAGTCTAGCTGTTACTTATCTGTTACCAAAAATGGTGGATTTCTAGCAAATCCTACGAACTGTCGACCCATAACATATTTGCCGACATTATATAAAAATATAGCTGCATGTAATAATCAGTCCATTTATTAGCACTTGACGACCTATAACTTACTACTGCATATGGACATAGCTGGGCACCGTTAATCAAATAGTTAACTTCGTTAATCGCTAATCCGTTACTAAAAAACTTCGTTAAATGTTAAAGCGTTACATTTCGGAAGACTTAACGCAAGTTAACGTTAATCCGTTAACAAGTGATAAAACTTTAATTTTTTATATCGTTGCGTTAGGAACAAAATAAAAAAACGTGTGTAATTTAGTTATCAGACATAATGGAGATATTCCCCTTCATGAACATTAATATTTTGAAGTTCTCGTCTTAAAGCGAGGCTAGTTTCGTCGTTAAAATATCTTTGCCCGTGGAAAAAAGATTTTCAACTGTAGCGCTTAATCTGTTTAAGAAACAGATTTATGAATATATGTGGAATGCCGCATCGTTGAACAAGTCATTTTATTTCATGTCTAGCCATATTTTGGCGAGATTTTGAGCTTTACTCTTTAAAGGTTTGTGGCTCTTAAGTTTTTATTTGGACTGAGTGACAGAAATGAAAGTCTTCATCATCGTCGCTGTTACCCACGTTGCTGCCTCCACCACTTAAGGGGGCGATTCCTTTAGACAGGGTAAAATTAGTCTGTTTTCATGAATTTTTTTCAAGGTGATAAAATAATCGGATAGTTTTTAAATTTAAACACTTTTTTAATACAGCCAAAGTGTAAGAAAACATAATTTTTTTTAACAAAATGGCGGTATCTTTTCAGTGCATCGAAAACTGCTGCAGCTGAAAAAATTTTTCTATTTACCTAAAACAAAAAAAAAAAGAGGTTATCTTTTCTCGATAACTGATATGTTGAAAGGAAGGACAAACCCATAAAATGATAAAAAAACTTAAAAATTATATCGGCTGTTTAATCAAAAGCCCAAATTTTTGACCATTTTTTCAGCAGTTTTGACCCCAAAGGAAATTATTTATCAACGCAATATCTTTAAACTTTTAGATGAAACTTCCGATGATACTATAGCAAGAAACCTCTTTAAATTTCCGCCCGATCGTCAATAATTTTTTGAGCTACAGCACAGGCAGTTTTTGCAAATACGGTTTCGAGATAATCGCGATTAAAGTTTTTAACGATATGATACGACGGTATGCGAACTCTGACGTTCTTGATAATAACTCCATAAATATTCAATGTTTCGCTTTGTTCTTTTTACAGCATATTCTTAACATATTATACGTTGGAATTATGAAAAAAAAAAATTAATTCTATTTCTTGAATATTCTAATGGTATCGCCCCCCTTAAACTATCTCTGTTCTTCGAAGGGTCGGCAGCTTCTTGTCGTAACGCCTCTTGTCCTTACTGCATCCACTTGACTGCTGTCATACGTTTCCAGCCATATCAACCATGCGTGCGATATCTTTTTGGTTAATAGTAGGTACTGGATTAACGATTAACGGACTTGGGGAAATTTAACGGAAGTTAACGAGTCCGTTAACATGTTTTAAAGTTAACTTAAAAGTTAATCCGTTAGTCGAAATGTTAACTTCGTTAATTAACGATTAACGGATTAACGAGTTAATGCCCAGCTATGCATATGGATGATCTTAAAATATACGCATCACAAAAAAGCCATTTCAAGTTTGGGCTTGAGAAATGTAAAACAATATACAAACATTAACAAAGGAAGAGTCATCGAAGACGTCCTAAATATCAAGGAAATATAATTTAATGAAACGTATAAATACCTTGGAATTCTGCAAAATAACTGAATAAATAAAAGCTTCGTAAAATTAAATATTACTAATGAATTTAATTCAATAATATTGAGCGGAAAGTTTTTAATAAATGCTATAAATACATATGTAATACCTATTCTTAACTATACCATTGGTTTTGTACATTGGACTCACACTAGCCCAATTCAGGATCCGGTGCAAATGATATTGCAAAATTATGCAATAGCAACTCTTTGCAGCGAATTTTGAGCGATTTTTTCATGTTTACTTTGCAACGCTTGTTGCAAAACAAAAGACAGCTGATCTGGAGGAAAATAATGACTTGATTCTGTATAGATTCTGCTTTAAATTCGTTAAAATTGTTTAATTAAGTAATTGAATAATTGGCATTACGCAGAAGTCATGTTTTTCCTTTTTGTATTTTGCGCTTTTATTTTTTTCAGATGTCAGCTGACTACAAATGCTATAAGGTTTGACTGTAGCATTTTTGCTACACCGTAGCATTTGCAAATGTGTATATTTTGTTGTTGCGATTGCAAACTTTGCAACAATAGCCCAATTCACGATCCGGTGCATATGGTCTTTTTTTTTTTGGAGTGCATCTTCCAGCCATAGTTTTTCTTGAAGCTAAGGCTATCTTGAACTCATAATAAAGGTTGTTCAATTGAAATTCAGATAGCTATTTTTTTAATTTGCATTTAAAGTAAGAAATATGTGAAACTTTTCGTGTTTTTTAAAAATTGTCAATTTATTGAGTTTTTATTCTGTAGTCTAAAGACTGTTGAGTACATCTTTCAGCCATAGTTTTTTTTTTGAAGCTAAGGCTGTCTTGAACTCATTTTAAAGGTTGTTCAATTAAAATTTAGATACCTATTTTTTTAATTTGCATTTAAAGTAATGTGAAACTTTTCGTGTTTTTTAAAAATAGTCAATTTATTGGGTTTTTACGCTGTAGTCTAAAGACTGTTGAGTACATCTTTCAGCTATAGTTTTTTTTTGAAGCTAAGGCTGTCTTGAACTCATATTAAAGGTTGTTGTTGTTCCAAAAAAAAAAAAAAAAAAATCGAAATTGTCATCTTACCTCGACCATGGCTTCGACTTTTTTTTATTTTATTTTTTTTTTTTGAGGAGACTCTTCAAACATGGTTTTTCTTGAAGTTAAGACTATCTTCAATTAATATTCAAGGAGGAACAATTAAAATTTTAAGGGAGACATAGTTAAAATTGCATTTAAGTTAAAAAAAAAAACATGAAAAGTTACATACAAAGTTAAATAAAAAAAATAGCTATCTGAATTTTAATTGAACAACCTTGAATATTAATTCAAGACAGCCTTAGTTTCAAGAAAAACTATGGCTGAACGATGTACTCCAAAAAAAAACAAAAAAAAAAAAACGAGGCCAGCTAAAAGGCCAAATCTGATGGATTTCCACATATGCAAAATATTATTGCAAAGTTTGCAATGGCAAAAACAAAATATACACATTTGCATATGCTACGGTGTTGCAAAAATGCTGCAGTCAAACCCTATAGCATTTGTAGTAAATGCAATTGCAAATAGCAAATGTTTTTGTCACTCTCTTTTTCCTATACAATTCTCTCACCAAAATATCAAAAATATATTGTTTACAAATTTTGGTTTTTGTCACTCTCTTTTTCGTATACAATTCTCTCACCATGTTTGTTTTGCAACAAGCATAGCAAAGTAAACATGAAAAATTGCTCACAATTCCCTGCAAAGTTTTGCAATGTCATTTGCACCGAATCATGAATTGGGCTAATAAAAACCAAAAAACCGGTTTTCAGCCATTTTTTCGAAAAATTTTGAGGTTAAGAAGAAAATGATCAGTGAAAAAGTTGTAGATCTTTTTATTTCCTACAACTTTTGCTTTAAACTTTTTTTGACATGATGCACAATTTAGCCAGAAATTGTGAAAAACTGTGTTCGACCTCTAAAAATACACCCCATTCCACAATGGATAGCTGCTGTCGGTTCGATTTTTTTGTCCTCTTTTACAAGAGCTTATTCAACAATATTCCGCTGTCAGATTGCTGTAACGAATTATGTTGTTGTTCAAACCCTATTTCTCCTGGACTATCAGTAACTTCTTGGCAAATTTTAAAAATTGATGTGAACGATGTTTTTAAGTTAAACAATGCTTAAATCTATTTTCTAAAAAGCCTAGTGCACTTTCTGGGTCGCACTTATGTATGTATATAAAAAAATAAATTGATAAATAAAAAGTTGACAATACCATACCATGTACGTCGTTCATAATTCGTATAGTGTTTCTTTATCTAAAATACCTTATAATACTCAGTGGTGTAGCCGTATTTCACCTGTGGCACCTCCTACGTGAAGTTTAGAGCACTAAGTTATTCCTCGTAAATACAGTACTTAAAAAGATCTTTCGGATAATAAACATGTCATTTGTAATAAAAGTGTATGATTTATTTTACTTTGATGACAAGATCCAAATTTTTAATGCATTGGAGCTATCTCGACCAGTAGAGCCAAAAGTATACAATTTTTATAAATAGTTCTTCGACCTAAATAAAGTACTTTGGAGAATCTTTGAAAGGGAATACAAATTCATAAATTATAATAATTTAAAAATAAAATAAAGTACCAAAAAAGCTTAACAAAACTTTTATTAAAAATTAAAAACCTAAATTTGTCTACATAAAAAATTCTATTATTATGGAATACAAAATAATTGATTCAATTGTACTTACGTTACCTGTAAATAAATAGTATATCTATAAAAAATGTTGTTTATTGTTTGCCTTCTGACACCATTGCAATGCTTCTCAAAAAATGTTTTTGAATGTAGCATGGTATTTATACTCAACTCATAAAAAGTCAAGATGACATCAGCGTCCATTGTGCTATTAAATTTTTATTTTTTGTATAACGTATTTTATTTCTGTCAATATACGAGTGCACCCTTTGTCCACACTTTTTACACTTAATATTGGCTGACATTTAAACAGTTGAGTGCAAACTTTTTTTATTAAGTTATTGAAGAAAATCTTAACAAAAGAGAAAAATATGTTTAAAGTCTGGGGAGGATTTTTAATATGTTTTATTGTTATCATGACTGTAAAAGAATTAAGTTAGAAGGAAAATAAATGACGTTAAAATGATTTCATACCTGAACATTCTTTTGTGCTTTCGAATACTGTTTATTGCATATTTTCGTCATATAAAGAGTACATAAATCTTATACGAATGAATGCGACATTAAGAAAGTGGAATTTCTGAGATATGCGGGTGTTGGAAGCAGAATAGTGTAGGTTATAATTTTGTAAACCTCAAGATAAGAATGGCAACAAATAACGGGAACATTAATCTAATAGGAAAAGGTTTAGAATTTGAGCTCTTGCATCCTTGTGAAAAGGCACTTAGCCAAGGTCTGACTTTTAAGTTTTCTTCTTAGTAAGTTAGAAATAAGGTTTGCATTAA
Organism: Tricholauxania praeusta; assembly: GCA_949775025.1. Taxonomy (NCBI): domain Eukaryota; kingdom Metazoa; phylum Arthropoda; class Insecta; order Diptera; family Lauxaniidae; genus Tricholauxania; species Tricholauxania praeusta. The sequence goes on from OX459031.1 coordinate 80,559,799, forward strand.
ATAAAAACTTGCTGAGTTAAGGATATTAAAATGCATCCACTTTAATAGCATTTGAAGTGACTCAAAGTTTTCTGCACTTACAACACTTTGCTTCTTAATGATTGGAAAATATTAATCATATCAGAACAAAAACTTCACAGTGAGACAGAAAACAGCTTTGACCAAACTCACAGATCACAGTAAGAACTTCCGATAGATCTCATTGTTCTAAAATCCATGTTTTTTTTGTTTGTGGCATATTTAGTTTGAGTTTTTGAGTATCAGGAGAACGACTCATGTTCAGTTATTCGTAATGCTGAAAACACATGTGCAGATTTTCTGCATAGAAAGAAAGATATCTGCATAGAAAGATATCTGCAGCAGTGCTGCAAACAATGTAGATATGCAGATAGGCTGCCTTTGATAACTACCTAGCAATAAAATGAGCAAGGCTTGCCTCGGAAGGCCTGCTGCAATTACATGAGGCCTTCTCAAAACTAGATTTTCATACAAATAAAAATTTACTTATGCCTTCCCAAGGCAAACGTGCTATCAAGCATGGTATAAGAAGGCAAAGAATAAGGACCCCATTTATTTTAAAACTTTTCAGGCTTTTTTTTTGTTTCATATATTGCAAAATCTTATAATTCGCCATTATTTTTTGTCATCGGCATTGTACATAGTTATATGTACATTAAATGGTTAGAAGTAAAGAACGGTGAGCATGTCGCTAGGCTTTTCTTCTGTTGTTTCATGTTATTCCAGGCATTGAAATAAGGTGCAGCAATGCCCTATTTCTGCAGCAATGACTTTAAATTTCCAGTAATGATTTTAGAATATTGTAAAAATTCCTAGTAATGATTTTCAGCCAAATTCATAATACTTTGTGGTTCATTAATCTTCGAAACGAAATACACATTTTATTTTGCATATAACCATTGCTTTAGTTACCTAATCCTACCAATCTGGACTAAAATGTAGCAACCATAAAAACTACTCGGAAACTCTTTTTATGTTTCACAGTAGTAAAACTAAGCAGAAAAACAGTCGACTGAGACTTCTGAAAAGCAATTTTGACAGAATCCTCATTTGATTTCATAATTTTAGAATTAACACCGAATTTTAGGGATTAATTCCGATATAGAAAATTGTGTATGGCAAATATTTCTTAAAAAACATTAATTTGTCGCAAAATTCAAAAACGAGCCGAAGGCTAACACAATTTGTTGACGATATTCGGAAGGATGTTATCGATTCTTTGTCTGCTTTATTAGCAACTCGTCTACAAATTCCTGATAGCGATTTGCTGAACACCATTGGAACATTTTTAAAACTCGACAACTCTGCTGATATTATTTAAATCCATACATCGCACTATAGGTCAAAAAGCCCATTTCACTGGCCAAAACCTAATTTATACAAATGTTGCTATTTAAGTTTTGTTGTTGTAGTGTAACGGAGAATACTTCAAAAAAAACAAAATTATATTTTGTTTTTGGAAAAAATAATTTACCGTTTTTTAGCGAAGCGTTAAAGTTGATGCATTTGCATTCTGCTGTGATAACGCAAACAAGTGGTGATTTTTACATCTTTTTTAATTATTGTCAAATAATTTAAATAATTTGTTTTTTTTTTAAATAAAAGTGGAAAATATTGATGATGGTATGTATAATGTAATTTCACTTAAAACATTGAAGTATATTTTGGTTTTTTGTGAAAAAAATCTAAAATGGAAGTGATACCCCTGATTTGTCAATTTTTTTTAAATTTCCAACTTTGTGTAAGCTTTTAAAATTTTGTTGGGATTTGTTAGTCTTATGACACCATTAATTAGTTAGATGTTACTGTTGTTAATGTTATTTAGAAAGTTGGATGCCCGATTTTGCAAGTTTTTTTTTTTATTGAATTTTTTTTGTCAGGTGACTTATTCTTCCGCAATTCTGATTTATTCGAAGTCTGGTTGCAAAAGACAGACAAAAAGGAAAAAGAAGAGGCTGTTTTCAAATATTTATTGGAAAATATTGAGGATGCTACCAGTCCAAGTTATTTGTGGCAGAGTGCGCATAGTTTTTGCATTATTGCTTTTTTTAAAATGGGTAAAAAGCCACTGAAAGTTGTCTGTTTTCCAACAGCAAAATATTACTTGGCTCAAGTGCAAAATATATGCAGGTTACAAGTGCGGCATCCAAAAGTGGCAAATCAGAAATGAAGATGATAAAAATACAGTATCAAAAAAAAAAAGAAAACAATACAAGATTTATTTTCCAAAAAGCTTGGCCTCATAGTAGATAAACCGAAAGTAGGTGGTTTTGGGAGTACAAACGATGGCTACGCGCCGAGCTTTTGCGGAACATGAAATGTTTTCTCAAATTACCGGCATTACAAGGACTTGATATTTCGGCTTAAAATAATATTAATAAGCATGTCTTGTCAATTTCCTTTAATTGTAAACAAACTTCAAGTTTACTGCTTTGAAACCGCAAACATTTTTCTAAACATGTATTCCTGACTCTCAATGACAGCAAATCTACACAAAGTTCTTATTCATTCAAAGGAAATTATAGAGGGCTTAGTTCTTCCTGTTGGTTATTTTGGAGAATAATCAGCAGAGTCTCGACACAAATTATACAAATCTGATAGACTACATCATGCACGCAAAAGTAGCCGCGTTAATACACTTTTAGACGTGTTTCATAGAGCAATGGACACATCAGATCCAATAATTTCTTCGCTGACTTTAAATAGACGCATTCAGACTAAAAAGCGTCTCCAACTTCCGACAGAAGTGATCCAATTATTAAGGTGTGAAATCCCAGTCGAAGAACTTAACCTAACAAGCTATAAAACACTCGAGAATGAAGAAGAGGAAGATGAAATTGGGGAAACCGAAATTTTAAGTTCAATGTATTTAAACATTTTAACTAATTTATCTTTAGAAAGTGATGCTTAAGTAAACGCTATATATTTCTTAACCTAATATTACAATCTATAAATAAAAACACATCTTTTATTTCATTAATTATGGAATTTTAAAAAATGTAGTACGTGCCATTTTTGACCCGGTAGCACAAGGGTTAAGATTTTTCTCAGAGTTCTTCTTTTAGCCTAAAATCAACATAAAAAATACATTTCCAGTTAATCACCATGATAATATAGCCGTTATTAGTTTTGGCCAGTGAAATGGGCTATTTGACCTATAGTGCATCGTTTGGAAAGGATTTCGAATTGAGTTTACTAAACATGCAATATCATGACTTATGAAATACACCAGAAGGAATTGAGGAAATTCACTAGAAGCATTAATTCGTTTCCTGGGAACTGGCAATAGTTTTAAATACTTCAAAGAATTTGTCTCAGAGCTTGTCATAATATTTGCTTGTACACCAACAATAGACATGTTCAAATAAATGGCATGTTCCAGAATACTTCAAGAACACTGGATTTTCGACAAATTATCCTAATTTAAAAATAAATACAAAAAAAATAGTCCTAGGGTTGCTACCAGATCTGCAAAATTTTTATTTTTCGGAATTTGGCAAAAAAAAAAGAAAAAAATTTGATCTTTTTCTTATTTATGATATTTTTTTAAATTTTTTTCGATTTTCAAATTGTAAATTAGAAAACGTCACAAGCAATATACATTAAAATATTAACGCAACTGAGATGACGCAGATAAAAAAAAATTAATTCAGAGTCTTTACGACGTCTTAAAATTAAATTTTTTCGAAGTACTTCTGAAGGCCATCCTACGGCAAGCGGTCTTAGAAGACCTGTTTTATCGACGCATTTCATATAATAAATAAAGTATGTTTGAAAGGAAATGCCTTGTAAAAGCGCTGCTAGCTCCTGCCCTTGCCTACTGGGTATTTGCAACGCTGCGTTGTAGTGCAGAGCTTACGTATGTATGTTTATTGCCATTTGAATCAATGTACTTAAATTTTGCTGTAGCAGGAAATCTGCACATGTGCTTTCAGCATAAGGATACTACAATTAAGATTGAAATTCATTCCAATTAAAAAAGTTGACTCCTGTGGAATGTGTGCCACTGAATTTTGGGTCATTGGTTTCGTATTATGTACAAGGTTAATCGTCACACAAATATTGCAATTGCTTAATTCATTCCTCTTAAATGAATTGGGCTTGCATAAGAGGAACGTCACCTTCTACCACAGTTATGTTGCAGTGAAAGCTTACTGTAACGAATATCATTATATCAAATTTCATTATGATTACTCATATAGTTGTGTAAATATGTATTACACTTAAGGTTTTTACGTGAATGAGAGGTTATGCCTACTGACGCAAATTCATCCGGCTATGATCTAAATTTCGTAATTACTGCAATAGTTCATTAAATCCGACGTTAATACATAATTTGTTTTGTGTATGTCAGGTGTCCTGCCCACTGATAAAATCTCGCACACCTTTGTTACAGTAAAATTTTATCGTAATCCTTATATTACCATTAAAATTTGACTATGATTGTTAACACGTTTTACTAAATGAATACCTTAAATCTTATATATGTGTGGCGGGTGCCATGTATACTTCTCCAATCCGAATTTGCTATTGTTTTTATATTTTACACATAAGGAAGTACATACATACTGAAAAAACTGTTTCCTCTATCTTTTAGCCCTATGATCCCTTGTGTCAATTTGACACAATTTTGAAATCCATTTTGAAACAGCGCGCTCAGTTTTGAAGCGAATTGAATACAAAAACGGCTCTATAGGTCTTTTTCGGTGAAATTTCATAAAATGCTATGCTCGAGACGAAAATATACACACAGTCCTGCCAACATGAAAATTTACGAAAGTGTCCCTTATGGGTCAATTTGACACATACTGGGAGGATTGTCGAAATAACTAACATTTATGGTGTACGCTAGTATGGAATTGTGCTGATATTGTTGATATGCGTGCATACTATGGTTCATTATGGCTTTCTGGCGTTTCAGAGGAATAAACCGATATGTGCGTTTTGACAATCCACAAGAGATACATTTGCTACTCGGTTTAACGCTAGAGACCAATATATGTATGTGCCAGGTAAATTTCTAAAGATCGATGAACAATAATTTCTATTCCGCGGAAGATGCTTATTTACTCAGTATATTTCTTCAAAACCTCATAAATACGGCATGGAACTTTGGGTTGTTTGCGATGTAGAAACGTCTCAATGAGCGAAATGTCACATGTGACATTTTTTTCATATCTTGTCAGTTAGCTATTTCATTGAAGAAACGACAAATGGCTTGTTTCGTAAAAATCAAAAGAAGTTCCCATACTTGCTCTGAATGCAAACGTTTCCCTTAGCAATATGAATACATATTGCCACTTTTCGAAAAAGATAAAGTAAATGTAAAAACTAAATATTTGGTCATAAAAATCATTTATCATAATACCGCTGTGATCAAAAATACATTGTGTCAAAATGACACATAAGGGAACCTTTGTGTATGGAACTGACGGAAGGATGAGGCTTAAGCCATATATAAGAAAACAATTCATGATCTCTGCGCAAGTAGAGTTTTTTTTTTCTTGTTTAATAGCTCAAAATCTTTGCTATTTTCAATATATTCAACTTAATCTTATCAAATTTTTCGATTGGTGAATTTTTCAATTCCTCCCACTTTTTGTTCAAAAAATTATATATGTAATAATGGTTCATGAGATATGACATAAAAAATCTTAAAAACTTTAAGACTCGATCAATCTTAGATTGATCTCATCCGCACCAACTCCCTAAGTTTTATCCAAATCGCTTAAGCCTTTTTGGAAAAGCTTATTTACATAGCTGTGTATAAAATATATGCTAAGTTGTCTCAACTTTAAAATTTACTTGAGACTTTTACCATTGTATTTATGGCAACCTCTTTATACGATGCCCCAATGTTTTAAAACGATCGTTAAAGTACTAGTGATGTGCCCACAAACTATTGTGCATCATTTCTCAACAAGTTTTACAAGAACTAAGTCGAGTTCAATGGTCTAGAACAGGCCCGTCCGCAGGAATCATTCATGGGTGGGGGGTTTTAACTCGAACATTTCATTTTAGATTATGTTCATAAAAAACGTCAAAAAACTGTTTACTTTGAATATAGACATTTAATAATAATTAAATACATATGTACAATATACATGTGCTTATTAGAGATGTTCAAAAATATGTTCTAGAATACTTCAAGAACACTCGATTTTCGAAAATTTATTCAAATTCGAGTATATCTCCATTTAAAAAAATAAAAAAAGACATAGTCCTAGGGTTGCTATCAGAGCTCCAAAATTTTAATTTTTCGGAATTTGGAAATTTGATTTTCTTCTTATTATTAATATTTTTTTTAAATTTTTTTTTTCGATTTTCTTTATCTAAACATAAGGAAGTATCGAAAAAAAACTAACCGCTATTTTTGAAGCCTATTTACTTATGAGGAAAAAAATTGTGGTCTCTCCGCGAGTAGAGCTTTGGTATTTCTTGTGTAACAGCTCAAATCCTTTGTTGCTTTCACTCCACAAAATTTTTTTGAAGCGATAAAATTTTATAAAATTCATAAAAATGTTATTGCATATGATTTATATGGGAATGTAAAACTTTCGCGTGACTGACTCATTGAGTCAATGACGTCGACCACAGAGCTATCGTAAAGAAGATTTGTTTTGTGGGCTCATCTTATAACGTTGAGGTCCCAAGTAGAAATTTGTGACTTTTAAGGTCACAAAATTCGCGTGCGAGTCACAGTGTGGTTATGGTGACTAAATTTTGTGTAAATAAAGTAACTTTTCCTGTATTAAGTCACATTAACCGATTATTAACTGAAAAAATTCTGATAAGATCAGTTTGACTTTATGGTAACATTTCAGTAATTTTTGTGTACCAAATTGATCCTATTTGGGTCAAATTTTATTAACAATAACTACACAGTTCCTCTTAAAAGTTACCTGTTGGTAACCACGATATTTTAGGCACAAATCAGTGACTCAAAATGTGACCATTTCGTACACAAATTTAGTTAGAGACACATTTCGGTCACATATGTGTACATAACATTTTGAAAGTAGAGTGGTTCAAAAAAAAATTTTTTTACGATGTGTCAGCGGATATTTATAGCGTTACATATCTTGAAAATGCTCCACATAGGATTCTTATCACATTGAATACTGGATTTGAGCCGTCTGTTTGAAGTTGTCTTTTTTCTTTTGCTTTTGGAGAAATAGATTGATTTAAAAAGTTGATCAAGTTATAAGAGTTGTCGAGCAAGATAGGGGTTGAATTGACAAATTCAAACAGGTGGCTCTAATTCAGTATTCAATATTGATGGAAATCTCTTGAGGAGCGTTGTCAAGATGTGTAATGCTATCCGCTTACACATAAAAAAAGCACAATTTTTTTTTTGAATAACTCTAATTAATAATGAGTTACGTTGACATTTTTAAGATTAAACAGCTTCGCGCATAAAGGTACACACGAACTACAAAGTGTAGTTATTGTGAAGGTATGAGCACAATTGTGTAGATTAAGTCATGTTAACCACACTGTGTAGGTAACAGGACATAAGTTTTGTACTGAATGGTAACAGTGTAGACACAATCGGTCACAACATATGATGCGGTCACAAATAAGCCTGACACCATTTTTCATAAGACATCCATTTTGATTTATAATTGTAAATAATTTCTAAAAAAGTTATTATGCAAATTTAAGGCTCAAATTATCTCAATAAGGCTATAATCATACATTTAAAACACATAGTAAACGTTTTAAGATTATTCCAGCATTTTAAAAAGCATTTTATTACTAAAATTTTTTTTTAATATTTTTAATATATTACTAAATATTCGATATTTACTAAGCGCATAAGTTTTTTGTTAAACAGAATATTAATATTTACAAAAAAAATGAGCTTCGTTTGAATTTCTACGCATAATATGCAGAATTTAGTTCATATAAAAAGTAAATATTATAAGTCATAATAATACGCATACATTTTAATGCTTCTTACCATTGTATTCATTTATGTATGTATACTACAATGATAAAAGTAACTTAAAAGTAAAATATTTTCTACACAAAAATGTCTGCGTGTGGGTCGCTATAACTACAAATTATGGTCACAAATCAGTCACAAATTCAGTAACAATAACTACACATATCCTTATATCTTCCATATCCCCACTTGGTAACGGTTACGTAACATTTACGTAACATAGCGGGGTTTGAGTAGTTATCTACACAAATACTTAACCGAAACAAACCGAATGTGTATTTATATGTATGCATTTGCATTTAGTATTAATTGATTATATCTTGTAATTGATTACTTTAAACATTGGAAATTACAAGTAAAAGTAATCCATTACAAATTTCGTTCAATTACTTTGCTTTTCAATTACACATTTTGGATTACAGTAATTTCCGTCGAAAATATTTCAATTACAATTACAAGTAATTGTAAATGCGTATTTTTCAATTACATTAACATGTAATTGTAATTGACACATTTCAATTACAAAATTACAAGTAATTGTAATTGTATGTGTAATTAATTACCAAATGTAATTGATTACGGCCAAGTCTTTTGAAAACAGACCTGAGATGAGGTTTCAGCAGGATAGAGCCACTGCTAACACTGCTCGAGACCCAATGGTACTTTTAAGGTATGTTTTTGGAGAGCGAATAATTTTCAGAAATTAATTGGCCAGCACGTTCGCCAGATTTGTCAGCACCCGACTATTTTCTTTAGGGTTATTTGAAGGAGCGAGTATATGTGAACAAGCCCGAGACCATCCTTGAACTCAAGGCCAACATTGTTGCCGAAATTCGAACACTACAGCCACAAATTTTGAAAGATTTTATGGAAAAACGAGCCCATCATTGCATAGCTGAAAACGAGGTAATTTAAGCGACATTATTTTCTATCAGAGTTGGACGATAAGCTTTACATGTGTAATTGACTGCGTTTAGGATTACGATTATTTTAATCGCAATTTCAAAATTTTTAAAATTAGGATTACTGTAATCCAAAGAGTATCCAAAGAGATGAAGCTCTCGACAGAATTCTACTACTAACGCAAAAAAAATCAGTCGCGTCGCTGCATTTAAAAACTCACCCACCCATGGTGACTAATAAAATTCTTGGCCTTACCACTTAGGACATTTTGGTCCAAATTAGGGACATAAAAGAACTAATTTTATTATGTAGTCAAAAAAACAATGCAATTTAGATAAATTCTAAATAATGTAATGAAATAAAGTACTAAATAATATAGTTTGCAAATCTTCTGTCCTTTAAATATGCAAAAATAACTTCCTAGCTTTTTTTAGTTAAACATCTTAACATATGGCAACCTACTCATTGGGCAAATGTCATATTATACTTCACCACTGATTTTTTCATTTCCATTGAAATGTCAGTTTGTTCACCAAATTAAAAATAAAAATAAATATTTCCCCTCCTGCACGGTTGTAAAAATCAGTTTTCTTCACTAATTAGTAGTACCTCAAAATCAGCTGTCGGGCTTTTCACCAAATTAAAAATATTTCCCCTCCTGCACGGTTGTAAAAATCAAGTCTTTTCACTAATACATACGAGTCCAATTTAAACTTACATGGGTCTATTAGGAATTTTAACCTCACACTTTCTACAAATTTTTTCAGTATTCTTCTTCTTTTCTCAGTTTCTTTATGAAGGAAACGGAATTAAAAGAACATTATTATGCCCACTCAAATAATAATAACGAGTTTTAAGAATCAAAAAATTAAATATCTTGTTAGGCAAGGTCTAAAAACGATTGCAATTGTGTTTTGAAATTTTCATATTTCAGAACATTTTTCAGTAAAATATTTTTTTCACCACGACGTTAAGATGTTGCCCCTAAGGACAAAAATTAAACCACACGCCGTAAAATGTTTGAAATAGGCAAAGTTTTCCCAAAAAGAAAGTTAATATGACGGCTTTCAACGAGTTAACTTATTTTTGCATATAAAGCGAATAATTATACAGATCGCATGAAAATAAATGTTTTGATCACAACCTTACTAATCATAATAAGTTAGCACTGACGTTTGTTTAATTTTTTTTTGTACTTATTTAGTATAAAATATAGCCGAAAATTTTTAATTTCACATTGATATTAGCCGAAACACTTACAATCGCGCCCGTCGTCAGTTTCTTATAAATCTAAAACTCAATTACAAATTTTATTAAATGGAAAGTATTAAAGGAAAAATAGACTTAGTGTCACTAAAAACATAAGCTTATTAAAGATTCTGTCTGGCTTATATATTTTTCCAAAAAAAATAACCTATTTTCAAGCTTCATTTACTGAAAATATTGCTAAATTTTTTTAAGAAAACTTGCAATGGTTTAAAATTGGAGTGGAGTTTTGTCCTCAAGTTTTTGATTTAAATCTTTTTAAAATTAAACTTCTGTAATAATTGCGTTCACTGTGAATTGTGGGTAAGATACGTACTCCTTTGAATGAAACAAAAATTTTATTGAATTAACAAATTTTTTATTGATATTTTACAAATCTATAGACAAAGTTATTTTACATCTAGAAAATAATCAAGTTAGAGCCTGTTCAAATATTACGTAATGCTGTTTTTAGCCTCACTTCCCTTCCCTTAAAGACTTATGAGCAGCTCCTTATCGAGCTGGACTATTTCTTAATCGTGTAGCTCGTTTTTTACTATTCACATGAACTTATTTTCAATTTCGTAATCTCTTTTTAGCATGCTTACTGTTAGTTCATAAGTTTTCATGCCGATTATATAGACATATTTCAACTATTTTCAAGTTTGCGATTATGTAACATGTTTTCTTAGCATTAACAGGAAAACTGTCAGTAACTGATGACATTCAAACAACAATTTACGCGCTGCTTTCAACAACATTTGTTAATATTATAATTGAAGTTACATAGTTTTGTAAGAAACTGAAATTGCAGGTATGAAATGAATAAGGATCTTGAAACATTTTTTTTTTGTTTTGATAACATTATAAAGTTATGTAACTTTTCAATTATATAACAGCATTATGAAAATATTCCCAAGTGATTCCTCCAATCGCCTGATAATATCCCCAATCAAGACAAGTTTTCCGAAAATTTTATTTCACAACATAAGGCAGCATGGTTTGAAACGAGTCACACGTATTCTCTGACAAGCAATACGTGTGAGCAGAATTTTTGGGCAGAGAAGAGCTTCATCTCTTTGGATCCTCTTTGCTGTAATCGTTGAACGAAGACCTCTATTAGTGAGACTCACTCCAAGGTCTCAGCACTTTTGCATCAAAATACCTCTACTACTGGGATTATTAAAACTCTATATCTGGGATATGATTTTTGAAGTTTTCATGCGTTTTCGCCTCTACAACATGGGCTTTTCCCTCTATAACTGGGACCGTTTAGAAATAACCTCTATAAGTGGGAAATAATATTTATGTGTGTCTAATTTGATATTTTGAATTTGAATATGCACGTCTTATCGATCTGAGTAGGCTGTGAAATGGTTGTTTTAATAAAATTTCATAAAATCATTGACTTAAGTAGACTGTCATTTATATAAAATTTGCTTTTTTATTGAAGTTTTTTTCCCCTCTAAATAAAAGAGGTTCATCTTGATCTCTCTTAGTCTTACCCTCTTTACATGGGACAACCCAATTTTAAACCGGGTTATTTGGGAAACTGTGTAAATGGGAACCTCTTTAATTGAAACAAAAATGTTGGTCCCTTGGAGATCCCAGTTATCCAGGTTTCACTGTAATTGTTTTTACTATGCTATGTACTTACCAATAAATGTAATAGAAAACAAAGTGGATGCGCCGTTCGCAGGTTTGAACTAGGAAGCTGACATTTTGGAAATTTTTTCTTCAAACCCGATTCTATAATATAGGCATAAAGAACCGCAAATTTTCAAAAAAACAATTGAAAAAATGTGGACGTGGTTTGACAACAGATGGTGGCGTCCCCCATTCAACTAAAAAACAAAAAACGCTATATCTTGGCACCTTAGGGAGACTTTTTATACGTTTTAGTAAGTCGGATTTTTTGTTAAATTTCAACGAAATTGGACATGAACTCTGTCCGCGCCTTTTACAGGTTTGAGCTAAGAAGCTCAAATATTGGGACAATTATTTTTATTCCTCAAGCTATAATATAGGAAAAAAGAAACAAAATCCATCACCAAAAATTTGAAAAAAACACCTTAATATGTAAGTTACAAAAAAAAATCACCTGAATAGAGTAAAGCAAAGCAATATCAGAATTTGGCTCCATGCACTAAAGCAAAATCTGTAATCGCTCTTTATTTGTTTTGCTATATCTTGTAAATTTATTGAAAAAAATTTTTTTATCAAAAAAAAAAAAAAAGAAATTATCGCTAACATTGCTTTCTTCCTCATAAAATTCCTTGCTACAAGGATGGACAAAAAAAATTTGTGAGAAATGTCAAAAATTTTCCCTCAAAAATTATTGCTGATAGCTCGTTTTCCAGTCAATTTTTTTTTCATTCCCCAAAAATTTTCTACGATTGCAAAACAGGGGGTTAGAGAAAAATTTCGAAGAATTTAATTCAAGATAGGGGTGATTGTATAAGCTCTCGAATCAGAACTTGTAGCTTAGAAAAATTTTTCAATTCCATTTTCTTTAACGCCACACACATAACTCCATTAACGGCATACCCTTTTTTCGAACTACGCTACATACACACATATAAATATGTGTGTAAATAGCCCATTTACAACCCTTTAGCAATGCAGCCATGCAGGATTAACTCACACCTAAGGAGCACCTAGCGTATTGATGGATTAACAGATGAATTTCCGCTAAGTCTTCGCTTCTTATTTCCATTACAAAGTTAAAAGTTTGACCTTTGAAGTCATTTGTTTCATAGTATGTACGAGTATGTATAGCTACGTATGTGGATACCCAGTTAAGACGTACCCAGCAGGCAAATGAGCAAGGCCTGACTCGGAGAAGGCCTGCTAGCACTGCTGCGATTATACAAGGACTTCTCAAAACTAGGTTTTCATGCAAATAAAAATATAATCAAAGAAGGCATAATATGCCTTCCCACAACAGACGTGCTATCAGGCCTGATATTAGAAGGCAAAGAAGAAAGACCCCGTTTACTTTAAAGCATTTCTGTTTCTTTTTTTATTTCATATATTGCAATGTTTTATGATTCGGCATTACTTTTTTGTCATAATCATTGTACATATACAACATGAAAAATAAGCACATGGTTAGAAATTAAGAGAGGTGTGCATATTGCCAGGCTAGTCTTCTGTTCTTTCATGTTATGTTAATGAGGTAGAGTTTTGTGTATTTTTTTGTCAAATTGTAAATTAAGAAACATCACAAAAAAAATCAATAAAATAATATCAACGCTAGTGAGATGGCGCGGATAAAAAAAAAAAAACAAATAATATTTAGAGTCTTTATGATGTTAAAATTTAATTTTTGCCAAGTACTTCTGAGAGTCCTACTACGGTAAGCGGTCTTAGAAAGCTTAGGAAGGCCTGTTTTCTTGGGACATTTCATATAAAAAAGAAAGTACGTTTGAAGGGAGGGTGGAAGGCCTTATACTTACCAAGGAAGGCCTTCTAGAAGCACTGTTAGCTCCTGCCCTTGCCTACTGGGTAGATCTACCTGTTCTAAATGAACTTATGTTTACTACCCTAACTTTTAAGAAAATATTGAACAAGGTTATTTTGTAACGTGTATGGAAGCTGCGATGACTTGTAGATCAAAAATTTCAACTTATTTCTTTTTAGGATGCTAGGGATTTCTGTGCTCTTTGTGAACAAAAATTAAATTTTTTTCAGATCAATTTTTGTACGGCTTTTAAGTTTCAATTAATTTTGAGCAAAATAGTTTTAATGCCGCCTGCGGTTTAGTTGATTGAGCTATGTCCTTACCTTAAAGAATCCGTAAGATTGTATCCCAATACAAAAGGTTCAAAACTTTACAAAAGTTTAGATTCAAATAGCAAAGTTGAAGACGTTTGTTACAATAAATGTTAAAAAAAAAAAATAATTTACAATAAAAAAATAGCAATTAAAATACTATAAAAAAAGACACAAGTCGGCCGTAAGCCCGTGACTGTAAGACGTCTAGGTCACACGCCAATCCAGTCAATGCAGATTACGCGTTGGTTAAATTTTTGAATAGAAAATAAACATTAAATACTCGTATAGTTAGTAGCATACTTTCTTGGCGTTTCTGCATAAATCTAAAATTTTTCTTTAATCCCATTACCTTGAAAGGCCGATAGGAATTGAATGTTTCATTTCAATTTAATTATCAGGAAACTTCACCTCATTGCTATTGTGCCTTAAAGTGTAAAGCAGAGAAAATTAAGACACGATAGCAATTGCACGAGCAACCATCCTCCATTCTATCAAGCTCTCCGGTCTAACTGGACATGTAAGTACATGTATTTTTGTTACAGTTGTGCCATATATATGTACATACATACATGTGTATAAATGTATGCAACAGGATATGAAACGTGGTCTTTTATGTGTACATACATACATCCATTTTATATTCCATATGTTTCATTAATAGAAGTCAGCTAAAAAATAGTGAAACTCAAGTAATGTTGCCAGATTTTTTTTAGGAAAAACTGCAAAGAAACTGCTGCCTCCGAAATAAGCCAGATTTTTTGGAAAATATTCACCCCTATCATGAATATCCGAGGAAAGCGATTCTATCGGATTTTTTTGTTTCTCGAGAGGAGTATTTTGCGATCATAAATAATTGCGGATTGGAAAACTTCATATCCAGTCAGTGCTGCCAAAATACTTCCAATCAGTCTAAAATCATAGTTGATTTTTCATATTTGACATTAGCTTATCAGTAATTTTGCATATTTGACATAAGCTTATCTGTCAGCTGAACAATTTTATAAATAAAAATGAAGTGCAATTATCTATATTACAAACGAAAAATCACCTAAAATATAGTATAGCATAGCTTGATAATTTGCCATCTACTAATTTTCATTAAAACTTTTACTGTATCCGAATTGGATTCCATGTACTGGACCACAATCAGTAATTGCTCATTGTTTGTGTTGATAGATCTTATAAATATGTTAAAAAAAATTTTTTTATCAAATATAATTACAAAATAGTGCTAGCATTGACTCTTTCCTCATTAAATTACTCACCAAAAAGTTAAACAACAAAATTTGTGTGAAACGTCAAAAAATGCTCCCCAAAAAAGTATTGCCGATAACCTAATTTTCCAGGGAAATTGTTCCCATCCCCCAAAAATCCTCCACGATCGCAAAACAGGGGATTGGAGAAAAAATCCGAAGAAATGTTTATTCATGATAGGGGTGATTAAATTTTAGTGGCTATTAAAAGTTGGTGACCTTTGTTTGGTCTTTTTACTACTCAACAATTACTTACACCGATTTGCGGAAAAAAAATATTATTTTCGAAAAAAATTTTTTTTATTAAACATTAAAATAACACTTCATTCAAAATAACATAACACGCTCTTCTTAACATCAAGCTCAGTGAAATAATAAACTAAACAAAAAACAGTTCATGTAAAATTAAATATGTAAATCACATTATTTTTAGTTAAAATCAATGCCATTGTTAATCCTATGCCGATTTGTTGATTTTTCTATAAATTTTATTCAATACATCAAAATTAGTACAATCTGTATGATTTTTTTAAGAAGGTCTAAAGAACTAAAGTTCTTAAAATACCGCATAGTGCTGGAATTTATTTCTAATTTTGGTTTTATTTAAATTGATTTGGGAAAATATTCTTTCCACATTTGCTGTAGCTACTGGTACAAAAAGAACAGCTGAAACAAGTTTTTTCAAAAGAGGAAATGCTTCATTTCCATCGCCCTTTTTTAATTCTAAAAATTGACTCCCAATATATTCCAATATCTGTGTCAGCAGTTAATTTTAAATTTGTTAAATTGCTCATTCATCAACTTTCTGCAATTCTTCAATATATATTAGATTTGTTAAAATACTACTTAATTGTGTTAAGGATGGTTGATATTTAGTTAACATAGAATTTCAAGCAGCGTTCTCTAAAGCCGATTTCCTCCGATTGAGGTAGTTGATGAGTTGACGTAAGCGCTACACATATTAAGCCACCTAAATAAATATCTTTATGACAGTTAGGAAAATGTTGATATTTTTCTTTTTTTCTTGGTTATAGTTTTATAAAAAAACCTGCGATTTGCAAAAAAAAAAAAACTGCTAGCGTGTCTAATAAACTTGAATTTGCAGTTGAAACTGCTGATATGGTAACACTGGACTCAAGTGAACTTTTAGCATTCATCATGAGCTCTAACTTTTGCCCAGGGTATCGGTCCAAATAATTGCTGGCATGTCCTTTATAAAAAAAAAAAAATTTTCGATCTACAATTTATAGTTAAGCCAAAGACAACTATTCAAAGGATGAACAAACGGTGGATCAGATTGAGGAAATTGTTTCATGAATATTAAACGATTATTAATTGAAAACTTTCACTTTGTTATTTTTTAAATTTGTTACATAAGGTGAAATGCAATGAAAAAAAAGGTTAAATTCGATTTTGTGAGTACATGCATGAATGTGTTTATGTATATGTACATTAGGGTGATTCAAATTTTTTTTTTTTTTGTTTTTTTTAAGGCGCTGTTGCTTAAAAAGTAAGTTTATGATATGAAGAAAAATTTCACGAAAATTCAGCTCTGTAACTCAATTTTATAAGGTGGCGCCGGAGCCTGTTAGTTTTACATATAAATTGTATGGAAAAATTATTTTTTTTTCAAAAAAGGTATCTAAATGAATAGGTGATTAGTGTTGTTAAGCTGAAAAGGGTCGTTTTTCGACGTAATTTTTTACGCTGAATCCGAATCCTCAGAATTAACCCATCATGTCGGAATCCTGAAATATTTGAAGCTAAGTACCTAAAACATGATGTTTTTTGTCTATTTTCGAGGCCATGTATACTATTCAAAGAAAGTTGATCAGCTTATTTTTAACAAAAGCATCATTTAGTACCATCCTTGCCCTTTAAAATGAGCTTTCAAGTGGTGATCTGTGATGCTTCCTTGCAAAGTTGCAGCCATTTCAAGGTGGAAAATTGTATCACAAATCGCAACATCTATGGGATGCTTCTTTGGTCTGATGGCTTATTCGTATGAAATGTCAAAATCAAAATAATAAAAACGATTCGATTCCGTTATTTTGCTATGTAATTGTTGTTCCCGCGGGCTTAAGCTGTGCTACCCTTACAATTTTTGTTTTCTATATGGACGATCTAAAGTTATCTATTGTAGTCAGTAAAGAATGCTGAAGGGATGTTGAAAAGGAGAGTGAAGAATTTAATTAAACTTGCTTAGCTTTTAATGCAGTCTTAAAATTACTAAATGTAACAACTGTCAATTGTTGGTGCATGTCTAGATGATGGGACGAAAGGGTAGAGAGAGCTTGAATAACTCCATTTCGATTGTTTAAAAGTGGGAGCAAGGAGGTGGAAACTAGAGGTCTGCGTAAGCGCATTTAAAACGGCCATTAAATCAATTGCCACTTTTCAACTCTTCCTCCTATATCAAATCAAAACAAAGCAGCAAAAGAAGTGATTGCAACCGCAAATTTAATGGTTAACACAGTATGTACAAGTGCAAGTTGAGAGCAAAATCGCTAGACTTTTTAATTTTTTACGTTTCTTTTGTTTTTTACGATCATAAAATATCAGCAGTAATTTTTGTAATCTTGGGATATATTGTCCCAGTATTTGTTTTACGTGGGACTTATCGATCCCAATATTGGTTCTTGCAGATGTCAAAGAAAAAGTACTCAGAGTAAGAGGTGGCAGAGATTCTGTGCGAATGTACAGATGATTAACTATGTTTTTTTTTTTCAAATAAATTCAAATATAAAACCAAAGGACTATTTCAATTTTATATTTTATGCAGCTTATTGGGACATGTTATCCCAGCGTAAAACCTTATTAAGACAATATGTCCCAGGATAACAAAAGGATTCCAGGACTTTTTAAGGATGCAGACCATGTTTTTTAAACTAATCTTTACTTATTTTGAAAAAAAAAATTCAAAATGTGGTCTGAAGTGGAAATAAAACTCCGGCGCGAAAGCGTTAAACACATCCAGCATGTCGAAAAACAATTTTGCAACTCATTTGACCGAAGAGCCTTTGCTGAACAGCCATCTAAAGTTGAGCTTCTTATGAAGTTTTTTTTTTTTTTTTTCAATAAAATGTATCATTATCAATGCTTTATGTAGATGTCAGTAGAATCGGCTATCGGCCATTTTCACGAAAGCGATTTCACGAATGACCATTTTCACGAATGACCATTTTCACAAATGACCACTTTCACGAATGACCATTTTCACGAATGACCATTTTCACGAACGACTCTGTTCACGAAAATTATCTATCGGTTGTTGGTTTATTTTTCTGTTTTACAACATTGAATACATATTACAGTACAATATTGGTTTATTTTTCTATTGTAAAGCATTAAATATTGTATGAAATCATCCGGAAATAGTCCAAAATTTTATCTTGCTCTTTGTAAGTGTAGATTCTAGCCACTACAGACCATTCGTGAAATAGCTTTCGTGAAAATGACATGGAATCAGTAGAATCAATATTTTGAAATGAAATTTTACTATTTCTTATGGGTAGAATAAAAATATTCCTATAATTGATTTGTTTTTAAAATTATATTTCAGTTGTACTTATTCACGCAGATATAGGTAAATAAAGTGAAGTGTAATTTTTTGAAACTTAAAAAAAAAAAAAAAAAAGTTTTTTATGGACAAGAACTTTTTAGGTTCCACATGGATCCACTAAACTTCCTCGGTACTGAGTATTAGAATTATTTACTTAAATGATGGTATCAAAGTCAGCTACAGGCATTTGCAGCAACTTAAGATTTATCAATTTTAAGATGTCGACTCAAGTAAGTATATTTATGAAAAAGTTTCAATCAATTTAAAGCATATCTAGCTTTTTAATAACTATGGGACCAACTAATTTACACCTTTTAACTTACCTCTCGGTTAGGGATAACCTTTAATGCTTACGGGCTGCCATGATCACATCTAAACATTCGCATCCAGATCAATACAAACATGAATATGATCTGAATCTACAAGTATCATGCGTTGAATTCGTTGCAACAAAAATTTTAAAGTGCACCGTAGGAGTTTCAGAATCGAAAATGTGACGGATATTTTTAAATATTATTTAGTAATTTCAGATCCTAAAATAAGTAGCTTATGCGCTTCTTCCAAAATAAAAAACAGAGAAAGAGATTTACCGTAAGAAAAGCAAGCGATGCTAAAATAAATTGAGCTTTAAACTTTCAAGATGAAAACTTATATTAATTTTCTCTAGTTTTTTCTTATGATTTCATTTAGTACTTGCTACTCGTAGTCTACTACAGGAGCCAAGGTATAGCGCTTAAGGTCTTTTTGCCGTTGTCCAAAAAATTCAAACCTCTGCTCTAAAGCTTTCCGATATCAAAGCAAATGTAGCCTGTAAATTTGATCACAATCGGCTCAGAATTTTCCAGGTCTATAGATAACAAACAAATATACATTCATTTTTATGCAAATATTTTTATTGGAAGTGTGAGCATCTATGGAATTAAAAAATAAATTTTTTATGGAAATCCATGCAGTAGTTTTAGCGTGATACGATAACATTGAAAACGTAGTTATTATTTTATTTAAATAGATTTCGCTAAAATATACCCACTTTAAACTCTTTCTTAAAAGTTTTTAGGCGTCAATTTTCAAAATGTTGACACATGTGTTTTCTTATTTTTGACTAGCTTCAAGAAGCCGTTAAGAGAATGGTGAGAATTTTGTTTGGTTTAACACAGCGTAATTCTTCAAAAGCCTTAACCTTCTGTAGGGTGTCAGTTCCTAGCTTAGGAAATTAAAAAAAATCCTAATGAATAATTTTTCGAAGATTTTCAAAGATAATGACCAAAGTACAAGTATTAAGCACTAACAGTATGTAAGTTATCGCTTACATGCGCGCGTTTTGTCTATGTTTTTTTTCCCAATGTGAGTGAATAGAGTGACAATTTGTTGCAAGAGAACTTGTTAGCTTTTGCTGGATAAAATTTTACTAGAAAAAATTTTTCAACAAGAAAAACATGATTTTGACACTATTTTTTCATTAATAAAAAAGTAAATTGTTTTGAAAAACTTAAATATTTTAATATTCACCCCTATTATGAATTCACCCGAAAAAAGCATTTCCCTTGAAATAAAAAAATTGTCATCATGAAATTCGATCGAACTGAATTTCGCTTCGAATCAGTATAGTTTTTTCAAACATCTTATTGTGAATTGTGTTCAAGTTCAAAATGTCAAAAATAAAATAAATTTTGTGAAGTAAAAAGTTGTGTTAAAGAAAATAAACAAGAAATGTATAGCATACTTAAGGTTTCTATGTAAAGAAGAAGACGAGGGAGGAAATTCCCAGCTTTGGAGGAATTTGCGAGACAACTCAAATCCCTTGCAGCTACCTGCACAAATGTAAGCTGATAGTTACAAGATATAATTTTGAAATTCTTACAGTTTATTTTTCCTTCAGATTTCGCCAATATTATAGGGTATTAAAGGATGCATACAAGTATTTATTGACTCTGCTCATGGACTCAGAAATAAAAACAAAAACAGCCCAAGTAGCATTAAAATACTGCTGTGCAATAATTGCTAGTAGTAAGCTGTAAAAACACTTTTAATGCAATTGGCAAGTCATTTATTAGCTTTTTTGAAGTTTTATTTAAAATAAAATTTTTATTCTTTAACAGCTTTCTAGCTTAATATTGGCACTGCTTCGAAATATTTATTTTAACCTGCTTTTGAAGCGTTTCTACAGCCAAAATAGATGTTGGGAACTAGCACAACTTGATTTGGCATTTATAACTAAAAGAAATCACAGAGCAGAGCATATATCCATAGCTATATTTAATAGCTTTTATTTTGCATGCATATTTCAAATTATTGCTAAAAAATTCCACACACATTTCTTTTCTCTATACTAATGCACACTACCAAGAGCGCTAAAGACGCCATAACATGAGTGTTGTGCAAAAATGATTCGAATAAGGAAATTTATTCGAACAATCAAAAAGGCTCAACACTTATTTTATTTCAATGCATGGAAAATAATTAAATGGATAACTTGGTCCACCACCGAAGATCAAAAGGACGTGTTAAGTTTTTCTACGAAAAGTATATATAAGATACCCGGCGTCGTTGGATGCTTGGACGGAACGCATGTAAAAATTGTAGCCCCAAGTGAAAACAAGCATCTTTACTATAATAGAAAAGGATATTTCAGCTTAAATGTTTTACTTGTAAGTAAATCGATGGATATGCTTGATTGGACGGTTAAAATTGTAAATGTTTACGTAGCTTTGCACAATATTTGTATCCACTATAAAGTCGAGGCAGATAATATGCAGACAGTTTTACCTGAAATAGAGACACACGATCAAATGCCTTTAGAAACTGTTGAATCCAATTTGGTATATTCGGCAATTACTCAGCGTATTCGTGCAAATATTGGGAATTCAATTTGAAAAGAAAGATTATTTTTCAAATTTAATTACATACATATGTATTTTTAATTTTATTTTTCAAAAATCATAATTTCTCGTAGCGTGCGGGTGTTTTTTCTTCCAAAAAAAAAATTTTAATTGAAAATAAATTAAATAAATTTTTGCGGAAAAAAAAATAAAAAAAAAACTAAAAAAGGATTAATTAATAGTCCATATAAACAATAAAGACGGCTTTAAGTTCAACGTAAAAAGTTTTTAAACGGCAATAACAACCATAAGCAGTATGTCTGATGCAGATGTTGATGCTGACAATGAAGAAAACGATGATTCTCACGGCTGTAATTGGCAAGTATTTAAAGCGAAAAAGAGAACTTTACTTTCACCTGCTAAAGTGACACCAAAACGTCGAATCATTTCTGATGTGACTGCAACTACTTCCAATGAAAACAGATTTTCATTGCTCGATAATGAAAACGAACAAACGACAGAAAACAAAGCTAATCCAACTGAAGTTGTTAAACCACCACCAATATTTATCCCCAATGTAAATGATGTTAAAAGTATGATTAATAACATAAGTACTATTATTTCTATAAAATATTTTAGTTATAAGTCATTAAGAAATGGGGAAGTTAAATTAATGGTAAATAACATAGACTCTTATAGAAAAATTGTTAAGTACTTAGAATGTCGTAAAACAAGTTTCCATACTTACCAAATTAGACAAGAGCGTGCATATAGAGTAGTAATAAAAGGTATTCATCATTCGACTCCTGTGGCAGACATAAAATCTGAGCTTTTGACCAAAGGTCACAATGTAAGAAATATATGGAACGTTAAAAGTAGCCATACTAAGGAACCTCTAGCAATGTTTTTTGTTGACCTCGAGCCAAATCCCAACAATAAAAATATTTTTGAAATGCGCCATGTAAATAATGCTATAATTACAGTTGAACCTCCAAGGAAAACAAACGATATAGTTCAATGCTATGAAAAAAGTCTGTTCGAAAGAATAGAAAAAATGCTGAACAAACAAATAGAGTTAACAAACAATTTATTAAATATGATGTCTCTTATAGTCAGCAAATTATGCAACTAGATGCAAGAATTGCTCTCTTTTTTTTATTGACATACTTCTTATATCCGAAACACACTTTACATCAAGATCATACTTTAGAATAAAAGGTTATGACTTAATATCTGCTAACCATCCAGATAACAGAGCGCATGCTGGTTCTGCGATTTTAGTTAAATCTACAATTGAATATGATGGTATTGAAGAATTTAGATATACGTATCTACAAGCTGCTGGAATAAAAGTTAAAACCAATCAAGGTGAAGTGTCAATTTATGTAGTTTACTTTCCTCCAAGGCATAACTTTCTGTGTCCGGACTATGAAAATTTTTTTAATTCCCTTGGTGGTCGTTTTATAGTTGGAGGCGATTTTAACGCCAAACACCCTTGGTGGGGCTCACGACTTATAAACCCTAAGGGTCGAGAGCTGTATAAGTGTATTTTAAAAAAGAAGTATCAAATTTTATCTACTGGTCGGCCGACGTATTGGCCCACTGATCCTTCCAAAATTCCCGATTTACTGGATTTTATAGTGTATTCTGGCATTCATAGCAGTTATCTTGACATTACTGATAACGATGATCTAAGTTCTGATCATTCAGCTTTAATAGTTAACTATTGCACTCAATTTAGCAATGCTGCTAAGCGTTTGAATATTTTTACAAGAAAAACTGATCTTCAGTCCTTCAGATATTGGATGGACAAAAACCTAAATTTAAACTATTCAATAAAAAATGGCCAAGAATTAGATGATGCTGTAGAAATGTTCACAAGCTTGATTCATGAAGCTGCGATTCTATCTACTCCAATCACAAATAATTTTCAGAGTTCTAGAGTGCATAATAGAGTTTTTATATCTGCTGAAATAAGACATCTAATACGTAATAAACGCAGGCTCAGGCGCATATGGAAATTAATCAGAAGTCCTTTTGACAAACGTATCTTCAATCAAGCAACTAGCCAACTCAAAAAACGCTTATATGAGTTAAAAAATGAAGAAACTGCCAATTATTTGAGGGACTTAGACGTAACAAAAAATGATGAACATTGCCTTTGGAATGCCACAAAATACCTCAAACGACCAGTGAAGCGAAATATTCCAATCAAAGACACAAATAACACTTGGTGCAGATCATCAAAAAGCAAAGCTGATGCATTTTCGTCCTACTTAGAAACACAATTTCGACCTTTTTCTACAAATAATTCCAGAAGTGATTCAAATATAATTGATTTTCTTGACGTTCCCTGTCAAATGGATTTACCAATAAAAGACATTGTGCCACTTGAAGTCAAAAATGAAATATTGAATCTTGGGAAAGGAAAATCTCCAGGTTATGATAAAATTGACGCTAATATAGCCAAAAATTTGCCCGAAAAAAGTATTATGTTTCTAACGCGTATATTTAATTGCATATTCAGACTTTATCATTTTCCAACTAAATGGAAATGTGCAGAAGTTATTGTGATCCTTAAACCAAATAAACCCGAAGGTGAATTAACATCTTATCGACCAATAAGTTTGCTAGCCACATTCTCAAAATTATTCGAGAGGATATTTTTAGGACGAATGAAACCAGTGCTGGAAATGTATAACATTATTCCTGAGTATCAATTTGGGTTTCGAAATCAACATGGTACACCAGAACAATGTCATCGCATCATTAAGGTTGTAACAGATACTTTGGAAAAAAAGAAATATTGTTCAGCAGTGTTTTTGGATATAAAACAGGCATTTGACAGGGTCTGGCACCCCGGCTTATTATTTAAATTGAAGTCTTTGCTTCCGGCTCCATTTTACTTTGTTTTAAAATCGTACTTAAGTAAGAGAAGCTTCTATGTAAACGTAAACCAAGAATGGTCTAGAATTCATCATATACAGGCTGGAGTACCTCAGGGAAGTGTTCTTGGTCCTACGTTGTATACCGTTTATACTTCTGATATGCCAGTAACAGAAAATGTTACAGTTGCCACATATGCCGATGATACGGCCTTATTAGCTTCTATGGACACACCAATTGATGCTTCATATCACATACAAATACAACTTGATAAACTACAAAATTGGTTACAGAAATGGAAAATACATGTAAATACTGAAAAATCAGCACATATTACATTTTCGATGAGAAGAGGAGAATGTTCAGATGTATTCATAAATGGCACGCAAATTCCAAAATGCAGTAAAGTAAAATATCTTGGTTTGCATTTTGACAGAAGATTAACCTGGAAAGATCATATTAAAGCAAAACGCGAACACTTGAACAAGAAAACAAAAAAAATGTACTGGCTTCTTGGCCCAAAATCTGAATTGAGCTTGAACAACAAATTGCTGCTTTATAAGACAATTCTTAAGCCTGTATGGACGTATGGAATACAATTATGGGGTACTGCGAAAAATTCTAATATAGAAATTCTACAGCGATTCCAATCTAAAACACTATGACTTATTACTAATGCTCCTTGGTTTGTTACCAATAATGCATTACATAGAGACCTTAATATGCCAACTATTCAAGGAGAAATTAAATTGTTTAGCACTAGGTATCTTGAAAGGCTTAGTTACTATCCTAACCTTTTAGCTATTTGCCTATTGGATGAAAGTGAGGTAGAAAGAAGGTTAAAAAGATTGCATATTCTAGATTTGCCATTTATATAATAAATTAATGTAATATTAACTTATAATTGTAAATATGTATGTAATTTAAAGATTTAGTATTATTTTTTGCGTAATGTTATTGTGCATATCTGGCACAATAAAATATGTTAAATGTATTATTATTAAATTTGCTTATTGTTTATGTTAACAGATTGCAAATAAAAAATTATAAAAAAAAAAAAAAAATTTTTCAATTAAATCAAATAAATATGCAAGCATTTTTTTACATTGCAAATTAATGTTAAGTTTTGCTAAGTACTTATAAGTAAATCCTTAATCCTACTAATCCATAACTATAAAAACTAATGTTAAGTTTTGCTAAAGAACTAAAAACTCCTGCTGCCACTAAGGAACTAAGGAACTGGAAAAATTAATAAAAATATTTGATCAAAAGATCTGAAAACAAAAAAGTACATTAATTGTTTCTTTGGTTTTGTATTTCCACTTGACGCAGATCTTCCATTTTTGCATTATGGCGCATCTACTCCTGCAATATCTCATTTTGAATTGTATTATTCCATACCTGCTCTACCAATTGTTTATTTTGGATATCGCAAAGTTCGTTTATCCCCTTATAAACTTTCCGAATGTCGTGTTCCATTTCATTGGTATGTTTCTTGCAATATTCAAAACCATCTCTTATGATTTTGCATAAATTTTTTTGAATTTCAAGTACGCTCTCCACTGCCTCTTTGGTGCTTGTCTTCGTTTTCGAAATTGCGTTAGATGTCCTAGAAAATGTAGGTTGTTCAGTAAGCCTTATGGTTTCGTTGGTGTCACTCTCATCATTGTCTTTCCGAGAAAATGTAGGTTGCTCAGTAAAACTCATGGTTTCGTTAGTGTTACTATTATCTTTCTCTGGAGCGGTAGAAATTTTTGTTTCCAGTTTTTTTTTCTAAGCCATACTTTCGCCGTCAGTCGACAAGGAATGGACATTCTTTATGGTCGATGGTTTTTGAACTCCAAACGAAACTGTCTTTAAAATACCTTCTACCGCCTCATTCATACCAATCAATTCAAATTGATTGTTCAGAAGGGGAAAGTATAACGTCTCTATAAGGCCCTCCACCCGTTGCTTTTTTATTTTTGGTATTTGCCACAACTTTTCCACGAACGTACCGTTTTTGGTCGCACCAAACCAGAAAACTAAATATTATTGTATAACAGTGCTCAAAACAGACAATTAAGTTCTATTTTCAACCTTCTTCCACTCCGATATTGACTTCACTGGAGGGCCTGCACTATTAATTTCCGTCTCATCCTTCCAAAATAACGCCACATCTTCTTTGTTTTCCTTAATGTATCCTCTAGCAATGTCTGGTTGGCTTTGCATCTTATTTAGCAGTATGTCTAGCTGCGAATTTTGCCCTTTTTTAAAGCATAAAATCTGATTGTCATTTTTCTTTTTAAATTATTTTTAGCAAATACTTACATGGCATCAACGGAAGCTTCACAAATAATACTGAAGGGAATGTATTCACTTAAAATAACATTTGATTTCACAAAAAAATATATTTCATAATAAGAGAAAATTTTCGAAAAATTGAAAAATTTCGGGCGAAATATAATTCACAATAGGGGAAATGAAAACAGTCGAACATTTTCGGGCGAAATTTATTTCATGATAGGGGTGATTATAATAATATCACTTGTCAGTTTGTACGAATTTTTACTGGATATCATTTGTTTACTTTTATGGACTTTTTTTTCAAGAGCCAATACTTTCTTACTCTCTCAAATTTCGTTACTGGATAATTGTTACTGGGAAAGTAAACAAACACATCTATTGTTCAAAAAGTTCAACACGTTTTTTTTAAATTGAGAGACTTCAAAATATTTCGATTCGATACGGATATTTTCAGTATCGAATGGCCCTGGTTTGATTGTAATATGGACTTATACACTCGGAAAACGGTTTGTTTGAATATTATAAACGTATATTTCTTATAGAGCAATATAATATTTATTTGAGTCAAACATATTGTACTTGGATCAAATATTGGTCAGTGTTGGGTGAATAATTTTATGTTTGACTCAATCAGATATTTAATTGCTCTATATGAAATATAATTTGTTACATTTAAACAAATCGTTTTCTCAGTGTACGATACTTTCTGTGAAAGATAAAATTCTTGCACAAGGAGATCTTATAATATTTCTATTTTCTGGTGCGTCATTGAGCTTCTTAGTTTAACGCAGGAATAACATGGTAAAGAATCCTTTACAAAGATTTTATAATGTTCTATTAATGTTTTATTAATGTTTTATTAATGTTCTATTCATTCAAACCATAAGAAATATTTTCTGATTTGTTTAAATTTTTGATATTGAATATTTACATAAATGTTTAAAAGATTCGTATCTATCTCGTGAAAGAAAAATCTTACACAAACGAGACCAAGTTAATTGAAAAGAGCATTAAATTTTCAATAAAACAGTCAAAAATTAAAAGATTTTTTCTCAATCTTCAAAATATTCATAGACTGTGGAAGCAATTTATTACTATCGAAGTTTTATCTTCACGAAAAAAATTCTTAGGAACGTTATGTAATATTTTTCTTTCACGAGATATGAACGAATCTATAAAAATTTTTGTAAAATATTTAAAAAAAAGTAAAAAAAATCAAAAAATATGTTTTATGATTTGAATGCAAATAAAAATTTTTAGTTTTTGCGTAAGTGATAAAAAACAGTTTTGGTGAAAATTTTACCTTTTATCATGTTTTTCTCCTAAACTATAAAGGATGGTTGTTTTGCCTCATGCTCATTGAGACTTTTGATCAACATTACCAAGACAGCTTATTCCCAAAATTTGCTCATTTGACCGAAAGGCCTTCTTCATACATTTTAGGCAGCATTCTTAATTTTGTTACAATTGAACAGAACAAGTTGAACTTGCAGTCATTAGCAAACACCAATTTCATGTAAACTTACAAATCTGCTTTTTCTTAACCAAACATCAAAAGATAGCAAATTTATTTTGTATTATTATATTTATTAGTTGAAATTAATAAACAAATTGAATGTTTAATTAAAAAAACAAATTGAATGTTTATATTTATCAAATCAATTAGTGAGATCAATTTTAACAAAGAAAAGAGGAAGGAGTAGATATTTTTTTTAAAAGAATATAAAACTTGTTTTTTTGCTGTTATAACGTTTTTCCTGTGGGAGTCGTGGCACCGCCCACTTAAAAAAAATATATTTTCTCAAGTTTCAATCCATCTACATACCAAATTTCATCAAAATCGGTGTAGTGGCACAGCCGTGATACCATTTTTCCCCATTTGGAGCAATGCCACGCCCGCTTTAAGGAATCAGAGTTACTAATAATCTTTCTTAGGTTCAATCTATCTTTAAGATCAAAATCGGTCCATAAGTTTAGCCGTGGAAAAGTTTTTTCCCATTAGGGGCGTGGCACCACCTACTATTGAAAAAAAAAAGTATACATGTCCCTTCTTCTCTTCACAACCTTTCCAACAAAAAAAAATTATGCGATTATGTTATGCTATGGCTGTGAAAAAGTGGTTTAACCGTTTGAACTGCCTATTTATTACACTTATGTTTTCGAACAAGACCAACTTCAAACAGCTCCTAAAATTTAAAATTTTATTTACTTTGCATGTTTTTTTTTAATTATGTACATGAAACTCTGTTCGTGCAAAAATTTTGACACACTTGCTGCTGTTATCAATTTCGAAATGAGAACAAATGATGTTTTTCTATTTTATTTGTGACTTTATAACATGAACTTAAGCAAATTAAAATTTTACAGTTAATAGAGATTGGTTTGATGTTCTTGCATTGTTTTTAGCTAATTGACGTTGGAAGAGAGATTTTTCGGAAAGACTATCATCATGTATAACTTCTCTTACACACTTAAATATTTAAGTCAAAATACTATTCAATATTACAAAGAAAGAGAAACTGCATTTATGCAAGTTTGCAGGTGGTTTGCTCAATGTGATAAATGAATTCTGGTGTAAATTGTTTAAGTTAACAAAATTTGAATATTTTCCTTAGATAATATTAGATATTAACGCTTTTATAATAACTGTTAATTTTTCTGTCACGGTTGGCTTTTTGGCGGAAATGCCCATATGTACATATGTAAGTATATTGAACGAAAACCAAACGATTAGCAATTTTTATGAATAAAAATTTGTTTTAATAGCTTGAATGAAGTGCTGAGTCAGGTGTATTTTTTTAGCAATATTTTGAAAAATATTGAATTTTTTTTTTAAATATTTTCTGGACGAGCAAATGTGAAGCAAATTTTTTCCAAATAGTTTTTTTGCGTAAATTTTTATTTTGTTAGAACTTTTTCGATAACTTGCCACGTTTTTCTTTGGTAATTAATGTTTTAAATAATATTGCAAGAAATATTTTTTACATTTTCTGGACGGGCAAACAACGGAGCAATTTTTATGTACATGAGGCGTCCATTTGCAAAACCAGTTAAGTTCAAAAAAATCAAATTTTGAGATATCCCCATATATCAAAATCTAGACCATGCTTTCTACTATATTTATAGATTAAAAAAAAAATATTGACAGAAATGTTACATTTTTTAAATTTATTTTTGATGCATAGATTTGAAAACCGCCCAAGTTAACGAACTTGCTTTCAAAATCTCTTTCTATTGATTTTTCATATTTTCTTTTTAAACTTTGATATGTTTGGATCTCGTTTTTATTATTTTTGTTTTAATGAATTTTTCTGATGTTTTTACTCGTGGTAATGAGAATTATAAGGCTCTTGTTAATGTGCTGTGTAAGCAATTTGATGGATTGAATGTTATTCACTTTAATGCTACGAGCCTGAATGGCGCAAAATTTGATTAGCTAGATACATTTTTGAGAACTGTCCTGTAGATGTTGTGTGTGTGAGTGAAACTTGGTTCAAGAGTGGTGTTCCTGATGCTCGGTATGAATAATATAAGCTTTTTAGAAGTGATAGGTCTGATAGAAGGGGTGGTGGGGTTGCAATTTATGTTGAGTTTGATCTAAGCGCTAGGTTTGTTAATGCGAGTGATAGCGTTTGAGAGTTTTTGAATGTTGAGATATTTGATAATTGTACCAAGGTTCTAGTTTCTTGTATCTAAAACCTTCATTATCGGAACCGAGAACGATAACGAGATGATAGTAAAATTTCTATTTCTCGTTTGACCGAGGGCGAAAGCGAGAAAGGTCTGGCCGATATCTCGTTCTCGGCGATAATGTAGTGTTTGTCGTACGATAAACACTTGTTTCCGCATTTTTAGTCACACGAAAAATGTGGGAGTGGTTTTACAACAGTGGGTGGCGACCCCCATTTAACTAAAAAGCCCAAAACGCTATATATTGGCACCTAAAGCAGACTTTTTCTACGTTTTAGTAAGCCGGTTTTTTCTGTAAATTTCAACGGAATTGGACATAAACTCTGTCCGCGCAGTTTTCAGGTTTGGGCTAGGAAGGTCAAATGTTGGCACAATTATTTTTATTCCTCAAGCTATAATATAGGAAAAGATAAACAAAATGCCTGTCCTAAAGTTTGAAAAAAAAGACCCTAATGTATATACACGCATACACCGACCTAAGTATATTTTTTCCTAAAAACAAACAAAAAAAGCCACAATAAAAGCCACAAAAATATGAAAACCAAATCAAAACAAAATGTGGTGATTTACATCACATTATAGCATGGCAGCAGCAACTCAAAATAATGCTCCTTCGTCTCCCATTAAAAAAAGATTTTTATCAAATTTTTTCCACTTTTTTCTGTATGTTTTCTATAGACCTGGAAACTACTGAGCAGGCTGAGCTCTCAAATTTACAAGCTTTGCTTTGAAGTCGAAAGGTTCACAATTTAGTTTTAACTTTTTTTGACAACGGGGCGCGACACCTTTAAATAAAAGAAAAGCACTTATTACGCTATATCTTGGCATAAGAAAATGTTAATTGTTTGTGCCAAGCATCTCGCAAAATGAGCACGGGATTGGATAATGGATCTCTTCCAATACAACGAAACCCCTTTAATTGATATCTTTGGTACTTATACCAATTTGCGAAATTCGGTACATAGACCCAATAATCTGGAGTAAAGACTGCGTAAAATGTAGGTGGGGTGGAACAAAAGGCAGTGCACGGGTTCAGATATTGATCAACACACATAAAAGTAAACGAGAATAGCCGAGAATATCGGCGATAACGAGACGCTAATGATACAGATCAAAGGTGTCTCGTACGAGAACGAGAAGATAAGCTTGGCGCTACTACGAGCACGATACAATAATTTTTGAATTATCGTATCGGTGAAGCACTACATAGAAGCCACAGTTTAGAGCTCTTTTTTTCTGACCTTAGTGATAGATTAATTAATCATGATTTTTTTATTATATCGGGTGATTTCAATGTAAATTTACTGCTGAATGATAGCTTAGCTGAAAGCTTGTTGATAATTTTACTTCGTGTGGGTTAAACTTAATAAATTATACTTTACCTACGCGATTTTCCAATGATTGTGATGCTAGTCTCATGGATGTTTTTCTTATATCAGATATCTGTCTTCTCATTAAGTATGATCATTTATCTTTCTTATCTGATCATGATTTAATTTTTTGCCGTCTAAATTTTAAATTTGGTCGACCACCCCCCAGTGTGTTTTTCTTATCGTGACTATAAGTCTATTAACATGAAGGAGTTGAGTGCTGAGTTGTCGCAAATATGCTGGAAAGACTGCTGGTATCATGACTCACAAAATATTTACAAAAAACTCTAGTGAATGTAGTTTGGACCCTAATACGGACTAACTCATTTTACTTTTCAGCTGAATGAAGAATAAGTAGGTAAGTGCGTATTAAAGATAAGTTCTAAAGCAGTGGGGATTGATGGGATGCCTATTAATTTCATTAAAATTATCTTGCCGCATATACTATCACCCTTAACCCTTTCGGAACTTTTTCTTTCCATTTGACTTTAATAATCAGTATTTTCCGTTTTCTTACTCTTAAGGCCAATTTAAACAATAATTGAAACTAATTTATAAAAATTTTATTGTTGAAAGTGGTTTTTGGGAGTCATGCCATATGGCATAAAGTGTACTGAATGGTAATGAAAGTACCAAAATGCAAATTTAAATTCTTAATATAATTCGAATGATTTTGTGCCAAAAAATATACAAATACAAAATTTATTGATAAAAAAATTCAAAAGGATGTAATGCCATACTAAAGGTCAAGTCCGAATAAGAAATACCCTATAATAACCCTTGAAAAGTAAACAATTTTGATTTTTTCTACAATTTTGCTTATTTCAAACTTAAAGAAGTAGAAAAGAAAAATTATATTGCTTATTATATACAAAACATTAGACATATATAAATTATGTATGTAAATTATGGAATCGATGGGGGCCCGCTTTTACCAATCCAGTTTTACCAATCCATTTTTACAACTCCATTTTTACCGCTATACTTTCTTTCCACTAGGACTTCTTACCAATTTTTTTTACCACTTTCGTTTTCTTCCACTGGAACTTTATACCAATATAATTTTACCACTACATTTTTACCACAAATAAGTAAAAATTCCACAAGAGATAAACATTTATTCAAAATTGTATATTATGGCCTACAGCTCTCAAATATTCGGCCCTCCTCTTTTTGGGTTTCATATTCTTGGACTTAATTTGCGATGTGTACTTCAGTGGAGTTTCTAGCTCTGCTTTCATTCTTTTTTAATTTGCGTCCAATGTCAAGCTCCCTGAACATTGTTTCTGTATCTCCTTGCTCCTTTTGTAGTTCTACCAAGATAGCATATAGGCTAAGATGATGTCGACCAACAACTTTCAAACGTATGTAGTGGTGAAACATTTTAGAATCAGTAGTAAAAAGAATTAATGGTAAAATTAATAAGTGGTAAAAAGAATTAGTGGTAAAATTGGTACAGAATTGGTAAAAATAGGCTACAATCTATGGAATCATCATCATTTCGTCAACGCATAAACTATAACCTTAGGGAATAACAACAGTTTTTGTTGAGAACATAGTTATAAGTATATAGGCGAATATTAAGAAATTTGTTTTTTGATTTCTTATCTAGGATAAGCTTTAGGCTATTGCGTATTGAATGAATTCTACTTTCTGCCATATTTTGACGAAATGCTGGAATTTCAGTGGCATCGTGGCATCGTTAATCGAGAACATCCGATATTTGCAGTTACGATTTCTAAGCCTACAAATTTCAGAATTTCTTCCCTTGTGACATTAATTGGTGTCCCACTTTGTAAAAGTGAGGCTTGATTTATTGCTTGAACAATTATATCAATAAAACCACCTGTGAAATATTTAAAAAAATATAAAACAGGAGTGTTCAAGCTTTGTTTAGGATAACTTTCAGAAAAATCTGAGCTTGAAACACTTCATGGCTTCTTAATCCATCGAAATTGAAGGGTTTTTTTTGAAATGATATGTGCGCAGCCTCATCCAGATCAAACAAATTATCTTCTGGAACCAATATATTATTTTCTACATCTAAATTTTCCCCAAATAAATCATTATTATTATCCGGATTAGATAGCTCTTTGACTAAAAAAGAGATATTAACTTCCAGAGCTTCTGATATGGTCACCAAAAAATTAGTTTATTCTTCTTCTTCATCAGATAAATTTAAGTTATCAAAATTATTTTCAATATCTTTTCCTTTCAGTTTCTTAAACATTGTAATTGCCTTAACTATAAGTCAAATTAATGAATAAAAAAACGTCCAACCGCTGCAACTCTTCTCAACCAAATGAAATCTTTTAGCACCTTTAGATCAAATTCATGCCGTATGGCATGAAGAAATTGTCAGTAAATTCAAAGCAAAGAGAGGTGGGAAAAAGTTATTGTCTGAAGGTGTTCTGATAGATTCAATGCCATACATGAGTTTCTTTTATGCTCAAATCATAAATGAAAGTTTAAGTACAGGTATAGTTCCAAACATGTGGAAATATTCAATTATAGTCCCAATTGAAAAAGGCAAGAATACTTTAAAAGCTGAAAAAGTGCGTACAGCGTGCAGCGTGTCCTCCCTGGAAGTAAACTGGGTTGTGCGCAGGGTTTGGTACCCGCCACGTAAAAAAAAACACTCCAATGAAGACTAAAAAAGCCTCGGATACAGAACCCCTCAACGTTGACGACCACTGCAAACGAAAAAAGGACTATGATTTAAGGATATCCACCTGGAATATCCGGACCCTCAATAGGGAAGGTGCCTCTATCGAATTGGCGGATGCCCTCGGAAAAATAAGGGCTGACATCACCGGCATCCAGGAAATAAGATGGATAGGACAAGGTTGCTCTAAGCAAGCAAGTTGCGATATCTACTACAGCTGCCATGCGGAGAGGCGCGAATTGGGATGCGGATTCGTAGAAAGCAAGAGACTTCGCCACCATATCTCCAGGTTCACACCTGTGAGCGAAAGGTTGGCTACGATCCGCGTCAAGGCTCGATTTTTTAACATGAGCTTGACTTGCGCGCACGCCCTGACGGAGGAAAAGGACGATGCTGTCAAAGATGCCTTCTATGGAAGTATACGACCGCTGCCCGGCCCATGACGTTAAAATTGTACTCGGCGAATTTGACGGAAAATTCGGAAGAGAAGGTATATTTGGCCCCACTGTCGGTCAGTTCAGCCTTCACGAGACCACCTCAAACAACGGTCTACGGCTGATCGACTTCACCGCGGCGCGAAACATGGTATTAAGTAGCACCAGATTTCAACACCTCGATATCCACAAGGCCACCTGGCTGTCCCCTGATCAGAAAACACGCAACCAAATCGATTATCTTGTGATCGACGGAAGGCATGTTTCCAGCGTGCTAGATGTTCGTACGTTCCGGGGAGTCAATATTGACTCCGATCATTATCTTGTTGCAGCCAAGATACGCATGCGGCTGTGCAATGCAAAGGATGTACGCTCTGGTACGCAACAAAAGCTGGACATCGCTAAGCTGCAATCACATCGGACGGCCGAAGCCTATTCCGCTCGCCTCTCAGAACTGCTCCTTCAACCTGACTCTCTAACCGATGATGCCGGTGGACTTTGGGAGCATATATCCCGCTCCATGCGCTCTGCTGCTGAGGAAGTCATTGGTTTCCGACGCCCACTTCCGCAAAATCAATGGTATGACCACGAGTGTCGCGAAGCTACTGCAGTGAAAAACGTCACCTACAAAAGAACCCTGCAGTCAGCAGCAACGCGAGCCGTGCACGAAAACTACCGGGAAAAGATAAAGGAATAGAGGCGCCTTTTCAGACGCGAGAAACGAGAGCAGGAAAGGCACGAGCGTGAGAAACTCGAAGTGTTACGGGGCAGGAATGATGCTCGAAAATTTTACCAACAAGTCAAGCGTCTGACCCAAGGTTTCAAGCCCGGAACATCTACCTGTAAAGATGAACATGGAAATCTGGTTACGGATACGCAGGGTACACTGGAGGGAACACTTTTCCAAGCTGCTTGCTGGCGATGACTCCACCAATCCCGCCTTTGGAGAAATTAACCCGATGCCACCAATCAACGACGATGGTGTGGACGTACCACCACCTAGCCATGACGCGGTACGAGTTGTGATCCAATGACTTAAGAACAACAAAGCGGCTGGTGCCGATGGCCTGCCTGCTGTATTGTTCAAGACCGGCGGCGATGAGCTGATAGGGTGTATGCATCAACTCATCTGCAAAATATGGCTAGTAAAAAGCATGCCCGACGATTGGAATCTCAGTATCCTTTGTCCTGTACTGAAGAAAGGTGACCCGTCAATCTGCGCTAACTACCGGGGAATCAGTCTTCTTGCCATCTCTTACAAGGTCCCGTCGACTGTACTGTGTGAAAGACTTAAGCCGTTTGCCAACACACTGATTGGGCCTTATCAGTGCGGCTTTAGACCTGGTAAGTCAACCACAGACCAGATCTTCACACTACGTCATATCCTGGAAAATACCCACGAAAAACAGATCGATACCCATCATCTCTTTATCGATTTCAAAGCTGTTTTCGATAGCCCGATACGGGATTGCCTGTATGCCACCATGTCTGAGTTCGGTATACCTGCGAAGCTGCTGCGTCTTTGCAGAAAGACGTTGAGCAACACAGCCAGCTCCGCAGAGTAGGAAGGGACCTCTCCGAACCATTTGATACCGAACAAGGTTTCAGACAGAGCGATCCACTATCCTGCAACCTCTTCAACTTTGTGATGGAAGGGGTGTTGCGAAGAGCCAGTGTACATCGTAATGGCACTATTTTCTACAAAAGTGTCCAGCTCCTTGCATATGCCGATGATATTGATATCATTGGACGTTGTAAGCGAGATGTTACTGTTGCGTTCTCTGCTATCGAAAAAGAGTTAGCGAAAGTGGGTTTGACTGTGAACGAGGGCAAAACAAAGTATATGCTGTCCACAAACAGGGAGACGCGGCGTATTGGATCCTTTGTTACTGTGAACAACTATACTTTCGAAGTTGTCAAGGAATTCACCTATCTTGGCACCGCCGTGAACACTCAAAACGATGTCAGCCTGGAGATAAAGCGAAGACTAACTCTTGCTAATAGGTGTTACTATGGTCTCAGTAAGCAATTGAGTAGTAGAGACCTCTCTCGCCCGACAAAACTGACACTCTACAAGACGCTCATCTTACCCGTGCTACTTTACGGCGCAGAAGCATGGGCTGTGTCGCAGACTGATGCAGGCACGCTTGGGGTGTTTGAGAGAAAAATTCTTCGCAAAATCTTCGGTCCTGTTCACGTCGGCGACGACTACCGTATTCGAATGAACCACGAACTGTACGAGCTCTACGCTGTACAATAAGATAATTATACCCCAACAGTCTGGTTTAGGAAGAAACACTCCTGTGAAACAGCGTTAAATATGGTTTTAGCTGAGTGGAAAGAAGAACTAAATAGTAAAAATACTATAATAGCAGTTTTCATTGACCTTAAGAGAGCATTCGAGACAATAGATAGAACAATATTACTTGAAAAGATTTCAGTTATTGGTATCAGGAATGCAGAATTGAGGTGGTTTGAAAATTTTTTATGTAATCGCAAGCAAAGGACAGCTATTGGTTCTGCTATCTCTGAATTGATGAATATTAAAATTGCTCACCCACAAGGTTCAGTTTTGGCTCCAATTTTATTTAATATTTACATTAATGATATTACTTCAGTTCTGAAATTTAGTTCTATAAAACTATTTGCCGATGATGCTTTAATTTCGATCTATGGTAAAGATGAAAACGTTCTTAGGGAAAAGTTACAATTAGATCTCGATGCACTCTATATATAGTTGTGTGCTAATAGGTTAAAAATAAACATCGATAAAACTAAATATATGATTATCTCAAGGAGAAACAATGGAAAACTGTGGAAAAGTTAAAATAAATATGAAAGAAATTGAAAAGGTTCATACCATTAAGTACTTAGGAATTCAAATTGATGATAAATTAAAATTTGATGATCATATTAATTATACCATTAGCAAAATAGCGAACAAAATTTGGTTCATAAAAATAACATGCATGCTGTTAAGTAAATCTTACAAAATTATGGTATACAGGTCTATTGTTGAGCCATACTTTATATACTGTCCCACCATTTTCTTTATTATGAAAGATAATCAAATAGAGAAGCTTCAAAAAATTCAAAATAAAGCTATGCGCTTTATTCTCAAGAAACGATATGATACGTCAATAAAGGAAATGTTGTGCAGCTTGAATTGGCTTAGTATAAAACAATTGATTTTCTTTCATAGTATGAAATTTGTACACAATATAAAAAGAGGAAATTTACCTGAATACCTTAGAAATAATGTTAAATTAAACTATGAAGTGCATGATAGAAATACAAGAAATAGAAACAATTCTAAGTTACCTCTGTACAAAACAGAGTCGGAGAAAAATAGTCTGTATTATAAAGGGTTAAAATGTTATAATGATTTACCTGAAGATATCAAAAACTTTGATGGTCACTTATTCAAAACCAAACTACATAATTACGTTAAGACTATAGAGATTAAATAAATTGCATTGTCTTACATGTTTTAAAATTTAAGTAGAATTTACATTAATTTTACTGTATTTTTAAGTTATATGCAATGTTGTATGTTATACACATTTATAAATAATTGTCAGATTATCCTTAGTTTTTTAAGGCTAGGCTCATTTTAGCCGTAATAAATAAGTGAATAAATAAATAGCGCGACATAGAAAAAATTCTATAGCGTTATTGAACTATGTTAGACGTCTAAATTTTTTTACACTTAATAAACCAACATTATACTTCAAAATGGCATTCACAAAATTATCAAATAAATCTATTTGTTTAGTAAAAAATTCAAAGTATGAAGTGGTATTTTTTTGCAAAATACGTTAAAGAATATTGATGTTCGTTTTAATAAATCATACACCTCAAGGCCGTATCCAGGATTTAATTTCGGGGGAGGTTTTGGAATTGAAGTTGTGATAAACCCAAAAAAGAAATAGGGATTATGATAGAAAAAAAAACGGACATAAGGCCGAAAATTGTTTTGGGGACTATGACCACTGTGGCTATGACCGGGTACAGATATAATGTTACAGCCAAATATATTAAAAACAGTGACGACACAGTACCAAATCAGCAATGATACTAAAAATACTTAATAATGGTCATAGTTCTTAGAACAACAAAAACTGCAAGGGAAAAATTACATACGAAATTAATTTTATCACTATATTTTTGTGAAATGCTCCAAAGCAGTTGGTGTCCTGTGCACGATAATAGTAAAATTCGGTATCTTAGACATACTCGTATTTGACAAATTTATCTCAAAAGCCAGGTGTGATAAAAACTAATTAAACCACATTTCAATTCAGCGTCAAAATTACCATAAAAAATGATACAAAAACTTAAATAAAAATCTTAAAAACTGATGTTTTAAGCAAACTCGATTTTTTAGTATAAAGAGCCAATGATATGACTTAATCCTTAATATGAAATACGGATTGCGGATTGATAATGATTCGGTTTAACAATGAAAACACACTTTATTTCTTAAATTTCGTTTTATTTTTCAACATAGTCCCCTTTTAGCTCGATACACTTGGTCAAACGCAGACTTGGGAGTAATCAATTACATTTGGCAATTAATTACACATGCAATTACAATTACTTGTAATTTTGTAATTGAAATGTTTCAATTACATGTTAATGTAATTGAAAGTGTACGTATGTTCATTTACTTCACGGTTAGAAATTTTGGAATCAATTTTAATACTTATGGGATTACATATATGACTACACCAGAATTGTATTAAAATTCAATACTGTCTATATATTAAAATTAATTTTTAATACAAATTTGTATAAAAATTTAATACACGTTTTTATTAAAATTTAAAAAAAAAAATATGTCGTATCCACTGGGATTCGAACCAGATTCCCTTTCAATACAAGGGTTGCATGAACATTTTAACGACATCAGCCAACGTATCATATTTACGTTGGCTAAATGTAATACATGCGATAGCATCAAATGTTATAAAATATCGTTTTAATGTTTGAACTGTATTAGAATTTAATACAAAATGTATTACAAAATTTTGTAATATATTCAAAAGTATTAAATTTAATCAAAATTGTATAAAAAATCTTTGTAATACTTCGCTTGTATTAAAATTTATTCTAAGATTTCTAACCGTGTTGTAATTGTAATTGAAATATTTTCGACGGAAATTACTGTAATCCAAAATATTTAATTGAAAAGCAAAGTAATTGAACGAAATTTGTAATGGATTACTTTTACTTGTAATTTCCAATATATCAAGTAATCAATACAAGGAATAAATATGAATTACATTCATATAAATACATATTATTGCTTGTAAGCACCTCTACGTTAAATGAGCCCATAAACCAAATCTCCTTTACGGATAGCTTGAGGAATCTGAGGTCGACGTCATTAACTCAATGAGTAAGTCACGCGAAAGTTCTTGTTTTACATTCCCATATAAATAATATGCAATGACATACATATTTTTTGTGAATTTTATAAAATTTTATCGCTTCCTAAAAAATTTAGTTTCAAATTTTAATAAATGTAATTGCAGAAAAATGTGTAATCAATTACATTTTCGTTTCAAATTACTTGGCAAAAGTAATGGATTACAATTCATTAAGGGATTACATGTTCATGGATTACTAGTCCAATTACAAAAGTAATTAGAATTGCATGTAATTGTAATTTTAAATTACATGTAATTGAAATTAATGTTATTGAAAAAACTTCAATTACAATTACTTTTAATTTCTTTTTTCAATTATAAGTGAATGATTACTTGTAATTTTAATTGAAAAAAATGTAATCCAAAAATTCCCAAGTCTGGTCAAACGATATTCTAACTTTTTGATGCCATCCAAATAGTAGGTTTTGTCGAACTCCTCAAAATATGAATTTGTTTCGTTGATTACTTCATCATTTGATGTGAATCTCTTTCCCGCGAGCCATTTTTTAAGTTTGGAAATAGGAAAAAGTCACTCGGTGCTAAATCTGGACTGAATTTAGTCATTGCAATTGTTGATGTGTATGCCGGTGTGTGTTGTCTTGAAGAAAGAGCACTTTTTCTTCTTTAAATGTGGTCGTTTTTCCTTGATTTTATCGTTCAATTGATCCAAAAGCGCAGCATAATACGCTCCTGTTATTGTTTTTCCCTTTTCAAGATAGTCGATCAGTATTACACCATGGGAATCCCAAAATACAGTCGCCATAACTTTATCAGCTGATTTCACAGTCTTTGCCTTCTTCGGTGCACTTCCACCAGGTTCTACCCATTGTTTTGATTGATTTTTGGTTTCCGGTGTGTAGTGATGAATCCATGTTTCATCAACCGTTATTATTCGACGCCAAAAGTCATCTGGGTTATGCCTCATCATACCTAAACATTGCTTTGAGGTAGTCACACGATTTCGTTTTGATAATTTATGAGTAATCGCGGCACCCATATGGCTGATAGCTTCTTCATATGCAAATGTTCATGTAAGATGTTGAATACACGTTTATATGAAATGTTTACAATGTCGACAATCTCTCTCAACTTCACTCGACAGTCATTCCAAACAATATCATGGATTTTGTTGATCATTTCCTCAGTAGTCACCTCATTTGGCCTTCCTGATGATGGCTTTGTTTCAGTGCTCGTACGACCACGTTTAAATTCAGCAAACCAATAAATTACGGTTGAATTCGCTGGAGCAGATGAGCCATAATATTTATCAAGCTTTTCCTTTGTTTCCTTCGCGGTTTTTTCCACGCAAGAAATAATGTTTAATCAATGAGCGAAAATCGGTTTTATCCATTTTACAAGAAAAGTTAAAAGTTATCCGACTTATATGGCTGCCAAGCAAAAACTAAATGACATATCGCGCCAAAAATTTACATGAAGCCTATTGACAGATTACACGCGGGGAAAAAAATTACCATATGATGCCCAGTGTTGCCATCTGTTGAAAACCGCATCATTATCAATCCGACTCCAATCTTTCCCCTTGATCTAAAGTTTCATATTGTGCTGAGCTGATTAAGGATGTTTTTTTAAACTCATATTTTCGAATTGAAATAAATCACATTCAATTGTTAAATACCCCGATTTTGGCTTTATTAGCTAGATAATTTTATTTATGCCATTCAGCATTTAAAAATGATTTTGTATATATGAACGCTGCAACAGGACAATATTTAGCGCAGTCTGAAGGTTGAACTTACGATTACCTATTCAGCAATGAGGCTTTATTACCGAAATAACAAAAGCTTTCAATATTGCTGGTTTCTCAGTTTAAGCCTGCCACAATAAATAACCCAATTGATTTCTCAATTGCAAAACATCATGTGAGTTTTGAGTGAACTTAAAGTTGAAATTTCAGTAAATTTTGTAAATTTCCAGACTATTTCCTACTTAGTCATGGTGCAATAGCTAAACATACTGAGAAAAATCAACTGTTACTAGAAACAGTGTTCCCAATTTAAAAACTAAACCTCTACAGAAAACGCAGAAACAGAAACCATTTCGGAAAATTTTTCTTGTTTGTTGGCAAGAGGGTAAAAACGAAATTGTCGAGATGCAGAATTTTTCGTTTGTCGCAAACGCAAAACGAAGGTCACAAAAGAAAATAGACAGGAATATCTATCATGAGCCTTTTGTAACTATAAGCTTTGAAATTAAATGGGTTTTGGCGGGATTGTATCAGCGGGCGTGGCACCTCCCATTTTAACATTAAGTTATAAGCGTGAGAAATGTTGGTTTTTTTGAATATTTTTTTAATATTTCAACTTTTTGAAATTTTTCATTTGTTTTTGTCGACTGAGTATTATTAGTTAGTTTAATTTTAATTGAATTTTCAGTCAACGGCAGTAACCAATATTCATGTGAAATTTCACAAATCGGTTAATGCTTTATAAACAAACATGACAAAGACAATAAATGGAACAATTTAACCTGGTAATTGGTGACATATGTTTCGGCTATTACCACATATATACAGATATTCATATGTATATACATAGCCTCATCAGACCAGTTTTTGGTTAATTTGTAATGCGATTCGAACCCCCGACCATTCCATGAATTATATGTGGACAGCCGCTCTTAACACTGAGCCATGGATGTTCTGCTGTTTTTGTCGGCCGAAAAATTTGTGAAAAAAATGAATTTTTTTTATCTTTTGTGGGCTTTAAAAGTTTTTTGACTGCAAATCCAACAAAAAATAAAACAAATAAAAAAAAAATTTTATATTTTATGTTATTCATCATTTTCCATGGAAAAGAATTATATTAAAAAAAAAAAATTGTTTTGGCAACCTCAATCAATTGCTTTCGACTTTTTCAACCGTATTAAAATTGTTCCGTAATGTTCCATATTTTGTTAACTTTTGAACCTTCTTAAATATATCGGACTTATTCAATCTCATTCAACTTTTTTCGACTCCTTCAACCACAGCCTTTATCAGCCTTTTTCACCTGTTTAAACCTCTCTCAAGTTTTTTTAACATTTCTTCTTTGAATTTATTTAAACGTTTTCAACCTAATCCAACTTTTTTTAACATTTTCCATATTTTTTCGACTCCTTCAGCCTTTTTCACCTGTTTCAAAATTTTTTCAACTTATTTCAATTTTTTCGATCATTTCCATATTTTTCCGACTTTTCCAACATTTTTCAGCTTTTCAATCCATTTCAACATTTTTCATACTTTTTTAACCATATTTCTTCATTTAATTTTTTTCAACATATTGCATATTTTTTCGACTTTTTAAACCTCAAAACGAAAAACCGAACTATGTAACCGTATGAAAAGTATCGTTAATATATTGTCATATGAGGACTAAAAATTGTTTTGAAAAAACTTATGACTTTTTTATAGATGTTTTTTCAAAAATCATTTTTATAAGCTTCCACATAGCCATTTATTATAATGTATTTCTCACAAAATCTTTTTTTCATAGTGTCTATTCTTTACAAAATCGTTTCTATATAGTGTCCGTCAAAATATTTCGGGGGGGGGGGTTCTATCTCCCCTCATCTCCCCCCCCCTAGATACGGCCCTGATAAACCTTACTGCTTTCACCAATCAATTCAATTTTTGTTTTAAC
Source organism: Tricholauxania praeusta (assembly GCA_949775025.1). NCBI lineage: Eukaryota > Metazoa > Arthropoda > Insecta > Diptera > Lauxaniidae > Tricholauxania > Tricholauxania praeusta. Next base: position 80,603,725 of record OX459031.1, read on the forward strand.
TTGTACACAAAGCTTTCGGAAAAAATTAGAAAATAAAAAAAAAATTATTTGACTTCAAAAACGACGTTAAAAAACGACTATAACCGAAAGGGTTAACTCACATTTTGAACCACTGCCTTACTTCTTCTCGATTTCCAGGCATGTGGAATGTTGTATCAATTATTCCTATTGCTAAAAACTCTACTGCCTTTACACCTAATGAATTTAGGCCTATTAGTATTCTACCTGCATTGGCGAAAGTTTGTGAACACATCATGTTTGGACAGATAACTCTTTACCTCAATATGCAATACCTTTTATCCCCATTTCAGTCTAGGTTTCGAAAGCCTTTGACTCCGTTAACCACAACCTTCTTTGCAGTAAACTGAGGCACTTTTTCAATTTTAGCGACAGCGCAGTCGTTTTATTGGCTATCTATTTAGGGAAAAGATTTCAGAGGGTTGTAGTTGGAAATTCCTGTTCTTCTCTCAGGGGTTAGTATAGTGGTTCTTCAGGGCTCTATTTTAGGTCCACTTTTATTTTCTATGTTTATAAATGATAATGCAACAAATCATGCCTACGCTGTTCACGTTCATCTTTACCTCTCACGTCCGATTGAACTAATTGAAGACCTGACCTATCGACTAAATGATGACCTCTTTTTCTTAATTATTTTAATAATAATAAGTTGCGGTGTACAAAATTATATTATTTAAGGCTTACCTGAAATTTTATTATTTATTTAACTTTTTTGCTTTGGGATTTTAATTGTACGTGTAAAGTTTTTTATAAAAGACTCTAAACTAACGTAAAGGTTTTTTTTTTTAATTATATTCATGAATATTTTTACAAGTCACAAGAAAATCTCAAAACTCAAATTTCCAATCACGGGATTGAAACTCCCTAGCACCTGCTTTTCTGTGTATAATTTGGGAAATTGAAAGCAATTACTTTACGACACGTTCCAATGAATGTCGATATTTGTGGAACGTGATAAATTCTTTGCAACAATGAGAGTATAAACCAATACGAGCTAAGGTACGGTTGAAATTTTAATGGGTTGGATGAGTGTTGCCAATGCGCCGCCAAAGTAATTTTGTATATCAGTTTTCAGATTCGGTAGCAACAGCTCGTTCGACAAACGCTTTCCTTTCATGTAGATACGAGTGCTAAGTGTGGTTATTTTGATTACAAATAAGGAAACATTTAAGTAAGTTAAGTAAATTAGCCTCATAAACTGTTATATCGACACAAAGCTACAACTTAAAATAGAGCTTTGATAAAAAATTTAATTTCTTATGTCTGAACAACTTTTAACCCTGATTGTTATAAAATGGGAAAGGTTTTTTGTATTTATCTACATTAGTCATGTTCAAAATAGCCCCTATGTTCTAGAATTCGTCGGGAGCGCTTAAAATTCGAAAGCTTATTCCTTTCTGAGTATTCTAGATCATGCGAATATTTTGAACATATCCAATATATGTACATTAGGGGAGTTTTTAGGAAAAAAAATTAGGGACGCCCTCTCAATTGGTTAGAAATAGGGTAAAAAAATTTAAAAATAATTTAAAATTTTAATATTTGTCCCCTACGGACCCTATTTCAAAGTGAAATTTGACTTTTCTTATTTGGTTTTTTTTGCGAAAATCAAATAGGAAACCCCCTCAATCGGTTCGAAATAGGGTAACAAAATTTTTAAAATTAATCTAAAATGTTTATCTTTAACCCCTACGGATCCTATTTCAAAGTGAAATTTGATCTAAGCCGCCATTTTTTTAAATTATTTTTTCTTAAAAAGCTTTTAATTTTTTCGGTTCGGTTCTGGTTTTCGAGATATAGTCCTAGGAAATTGCATATATGGCTTTTCTAAAACTTATTATATGTTGGAAACTGAAAGTTTGAAAATCAAGTGTGGAAATTGTGCTGTGGAAACCGAAATAAATAAAAGTGCAAGGGTCAGCACTTTACTGTTCTTTAGGTCCAATCGATTGACTTGGCGGCAACAGTTTGAAGTAAAAGCTTCTTTTCCAATTCCATTGCTGGTCATGCAATATTTTTGTGGTACTTAAAGAGGTTTTGAGATCATTACTTCGATTTAAAAAACTAATGGAGAAGATCAATGTTAACGGAAATATGAGTACAAGTGGACAGATCATATGGAAATTAGGACTTAGAGAAGTAGTAGAGCGTGGAACCTTTCCATTAGAGAAATTTTCAAATAGTGTAATTTTGTAATTATAAAATCCCTTCAGGAGATTTTTTTTATGTCCAAAAAAGAAATTACAAAATACTGCTATTTATACTTGTAAAAAAATTATGTCAATAATGCCGGTATGACTTAAAGAATATTTTTATTCTTTGATTACTGGACCTTACGAAGTAGTAGATACGAGTAGACTAAATAATTTTTTAACCCTTCTAAAGGCACTCCAACTCAAAAGTTAAATAAGCAAAAAATCTAATCGAATATACATATATTTTCTTTTTCGAAAATTTCTCATGTCTTTATTATAAATATTTAGCTTTTTCATTAGAATTCACTTTTCAAGAACAACGTAAGTGCCGTTTAATAAATTGTTTCATATAACATATTTCATTGATTAACATTTTATTCGCTTAATTTTCATAATCACGATATGATTGATTGACATGTCAATAAATCCAACGTGCATATGTATCTGTCAGCCAATGTGTTCACACCAGGTTTCATTATTGACACTTAATCGAAGCATCGTGTTGACTGCGGCCTTACCCACAAACTCACCGTTGTCAACATCTCAACATCAACATTCAAACGATTTGAAAAATTTGAAACTGACGAACAAAAGTAAAAAAGTACAGATTTTCCACTTTCTAGTGTAAGGTCTGTTAATTTAGAAAAATGCAGATATCTTGGTTTCGAAATAAGATAATGATATATGATTTCAGCTTTCTTTTGAGCAAATAACACTGCCGTACTAAGCGAAAAAGACGTATCTCAAAAAAAAAAAAATATCCGAGATTCTTATGGCATCGGATAGCTTAAGAAATTACGCGTCTAATGAAATACTCCAAATGTCGGCATCTTAGTTCAATCATATAAAAAATCTACTAAGAAAATTTCCTCTATCTCAATTTTGCAGGTAATTCAACAAATTGACATAAACAAAACATCAATTATCTCGAAATGAATTTTTTTGAGATACGTCTTTTTCGCTTAGTACGGCAGAACAGTTCCTTTAAAATAATGTACCACGGGATCGGCGGTAAAATAATATTTGATGTGTTGTAACTAGAAAGTGGAAAATCGGTACCTTTTTACTTTAGTTCGTCAATTCCAAATTTTTTTATAAGACAGAATGAAGAAGAAGAAAAAATACTCACGAATTCGAATTCCCTGATCCATAATTGCCCGAAAACCATATCCACTTTGTTGGAAAATTTGATAACCTCTGTAACTTGCACCATATTTTTAATTATGTTGAAACAAAACTGTTTTTAAATAAGAAACATGTTAAGGTGTTATCTTCGACCAGGCCAAAACTCACATGCCCGCAGTGAAATTCCCTTTTAAATAAATGTTAAAAGACGTTGAGAGGTTGAATAAGTCGAAAAAAATTTGATTTGTAAAAAAGGTTGAATGAAGTTAAAAAATGTTGAAACAGTTGTAAAAGTTAATTCAAAATATCGAAAAAATATGAAAAATGTCGAAATAATATGAAAATGCTCAAAAAAGTTGAAAGAGGTTAAGAAATGATAAAACAATTCAAAATCTCTGAAGAAAAATGAAAGAGGTTGAAAAAGTCAAACGAATACATATGGGATATTTGGTTTTTTTGGTTTAAAAATTAAATTTAACAACAACCTCTTAATATTTCCATCTGAGAAAATTACTGCCTTGGTATAATACTAAAAAGTATCTTTTGCCCAAGTTTCAGCTTCATAGAAACTTTTTTGTCAAAGAAAAAAAATAATAGCCAAAAAACCGGTTTTCAGCCATTTTTTCGAAAAAGTTTGAGGTTAAGGTGAAAATGGTTAGTGCAAAAGTTGAAGATCTTTTTATTTCCTACAACTTTTACCTTAAATTTTTTCTGATAGGATGCACAATTTAGCCACAAATCGTCAAAATCTGTATTCAACCTCTAAAAATGCACCCCATTCCACCCCGGATAGCAGCTGTCAGTTCGATTTATTTTGTCCTCTTTTACAAGAGCTTGTTCAACAATGTTCCGCTGTCAAAGTGCTGCAACTAATTACTTTTTGTTTTTCATTTTCCCGACATTCTACTGGACTTAATAGCCTATAAATAAGAAAAAACTGAAAAATTGGTAAAATGAAATTATGACAATTTGTACTAAATTGGCTATAACTTTGGCATTTATGAACAGATTTTCAAAAACTTGGTATTATTTTCTTTTTAAAAGTTTATTCATTGTAATTAAAGAGCTAAATTGATGTATTTTTAAATATTTATATTTTTAATAAGACACAAATTTTAAAAAATCAATTTTTTCAAATGTGTCAGCTTTTATCTCGTAACCTATATATTCAAACCAATACTTGTATTTGCAAGAGTTGTGGGGAATTTTATTACCTTTTTTTAAAATTTATTCGGAGAAAATCGGCTTATATTTGTATGAGATATAGACTAAAAAATGAAAATACATTAAAAAAAATTTTAAAAAAAAACTAACCGTGAGAAAAATCTATCAAAAATTTTTTTGAACTTAGGGGACCTAACTACATCATAAAAAACTAAGAAAGTTCATGTTATCGAATAGCAAATATACTTTCAATTCAATTTTTCACTTTGATAGGAAAATTAAGGCAAAAAACTACCTAAAATTACAAAAACTCCTAAAACTGACAAAATGAAAATTCAAATAAGACTAAATAAAAAAATTATTAAACTTTTAGAGAGCCAAAAACCAACAATGAGTTTGGCTAATCTCGTTTAACTGCGCATCTAGCAGCACAAAATGCCGATGTTCAAACCCCACTTGATGCAGAACAGAATTTTTTTTTTTCGTTGAAATCTATTTATTTTTTTTTTTTTTGTTTGATTTCGCATGATAATGTTTAAACACCAAATTAATAAATGTCACAGTTTAATTCATATTTATTAAAAAATTGAATAAAATAATGAAAATCAATTTAGAAAAAGTCGGTGCAAGCATAAAGGCAAGTGACGAATTTGACAGCTGAAATGCGTTTTTGCGCCTCTTCGCGCCAGTTCATAATACCAAAAAATCGTAAGGCACACGCTATCCGTCACATTTTGAACATGATGTGAATGAGTGAGCTTATATAATACGAAATTGGCTGCTGACGCGAAAATGTGACTCGCCGCGTCGTGTCGCGTTTTACATAATCTGGCTGTTAATTTAAGTATTTAAAGTGTTTTATTACAAGAAAGTAACAAAAATTCAGTTTTGTGAATAATTATAAAATCTTTCAAACTTTGGTTTTAAGCTTTGGCTGAATTTCACAATAATATTTGTAATGATTCATTCTTCCATAATATGATCACATAACTCATGATCATTTATAGAGATATGATCGCAAACTACACAGTCACAGCGGTAGTGAGCGGCACGTGAGATAAGGAGAGAGTGAGTGAAACTTGGAAAGTTACTGAGAAGTTTGCTACGCCAGAGTGTCGCTAGCATCGAAAACAATCGCAATCAATTTTTGCAAGAGCAAAGTGCTCATAGCGCGTTCTCACTGGTTAAATTTCAGCTCCTTTCAAATCCTCCAAAAGTTTTCACCGAAGTATGTACTCCTGACAGGCACGTGGTAAGGCGATTTTGGAGACTTAGCGGATATGTTGATTTCACGCTATAGCTCACCTATTCTAAAAATTTAATTTCATACAAAGTGCTTAAACCTATGGCTTCACTATAAAATTTAAATGAAAGCTGTAAGTTTTTTTCACTTCACTTCAACATTGTTCAATTCAGAAAGAAAAAGTAGGGGAGGTAAAATTTTGTTATCTATGGTTAAAAATAAATAAGTTTTTTATAAAAAAGACTCTTAAGGTAAACATACCATATCTCATAATTTTATACTCAGAGAAAAATCCATGAAATCAGTTAGAATTGATGGTATTGAATTAATAGTACTTTGCTATTGTTTTTAGTCAATGTGATTAGTCCTAATAATTTCGATAAGGTTATCCAATTTTCTATTTTTTTTTATAACATTGAAATAAACTGACATCACATTACTTTAAGAAGAATTTATATTTATGTATTTTATTTTGGCGATAGTAAAAAAATTTAACATTTATTTCGGTTGTTGGAACGTTGGATGCAGCACGCACAGGTTCAAGTCAACACATACTCTTTTTAATTTAATTTTACTAACAAGATTTGAACCTGCTTCGTTTGAATATTTTGAATGAGACCCCGATCCTTAGCTAGCTCGGCTACAGAATCTTGATGTTTTGTTAGACGAAATTATGCAGTTCACATGTAGTCAGGAAATTGATGAAAACAAAAATAATAATGCAAAGACTACGAAATTAATAGAACAATATCATAAATAAATCACATGAGATCAATAAATCATCTGATTTACTTTATAGTAGAAATAGTATTGGCTCAACAATAGTACAAATCCTATTAATTTTACATGAAAACTATTGTCTCAATGGGATTTTATTATTATTTTCTTAGCTTTGAAATCAAAAGGACCATTATTCATCGATTATGGAATATTTTTCCTTGAGTGTACCTACTCTTTTATTTGTAAATTTCATTGATTAAGTTTCGAGATATTTTAAAGCCGCAAATGGTGTAATTGCGTTTTTCAACTTAAATTTCTGTGTGTTGTAAGTTTCAATACTTTTCATGATACATATTGTATTGTTTTAAAAATATTATTGGAGGATCGATGCCCTTGCATTGGTTAGAAATGGTTTTCTTTAATTGCATAATGTTTGAGTATGTGTAGTATGAAAATAAGGATATATGCTCCTTATTCAAAAGTACCTATATTCTTCCTTATCATGATTTGAGCCTAAACAGAACATTTGGATTAATGTTTTTCACCTATACCCGTATTAATACATATACAAGCTAAAAATCAAATTGTGGGACAATTATTTTTAAACCTCAAGCTAAAATAAAGCCAAAAAAATTAAAGCAAATAAAAAAAACCATTTTCAACTTAAGAATGAATTTTAAAAAAGCTATCCCACTTTAGGACATCACTCACTCAACTTGAACCTTTTTGAGAGTTTCCAAACTCGCTGTTAGCTTCACGTTAAATTTTTCATCAAAGCGTTCCGCTAATTTCAATTATGTTGACAGCCAAATTAATAAAACCTATGACACAAAAACATGCAGTACAAGAAAAATGTGTAATTAAATATTCAATTCGCATTTCAGACACAAATATGTGGGTCGCAATGAATGTCACAAATACAAAGCACAACAGAAACATACCTCAATACGCAGCGAATGGGGCAACGAGGTAAAAACGTGTTCTGCAAATGAATCTGCCAGGCTGACGAGTTGCTTACTTGACAAGAACAATACTTTTTTATTTTATTTAATTTTTTTTTTATCAACGTACAAGGAGTTTAGACCCGATTCGCGACACGTTCAAAATAAACTGCTGCGTCGGAAGTGCGGGCAATTTACTATGAGAACTTTAATTTCTTACTATCCTGTTTGCTATTGTGCGCTTACACTATTTTTGTTGATTTTATCAACAAAGGATTTTGTGCCAAATTTATTTATATATGCGTGATATTTTCTCTTGCTTTGAGAATTTTCAGTATATATTTCACAATATATTGCTTTTGCACTAATTTTCATTTGCTTTTTTCATATATTAATCAGCACTGCCACTTCACAAAAATTTTCACCTTCACACACGACGACGTTTGCGACATAACTGTTTTCTACAACATGTAGACTCACTCGCCCGTCTTACAATCGTTTTCATTCATCAGCATCAGCATCTGAAGCTCCAAGTTGCAGCTTCTCTCAGAAGCGTTGGTGACGACCTTATTTTTCTCCGATTCCTGCGTTGCGCGCGCTTCCTATCATAGTAGCGCCATACCTTCAGCTAACTTTCACTCTCGCACATACACACAAACGAACACACACGCACGTAAGGCCTGCGGACTTGGCGCCGTGAATCTGTCAAGGTGGGCGACCCCCTGTCGACGAGGATGCTATACTTTACTGTTTTCGTTTGTGTAACAAAACGTAATTTTTGTTGTTTTTCCGTTGTACTTTTTTCTCACTGTACTGCTCGTTCGTCTTCGCTCAATGTTTACCTGCACTCTTCTTATTCCGCTATCAGTTCATAACCGTTACGTTTCGGGAACTATGAGAAACTAAACAAACATGGTGTTGTTAATATGAATTTAGGGAAACTCCAAAGAATTGCGCGTAACATATTGATGCTGGTAAAGCTTTCAATGAAATTGAGAATTTGTCTCTCGCAAAAAGCACAAACCTCTCATGTACCAACAATTGAGATGAGTTAATACTGGGAACAGTAACAAAGGGTTATTTGTTGCATCCCAGAGATTCAAATAAAATATTTCTGAGTATGCAAGAAATTTACAACAAAATAAGAAAAAGAATTGACAAGAAAATTTCATAATTTTAAAATCATTTCTCTTTTTTGTTTTCATTTGCGTTTGCAAATAATTTAAAACTGCCGAACATAGAAATTAGTATGGCTTTTAATTTAATTAATTGTAAAAGATAATATATTTTCCAAATCTAATGTATTGTACTCATAAAAGACAATCGCAACAACTCCAGGTGATATTGACTTCTTTGCTTCTCAGTACCATATTTTATTAGAGATTAGAGATAAAGAATGCCAAGTTCGTTTGATCAACAAGGACCCACTGCACTCGAATTTATAAGTTTACTAGCATTACCCTGTGCGCATCGCTTCACCTCAACCGTGGTGTATATTCGATGCGCAGTCTGCGAGAAAATTCTATTTAAAAAATACTTTTGTATGAGGACCACCCTTAGTATGCACCCAAATCAAAATTTTTACAACCTAAGCAGTGCCTCTTAATATAAAAACCCCGTGGTGTAAATTCCATGAGAATCGATTAAGCGGTCTTCGAGAAAATGATATTTAAAAATATTTTTGTGTGAGGACCACCCTAAATAAAAGTTTTGTAGCCTTAGCTATGCCTATTAACATAAGAGCTACGTGGTATAAGTTCGGTGTGAATCGACCTGTCTTCGAGAAAATGATATTTTATAATATTTTTGTATGAGGGTCACCCCTAAGTATGCACCTTAAATACAATTTCTACGACATTATCTGTGCCTCTTAATATAAAAGCCATGTGGCGTAAGTTCAATGAGAATCGATTTAGCGGTCTTCGAGTAAATTATATTTAAAAATATGTTTGCGTGAGGGCCACCCTACATATGTATGCACCCTAAATAAAAGATTTGTAGCCTAAGCTATGCTTCTTAATATAAGAGCTACGTGGTGCAAGTTCGGAGTGAATCGACTAACCTGTCTGCTTGAAAATGATACTTAAAAATATTTTTGTATGAGGGTCACACTAAATAAAATTTTTTTAAGCTTATCTGTGCCTCTTAATATAAAGCCATGTGGTGTAAGTTCCAAGAGAATCGATTAAGCAGTCTTTGAGAAAATGATATTTAAAAAATATTTTTGTCTGAGGGCCACCCTAAATAAAAGTTTTGTATCCTTAACTATGCCTCTTAACATAAGAGCTATGTGGTGTAAATTTGGTTTGAATCGACTTACCAGTCTTTGTGAAAATGATATTTAAAAATATTTTTGTAGGAGGGCCACCCTAAGTATGCACCCTAAATAAAAGTTTTATACCCTATGACACCCGCCTGATCGATACTAACATACTGTAAAAATTTCATAAAATCGGCTGGATGGTTTCCGCGTGCATAAGAGACAGACAGTCAGACAAAAAATGAATTTTATATAATAGACAATCTGCCTATGTGCACAAAAACGGACGCGGATCCGTTTCAAACCCGTTACGGATCCTTCAGCGCGGATTCCGTATTTTTCATGCTTCGACGGTTCCGTCTCGAACTCGGAAGAGACTTCATATAAGGATCCGTTGCGGACTCGTTTTTTTAAATAAATTAGATTCGATACGGACTCGATAAACTTTTATTTTATTTTCAAGGTATCAGCGATACGAATTACAGTTATGTATGTATAAATTCCTGAGTCCCCAAACAGCTGTTATTTACAGCTACGGTAAATTTTTAGTTTAAATACCTTTGTTATATCAATACCGACGTGTTCCTGAAGCTCATCTTCAATCCAAATAGAATTATTTGTCAGAATTTTCAAATAATGCTGATGAGTGAACCAGACAATTAAAATTAATAAAAGCAAATGTTTTAATTATTAATCCAGCATAAACCTTATCGTTATTTAAAAAAAAAAACAATACTGAATCGGTTTTAAATAAGAAATCGAGTCAGTTTCGAATCCATTTTATTTAAAAAAAAAGCAAATCGGTATCGAATCCGTATATGAACGTCTGGAACGGATCTGTATATGAAGTTCATTCCGAGTTCGAGGCGGATCCGACAAAGCGTACGATCTTTTCGCCTTTTCGAGAGGAATTTCATACGAAAACGAGTTCTAGAAGGAGACGAAACGGAATCCGTTTCGAATAAAATATACGATGAAGCGAGTCCGTTTCGATCCGTTTGGAACAGTGGGCTATCACAAAACATTGCCAACAACATTTGTATATACCCAATTGAAAATACCTTCGTTGTTGCCTTATGTAAAACCAAGTCGATGTTTTACGTTTTTGCGACGTATAATAAAAAAATAAATGTAAGAAATGAAAAATTTAAATTTTTTTTTAAAAATACATATGTATATTAGGGTGTCCCGAAATTTTTTTTTTGTGTTTTCATTAACGCAATACCTTTTAAAATTTGCGTAATTGATCGTAGATTACCAAAATAATTTTAATAATTAAATAAAACTATATCTTTAGGGTTCTACCGATCTTCAAAGTTTTTAAAACTTGTCTTTATTCGCATTATCCGTATTCACGGATAAAAAAATTTCGACCACTTGTTGTATTTGCGGCTGAAAATTTATTTAGTCGCGGATCCAAAACTAAGTTTAAATTCAAAAATTTCAAAAATAATTGTAGCAAAGTAGGCGAAGGCGACTGTCAATTTTTAATTAAATGCAATTTTCCTTGCGCTTAAAGGGAAGCACACTTAACATTGCCATTCATCGCAATATTTTTGAGTGAATTCCACGTGTGTCTCTTGCTTTGTTCCAACTTGTTTCGGGGACTTCCTTGACTTCACTCGCTAGTGTTTTCTTCGTTCCAAAAGTAATTTTTATGGTATAAAAGTGCAGTTGCAGTACGTGAATTTTTCCCAGAAACGTATCTGATAACAGAAGCATCCCCGATAAACACGCCATCGACTTCAACGGCGAATCGGAATACATTGCCAGTGCCAACAGTTGCTAAGGTCTGTGATAGATATGGCTTATCGACGCGATCTGCTGCTGTTGTTGCCTCTGCTGCTTTGGCAGATATCGGATTGCTTTCTACCGAAGATTTAACTCTGGTTATTGATAAAAATAAGATCCACAGAGCTGTATCTAAAGCCCGTAAAGAAGCTTCAAAAGATATTGGAGGTATTGTTATAAAAAGCATTTACTTTGAAGGAGGAAAAGATAAGACTCTGATAAATGAGAAAATAGGGGATCGTTACCATCGCAAAGAAGTTTTAAAAGAGCACATCTTAATTTTAGCAGAACCTGGATCAATTTTTTTGGAGCATACAACGCCAAGTCCTGGCACTGCAAAGGGAAGTCTTACTTCAATCACAACTTTATTAGAAGGTCAAGGTCGGAATTTGGATGACGTGATTTGCGTTGGATGTGACGGAACTGCAACTAACACCGGTTGGAAGGGTGGTGTGATTCAATATTTAGAATAGTATTTGGAGAGACCGTTACAATAATGTGTTTGTATGCTTTATGCCATGAGTTACCCCTTCGTCATTTATTCTTGACTTTAGATGATTCGACTTCGGGTCCTAGAGAATATTCCGGACCTATTGGAAAACAATTAGCTGGTTGAGAAAACAAAATCACGGTGGCTTTTTGTGTGGTGGCTGGTAATTTGACTGACTTGCCGAAAAACGTGGTCGATGAATTAAGTACGGATCAAAATATCTTTATGAGATATCTCAAGCTGTATCAACTGGTTCCTGTACTCCTGAGCTGGCAAACCGTCAACCTGGAACAATGGTGCACTCGAGATGGCTTACTTCTGCTAATCGAATACTTAGACTTTACGTAAGTACTCTTAATTCAACAGAAAATTTGCCATTGCTTGTCAGACGGACGCCAAACATATTTTTCAACTGATTATGTACTCTCGATTTTTACCCGAAAATCTGAGATCTGTTGTGGATTCTGTTATCGAAAGAAATGCTTTTTTGCGCACCCAGAAAACCTACTTGTGACTATGCTGTTTGATGATAGAGATCACATTCGAGCTAGCATTGCTAGGAATAATAAAAACTAGAGAAGCTAAAAGTAGCACTAAACGCAGGGTATTTAAGCCACCGAAAATTAACTTTTCTGCTAGAGATTACACCGAAATTATTTTGTGGTACGAGTGTTAGATTAGAACACCGCCAGTTCTCCGACATATTTCTAATGAGGGTCTTCAAATCATGGCAAAAGATAGGAGCTTAGAAATTGTTGACTTTCCTTTTCACACTCAATCTGTGGAAAGATGTGTTCAGCTGGTAACAAAGGCATCACAATGTGTAATGCAATCTCGAGCAGAAATGCCAAATTTTGGGCGCAAAAATAAGTTTAAATTCCAAGATTTTTCATTGATTATAAGCTCTATTTGATTTATTTTGTTTTGTTATGTTTTGTTCAATTAATTTTAATAATAAATTAACTCTTAAACTTGATTTTTGTATTACCTAGGCATATGGCTTAGGTCTGTAAAAAAGTAAAATTTACAATACTTAAATGTGCGGTAGAGCCCTAAAGATGACCCACAATACTAGTTTTTAAACTTTTTGCGTAATCTGTGTAAAATTACGCAAATTTTGATACCTCTTGCGATAGTGTAGCTCAAAAAAAGTTGTTTCTCATGTATGAACGGGACACCCTAATGTATATGTATACAAATATCATGCAACATAATTTACGTAATTTTATGTCACGGATGTAATTATATTAGGGTGTATCGAAAAATTTACTCCCAATTCCAGGCCCAAACAATGAAATAGGAAAGAAAGACATGGCAGGAAATGTACTTTTTTTATTTTAAAATAAATTCCTGAGTCCCCAAACAGCTGTTATTTACAGCTACGGTAAATTTTTTTCCAAAAAGCACCTTAGCTGTCGATTCATTGTTAAAAACAACTGATGTATGCAAATTTTCAGCGAGATCGAACTACGCGCTGAAACGATGAAAAACCATTATTTCGAATCAAACGAATGCCTTTAACTGGAGCCTATCTAACGGTACATTTTAGTGAAAAAAGTATTAGAGTTCTCGATTCATTGTCGAAAACAACTGATGTATGCAAATTTTAAGAGAGATCGACTGACGTGCTAGAGTGTCAGCAAATAAATGAAAAACGATTATTTTGAATCAAACGTATAGGGGTCAGAATACGCGAAACCGACATGTCTGAAATGTTTTTCAAAGTTTTTTATATAAATCAGTAGCTGCAAGTGGTAGAAATTAGTGTACGGAAAAATTTTTTAAAAAAAATTGTTGCAATAACTATTGCCAGTCAAAGTTTTCATTAACCTTTTTTTTAAATGCTCTAAGTTTTGAACTGCTCGACTGATCGTGACGAAATTTTTTAATTTCTGTAGATAATGAGTTGAACTTATGTAATAAAAAAAAAAATTGCAAAAATTCTGCATTTTTGTTGTTAATTAGCAATTTTTCTATCAACAATTGAATTTTAATGACTTGCTCCGCCTCGAAAAAATCTGAAATAAAATTACAGAGATGCATTGAACCCTTCCAAACTAGAATTCGTCAAAAAATCGTGGAGCCTCAATTAGTTTTGACGGTATAAATATTATAGTGGTACCGGGAGGACGAAAAACGCATAAAAATTATGTTGTTTTTCAAAAAAATCAATAACACTAGTTTACAAGAAAAAGGATCGGGTTTCTCATAGACTTTTTTTCATGTATTTTGGGGCGTAGTTTCCAAAAATGGCAACCATTTTTTTTTCTTAAGAATCGTTTTCGAGATATCCCCCAAAAAACCCCTTTTTCGGCCCTTTTTTCATTTATTTGGCTATATCTCGATTAATTTTTTTTCGAATCAAAAACGCTTTTCATCACTCTAAAGATATTTTTACTCCCTTTCTAACGGTATTCTGTTTCCTTGAATCGAATAAGATTTGATGAAGTTACAAGCGCTCAAATTCCAAAAAAACTGACTTTTTTAAAAATCACTAAATTTCAATTGCTCCATTTGAAAGAAAATTTTTTTCGTTTTCATATTTTTAGAATTAAAAATGAAAGACTATTTTTTTGCAAATATTTTAAGTATAATTTTGTGGATATCGGACAAAAAATGTAGAAGTAATTTGAGAAAACAGTAAACAACTTGCAATAAAATTAGATAGAAAACAAATGTATTTTCGTTCAATTTAGCACCATAAAAATTTTATCAAAATCGATGACGCGGTTCAGTCGAAACAGCGTTTTTTCCTATTAAGGGTGATGTCACGCCCATTTAAGAATTAAGAGCTTCCAATTACTTTTCTTGTGGTTCAGTCTATTTCCAAACAAAATTTTATTAAATTCGGTCCATTAGTTTAGCCGTGGCAATGTATTTTCCGTTAGGGGCGTGGCACCACCAACTATTGAAAAAAAAATAACCATTGCACTCCCTCTCTTCGGGAGGTCGCCATTTCCTTAAAAAAAATTCAAAAACACCCGATCTCATATGAAAGCTCTTGAGCATACGAACATTTTGACACCTTGAAAACGTTTTTCGGCTGCGCTCAATTTTGGGTAGACCACTGTCCCGGTGGACATAGAACGTCCCATATATAGAAAATGAAATTAGAGGAAATTGCCTAGAATTTATGTTATAACCTTTTTTTCCGTAAAATCAATAGTTTTGGCGTACGAATGCTTCTATAATATAATTTTTATCACTAATCTTTCAATCTTTTTTATACCCTACACCGAGGGTATACAGGTAGTCCCCGACTTACGACCGTTCGACTTACGACTATTCGCACTTACGACCAATTTTTTTTTTAAATTTTTTTCATAGAAAATGCTTAAAATAGTTTCGGGGAAATTAACCAAAACTGGTCTGATGAGGCTATGTATATACATGTGAATATGTGTATATATGTGGTAATAGCCGAAACATATGTCACCAATTACCAGGTTAAATTGTTCCATTTGTTGTCTTTGTCATGTTTGTTTATAAAGCATTAACCGATTTGTGAAATTTCACAAGAATATTTCAATTAATTAATAACATTCAGTCGACTAAAAACAAATTAAAAGTTTCGGGGAATCCCTAAAATATGTATATGAGAAAAAATTTAAAAAAAAAAACAGTAGTATGTACAAGGATTCGATTTATTTCAGTACAAATAATACGTTTGTTTAAGTGAATAATTTTATATCATCCCAAAAATGGCTGGAACTAGACTAGACTCGACTTACGACTTAATCGACTTACGACCGATGACTAGGAACCTATCTCGGTCGTAAGTCGGGGACTACCTGTATTCATTTTAACCTTCCGTTTGTATCACATGGAAGGAGGCGTGGAAGGTATGGAAAAGTACATATATATATTCTTGATCAGCGTCACCACCTGAGTTGATTTAGCTATGTCCGTCTGTCTGTCTGTATGAAATTAGCACACTCAGGTTACATCTTCTTGCAGGCATCTTGCTATTGAAAATGGACGAAATCGGTTCACGGACACGCCTACCGCCCATACTCTATGTATATTTACCCAGGCCAATTTTGAAAAAAGTTACAGCGATTTTGATGAAAATTGTTGATTTGATGCATATGTGAACAAGATTAAGATAGGTTTCAAATTTTGAAAGCTTCCAACAGGGGTGTGGCACAGCCCTAAATTTTAACCTTTATACAACCATATCTCGTAAGCCACGCAAGATATTGTGATGAAATTTGGTAAACGGGTACATGTAAAATATATCTTGAATTGTGATAAAAGTGGGCGGAATCGTAAAAGTGGGCGTGGATTTTTTTTCAACAGCTAAAAATGTTGATTCCATATATCTCAAAAGTGGCTCAAACGATTTTCATAAAAATTTTAGAGATGATGCCACTGAAAGCAGTCATAATCACAAGCTCTGCCATTTTACTGATAAAACTCGTTTAAGAGCGTGGCACAGCCCACAATATTTATAAGTGTTATATTAAGAGAACTAACAATTTAATCGTTACGAAATTTAATAAGGCAGATATACTTGGTATGTTTTTGCAAATGTTTGGTGCAATGGAGCATGTGAAGTGGCACCTTACATACAAGCAAAACACGTTTACTGTTATAGATAGTGTGCTATGAGAGCAATCTTCATATAATTTGGCTTAGAGGTAACGGCTGCTATGGGCCTTGAAATTAAATGAGAATCGACGACATTGAAGTAGTGGGCGTGGCACCTCTTGTGTAACCATAAAGTTCAACCTTTTACAACCTCTTTAAAAGACAGAGGTTTTCTGTTTTTGCCGCTTAGCATCAGATATCTCGTCTTGAGACCTCTGCCTTTAGATAGCTTTTGTGAAACCACTTCTAGTAGAATCTCATCGGGTCCTATGTTGGCCCCCTTCACTCATCGATGGGCAGCGAAGGCCCCGCTAAACTTTTGGTTGATTGGACGTGAAGTCCAAAGTACTTGTCTTCTTTCCGAAGGCCAGCGTCAGTTCCACCTAACGAGGTGAAATTGTTGTCGCAATTAACCGATTTTTACGAGTTTTACTCTTCACGGATCCCATAACACCTTTATCTAGCTTAGGAAAGGGAAAAAATAAGTCCATCCTCACAGACCCTGCTTAAGTAGATAAGGCTAAATTGAAACAAGAGCTCGCCAGACGTCCCGAGTCCGCATATAAATGACTAGATAACCCCTGGCCTTTCATCCCTCTTCATATTCTGTTCCACCTTGGATTGGGGGAGTTTCTGCCTAAAATAATTACTTGGCAGACACACACCGGTACCAGACACTCATGGTTTAGCGATTAGCACTGATGTGTGCCGGCCCGAAACACACTTTAAGCATTTCAAGGAGCCCTGCAATTCTAGCCAGCC
The DNA here is from genome assembly GCA_949775025.1 of Tricholauxania praeusta. Lineage (NCBI taxonomy): Eukaryota > Metazoa > Arthropoda > Insecta > Diptera > Lauxaniidae > Tricholauxania > Tricholauxania praeusta. The sequence goes on from OX459031.1 coordinate 80,621,024, forward strand.
ACACAGTCCATACTTAACCGCCTGGATATCTGTTACGAACGGCCATCAACTAGGAGGTTATAGCTACACTTCTATTTGTTATTTATTGCGACACGACACATATGTGCTAGCTAATCAGTGCATTTGACTGTCACGTCCTTTTTTATGCATTAGAAACGGATATACTAAGTGAATATAAGCTATAAAAACTTGGAGAATGAATGCCTAGGGCTGAAGAATGACAAATTTGATTTTTACGCAAATTTACAGTTTTTCGTACTGTGAACTTTTGCCTATATTTTCGTGTTTATTTATTTCTGAAACTTTTTGCCCCTATAATAGAAAATTCCGTCTGTGTATAAGTTATTATTAAATCAACCCGTATGGGTTTACAAAAGTGTTTATTATTGCAACCCCAAAATCATTCAATTTCACTACAATAAATTGTTTATTTTGTTTTCGTTTGTATTGTGCTTTTATATTGCATAATAAACGTAATAACTATTGTTTGAACACATGACTGTAAAAGTTCCCAAAGGACTACACACAGGAAAAGTAGGAAATTGTCAAATCATTAACTGATTGTGATTGCAAAAGCAAACAAAAAAAAGCACTATTGTTTTAAAGAAGTCCATATCTATTGAAAGTTGCCTGGATGTAAATGAACTTTCGATGTTGTTATTGAAAAAACAGTACTACATTGTCATTGTATTTACAGCAATTCAATGAAACATTCTCGCAACATTTCACAATTTTATCCAAGAATCAAGAACATGAACGTAATCTGGACTTCTTCAATAAACAATTACGTTCTTTGCCACACAGCGAAACGGAAGATGATATAAAACAAAAGAAAACATGCAAAAATAAATAATTGACAGCTATTAGTTTAGTAAATATTTCGTATAATTCCGGAGAAAAAGTCTCTTCCTGCAAATCATCGAATTAAAAGCTGGAGTGATTACACATAAACTTCATTGTTAATTGCTTTTTGGTTAAACTAATAGTAAGCATGATAAAGCAAAACTGTTGATTGTATAAAATATGCTAAGACCGATTTAAGACAACTTAAGCTTCAGTTCAATGAAAAAAACTTTATTAAATTTTCAATTTCTTTCTCGATACCTACAAAGTTTCTACGTGAGTTTCATATTTCTTGTGAAGTTTATACCCTTATATGGTGTTGCATCTCACGTTAAGTTGCTTAAATACAACCCAAATGAGCATTTCGGTTTGATTATGTCATCAATGATGGCTTTTGAACTTTTCACGAATGTCTTGAACTTAAAGGCGGAGTTTCCATTTGTAGATCAAACGTATATTTTATCAGTTTTTCCGAAGACTAGTAAAAAATTTATTATTTCATTTGAAACTCTTTTTCCCTCTCGCGATGAATACTCGTAACATCTGTTGGTTTCTACTTAAGCATTTTATTTCGTTTCTATGTAGAATTATGTCTTTGAGTCTGAAAAAAACTGTTCTTCCTTTAATGTAATAACAGCAGATTACCTCATCAGTATTTATTTCTTTTTAGTTACTTTCAACGTATTGGGCCGTTCATTGATTGCGTGAGTTGTTTTTTTGAAAACTCGGACATACCCTCACCTTGGTGAGATTTGGTGGGATCGGACTCCTCTATTTTGACTCTCGTAATTAATGGATGGCCCCTATGTACAGAAGTTATATTCTTTTTGAATTCTTTTGAGATGACCTTCTTTTCAAACCCTCGCCACTTATAAATTAAGAGTTCTGATATCTCTGGTGAAATTTACGAAAAAATCTGAATCCATCTCTTTCTCCTTCAATTTGTGTTATATAAGATATAATCTTGAAGGTAACAAGGAAATTCATAACGTTTATTTATAAATAAAAAAATTAAGTAGAATAGAGTAGCCCACTTTTTATTTATTAAATTTAGATACAATATACAATATTAAACCTGTGAAGGCAGAAGTTGGTACCCGCGTTTCCACCCACGAAATAACACAAAGTGTCTTTATTTTCAATTTATATTTTATAAGTAACAAGTGAATTGATTTTATACATTAAAGAAAAAAATTATGCTAAGAAAATTGTATAACATTTAGTAAGTAGAAAGGCGATACTTAGGGAACAACTGTTTGTGAAAACTTGACCAACAGCTGTTCAATCTCTACACTACGCAGCATAAATGGCTATAAAAGCGCTAGCACACCAGCAGTAGGTACGCAGTCGGATGGTGATATCATCAGGGAAACAACTCCGAAGCTGGTAAGCCGTAGTTAGTTTAGTTAGCAGTAGAATAGAAAGTAGCTAATTAGTGGTTCTACCACACGCTTATTGAGCTGTGCCGACATTCGTGTGAACAGAGCAGCGTCCAAAGATCTGTGGAATCTGCCGTTCGGCATCTGAGCTGTGAAGGAAACCGTACGACTGAGACCAAGCAGAAGCCGTGGGCGGGGTAGTGTAAACTGTAGCCTGAAGGTTCTGCTGCACGACTATTGAGCTGTGCTGACACTCGTTTGAGTAGAGCAGCGTCCAGAATCTGCCGTACGGCAATTGAGCTGTGCCGAAAACAGTATTACTGAGACCAAGCAGAACCGTAGTCAGAGGTAGCGTCAAACTGTAGCATTGAAATTCTGTCACACGTTCGTTGCGCAGCGCCGGCGCTCATGTGAGGAGAGCAACATCCAAAATTTGTCGTACGGTGACTGAGCAGAGCTGAGGAAAATCCTAAAATAATATCTTGGATCACTAAGGAAAATTTTCAAAGGCAAACACTTGGGATTATTCATAATAACATCCAAAGGAAAATACTTAACAAGTTTCTAAAAAGAAAAAAATTTATGATAATTATATATAATGTATATTTTAAAAAAAAATTTATTGCACGCATCGATGAGAAAAAGCCGAAAATGGATTTTGGAAGTGACAGGAGAGGTCCCCGAACCAATTTCATCAATCTGAAAATGAAAAACATGCCCGGTTATGTAGGTGTAGACAAAAGGGTTAAAGGCATACGAAGTAAGTATTGACACAAAGTCTTAATACTTATAAGTGGCGAAAAGTGTCAAATAATGGTAATTTAAAAAAATATCTGCCATTGAAACGGTCTGCGAAATAGTGTACAAAATGACACAACACACTGCTATCCACCACCGGTCATAACCAGCGCTGTCGAAGGTACTGCAATTGTAGTATTTTACTACTATTCAGTCCTGAGCACTACTATGCTACCAAATGCAAAAAGTTCTGCTATTTTTAAGTTGCTGAAATCGGCCTGAGGAACCGTCCATTAATTACGAGAGTTTTTTTTTTGAAAATTCGGACCCCCCTCCCCTTGATGAGATTTGGTGAGTTCTGACGGGTTTCTCTCCTCCCCCCCCCCCCCCCCCTTACCTTCCGTGAGACTAGCCTCATAATTTTTAAATGTTATCTCTCCTTGTGACTCACATAATTTTTGGACGTCCCCTAATGTTAAAATAAAAAATTTCTGAACGCCTCCCTTTTTTATTTGCTTTGTCCGAAAACTTCACTCGTTCTAAAAGCTTTTTTAACTGTAAAACGGCTATTTTGACGAAATTTCTTTGTTTCATGAAAATTTTGTTTGAAAAAGAACTATGAAAAACAATATGAATAAGTTTGTTAAATTCAATTATATTTAATTCATAGTGTTTCAAATTTATTCCATTGGATTATTAAGAATTCCAAACTACCGACAAGTGTAACCACATCTTCTCAAGCATCCGTTTAAGAAACAACATTGGGATTTGTCAAGAAAAAAAAACGTTCAGCACCTGAATCTCTCGAATCGCCTGAGAATACATGTAAAGAAATTGATGAAGAGGTTGTAAGACAAGTAAGAAAAATCTGCAAAGTTTTCAACTAATTTGGTCAACAAAGTTTAACTGGCTTGATCAAAAAATTTGGCCAAAACAAAACCCTTCAGGTACACTGCAAGCATTGCAATCAAACAATAATGAGAAAAACTACCAATAACACAACGAATGCCTTCGTTTCCAATTACATAGTAGTCAACAGCTGTACATTCGTGTGAATCTCATCAAAGCAATTATTTTTAGTTAATATGGATGCCTTTACATATTTGGAATACAAGTTAAATTTTATTACTTAAATTTGTTTTACTTTTTCTTTATAACAGTTTTAATTATGATATAAGGAAATTAAGTTAGGTTGATACAAATAAAAAAAAAATTCACTTGAATTTTTCTAATGGTAAGTGCTTCATTGTTATTCATGACATATAATTTTGTGCTGCAAATATACATATTTGTTCAATCGTCTTAGTTTTCTATCAATAAATAGTGAAAACAATCACAATTCAAAGTTCAACTGGCAGATCAACCGGACAGGCGAGACTAGTGAAACTTAGAGTGGCTGAGGCACATGAACATCGTGACGTACGATTACAAGACAGACGAACCAGAGCTTCTACTTTAAGAGCTTCTGAAACACCTCAGCAGCGCGTCGCACGCTTTTTATTCATTTTTGGCCCTTTTGCGATATTCTACCGAAAAATAGTCACAAGCTTTTATTTTTTAAAGGAAAGCTTACAAAGCGCACCCACAAGTAATACGATGGCTTTCGACTTCTTAAACTTCAAATTGAAATTATTGCAAGTCAAGAATCAGAGATTTTTTTATATGAAAAAAGTTTTATTTGATTTATAAAACTGGTCAATACTAGTTTTGGTGCCGAGAAACTGTATTTTTATTTTAACTAAGGACCTTACATTGAATACATTATAAGCACAAAATTTGGTATCCTACTTGTAGTTTTCTAGATTTTGCCTTGTAAAAAAAAAGTTTACATGAAAAACAACTTACAGTATTTAAATAAAAACTTTCTTTTTTGCTAGTTTCGCGAATGAGGTGTAGTAGGGACTATTACGTTGCATCCCCTAGATGGTTGATCATATGGCGATCCCATTGGCCCTGGTATCTTTCTTCCATAGCTTTTAGGTCCTGGTGAAACCGCTCCCCTTGTTCGTCGCTATAGGATCCAAGATTTTCTGGGAATTGGTCAAGATGACTGTGAACGTAATGCACTTTGATGGACATATTACATCCTAAGTTATTAAAGTGCTCTAGCATGTCACTTACAATTTCAGAGCAGTTATTTGACTTGTAATTTCCGAGAAAGTTTTTAGTAACTTCAACAAACGACTTTAATCTAAAAACCTCTGCAGATTCTTTAGAAAGTTCAAGATCCCTTATCAAATCATTTAATTCTTCTTAGGTAAAAGGTTTTGGCTCTGTAGATGGTACTCCTTCGAAATCGCTGTCGCTACTCACTTCACTAATGACTTCTTAAATGATGATTCACGAATGGAACAGAATGCTGGAACATGATTTTCCGCCGAATGTGGTAAGGGTCTTCTAGCAGAATCTAAGTCTAATTATTATTTTACCGTTTACACCACGCAAATTTTTTCAGCAGAAGTAACAGCCATCGAAGAGATTTTTTTGTTTTTTCCATTGCATAGGCATTCCGAACCTCATATGATTTCTTTTACCACTTATACACTGTCTCAAGTGTTCATAGCACACTTAACAAACAATTTTGGGTATCCACGGCTTGTATTCAGCCACAATTTTCGACTTAAAGTAAGCAAAATAAGCACTTTTTATAAAATCTGTTATACATATGTATATATTTACAAAAGTAACAAAACACATTTGGATCATCGATACAACTTCTTTGCGATGAAGGCATGATATAAAAATCAATTTATTTATAGAAATCTGTCGATTACAGCGAATATTCAAAACTGACGGTTAATCAAAAATGACACGTTGGAAAAAAAAAACTAAAAATATTTTTAATGTTGCCAATACATACTTAATAGAAAAACACTAACTACATACTATATATGTCTGCACCAACATTTTTTTTTTCGATTTGTTGACCTGAGTAATAGGTTAAATTTGATGTGCTAAATCTGCAAATAAGGACTGTCCCAGAAAAAACTTGCGGTTTGTTTTTTGGGACTTGGTCTTTTTTCTTTTTGTTTTTATAAAAATTTCTTACCTTTTTCTTATAGCCCTTTATTACATTTTGTACAGGTGTTTCATCGACAGTACGGAGAGATCTTTTCCACTTAAGTCTAAAGTTTTGTAAGTTTTTTGTAGTTTTACCACTCTTTCGAAGATCTTTTTTCATTAGAGCCCAATATCCCTCAATTGGGCGAAGCTCTGGGCAGTTGGGCGGATTTGTTTTTTTTTTATTTTGATACCATTCCATCGTAGTTTTAGAGCAGGGAAGGGTACTTAGTGCCTCAATTTCCTCACATTGCTCTAACCGTTATTCGACGCACAACCAAGCGAAAAAAAATTCCCAGAACTTCAACGCTATCGAAGCACAAAATTCGCAGAGTTTCAACGCTATCGAGGTACAGCGTTGACTTGAGCTCAAATGAAAACAAAAACAACACACAAAGCCATAAGCGACGGCGCCGCTTGTGTTTCAACGAATGTAGCAAATGGAAAAAGCAAGAACAAAATATATTGCATGTGCACTTGAAAAAATTATTCACTTCGAAGTTTATGATCAAAGTTTAGTTTTTATTTTGGAGTTGTTGAAAGTAACTGTATAACGAAATACTAGTGTGAGACGGATTTTGATCTGTACTGCTGCATTGTAAACTCAGTTTTATTCATACATCAGCACAACCACAGGTGCAGACATATTCCGTGCTATTGAGTTAACGTTTAATGAAATAGGTGGATTCAAGAAGCTTGTTACCATTTGCACTGATGGGGCTCGGAATATGTTGGGTGATTTAAAGGGGCTTAAGGGACAATTCAAAAAGCGAAACATTGATGTGCCATTTTACCATTGCTTGATTCACCAGGAATCCTTATGTGCAAAAACATTAGGCTTAAGTGAGACAATGGCAATTGTAATAACAATTGTTAATAAAATCAGAGGTGGTTACAATGCTTTAACGCACAGAAAATTTCAGTCCCTATTGTTCGAGCTCAAGGCAGAGTACGGAGACCTAACAATGTTTACGGAAGTTCGGTGGCTCAGCAAAGGGAAGTGCCTTCTAAGGTTTTTCACCCTTCGAAAAGAAATCCAGATTTTTTTAAAACAGAGTGTAAAAAACTCTGATGATCTGCAAAACAAACTAGAAGACCTTAAATTTCTAACTGAATTAGCCTTCCTCACTGACTTCACAATGATGCTTAATTCATTAAACTTGCAAGTGCAAACACCAAGGCAATCTGTGGTGTCAATGTTGTCAGCAATTGAAGGCTTTAAGAAGAAATTGATACTTATGCAAAGGGACTTAAGCGAAAATCGTTTAAACCACTTCCCTAGTTGCCTTGAACTATCGACACAACATCCTTCATTAAATTTTACGCCATATTTTGTGAACGTGCAGCGGATGAGAGAAGTATTTGAAACTCGTTTCAGTGATTTTAAGGAAATTAAGGAACTCATAAAAATATATTCAAGTCCAAAAGACATATATATTGAAGAACAAAATCCAAGATATCAGTTAGAGCTGTGTGACCTTCAATCTGATTATCAATTGTTGGCGCTAAGAGAGTCTGGCGTTTCATTTTGGAAAGAAGTTCCTCAAGAAAAGTACCCAATTCTAAAAGTGTCTATGCTTAAATTACAAGCGACCTTTGCAAGCACGTATGTTTGCGAGGCTGCATTTTCACATCGCAGTCATATAAAAAATGAGTACAGGAATAAGCTAACTGATGTCAATCTTTCAGACTTGCTACGAATAGCTCTTTCTAATCAAGCAATTGATTTTGAAAAAATGATAAATAAGTAAAAATATATGTACATATGTATAACAAAAAAAAAATATCACAATAAAAAAAAATTTTTACAGTGTACGTGAATTTGGTTCTTTTTTGTGCTTATGGCAAATTTGGAAAATTTCAACGTTATCGAGGCACAGCGTTGACTTGAATTCAAACGAAAACAAAAACAAACACAAAGGCATAAATGACGGCGCCGCATTGTGTCTTGACGAATGTAGGAATTGTTTTTGTTTGTACTTAGTGTAATTTGTTTTTTTTTGTGCTAATGGCAATTTTGGAAATGAAAGTAAAAAAAACTTTAAAATTTCGTTTGTTGTTGCTTGATGTTGTTGTTTTCCTCTTTTGTTATATTTTTGTGCCCACCGCTGTTTTAGAGTAATGAGAGGTTGCTAATTCGGGCCAGAACATCACTGTACCCTCATGTGCACAAATAAATGGAAGAACACGTTTTTCGAGGCACTCGTCTGTATAAATTTTTGAATTGATGGTGCCTTGCGTAACAAAGAAGCTTCTTCTCAGGCCAGAGGTACATATGACCTACCAAACCATATTGCTTAGAAAATTTCGTAAATTTTATTCTATTTGAATTTACTAGGCATATGCCTCTTTTTCGGTTACGTATAATATTTGTGCCCAGGTAGCCGCTTAAAATCTGCTTTGACGTGACTTCCGTCGTTCATAACGCAGCAATCAAATTTAGCCAGACACCTTTCATACAATTTTCGGGCTCGCATCTGAGCCATCAACTGCTTTTCATCAGAACGGTCTGTAACTTTTTGAACTCTATATGTCTTCAGCTTACTTTTTTCCTTTATCCTTTGTACAGTAGACTTTGATATACTTGCTCTAGCCGCCATATCTCGCACTGAGGTGCTGGGATTCTGCTTAAAAATACCCTTCGCCTTCGCCACTACCCTAGAGGTAGAAAATTCTGGTTTTCTGCCAGAACCTTTTTTTTCGTGAAACAGATAGATTTTTCTTGTAATTAGAAATAACCGTCAAAACAGTTCTATCTGATGCATCAACTATTTTTGAAATAGCTGAATATTATAATTCTGGATTTTGCAGGTATGTGCACAAAATGAGTTCGCGGACTTTTTGTTGCTTGCTCGTAGAGTAGAGTATAATCAAACAAAATAAAACCACAGGTTTTTTTCTTATATCGTTTGTTTCTGCTTTCCTTTTGAAAAAGTTTCTAAAAATATCGCTCATTTTCTTCAATAAGGTCATAACTCAAAAAATCAGATATTTCAGGGTTAGCATTTCTACTGAATTTTTACGTTTTTGGGTTATAACGTTATTGAATATTTTCTTCTTATTTACAAAAAAATCTTAAACGCTAAAATGTTCATATGTAAAATTTATGTTTACAATTAAATTTAAACAACAAAATAAATTTTATAAAAAAGAAAAATTTGGTTACAATATAAATTGTTATACATATACGATTTGATTTACAGAAGCCCTATTTATGTCAAAAAAGCCCTATTACAAATTTTCCAATATCATCCCTGGTGTCTACTATGGGAATGAGGACCGATTTGAATATGGAAGCACTCAATTTAAATAAAGCTCACGATTACAGCATACACTCCAATGTTACGATTGGTCAACTGGATAAATTCTGCAAACATTTTCATGATTAAAAATTTCAAAAAGAAGCACCTTGAATTAGAGGTCGGAAACTATCGATAACACTATTGGCGCTATAAACTATCGACTATAGTGTCAAACCATCGATAGTTAGCATTGACAGTTAAAATTTTCTGCACTAAATGTAAAAATCGAGTCTTCTATTTTTGCGCCATGTCTTGTTCATTGGTTGGTGGCGAAAACCAATATTTTTTTTATTTTCTTGAAACGCGACTCAAAGATAGGAAAAAATCGTCGAAAATTTGTAAGTGGCTTTCTTAAAATACCTGTGTAAGCTTTCCTAAAATGTTTTTTGTGATTGTTTTATACTTGTAATATAAAGTAGTTGTATTTTTTAGCTCCAAAGGAACTTGAAATATCGGAAATAATTAATAATAAAATTTAAAAACAATAAACGTTTTTTAATTTGTTGACCTTCAGCCCGCAAAACTTTATCTGATTACAGACCAAATCCATCTCAAACCATGCACGCGGATTATTTCATGTTGCGGAATTGGTTACCGATTAAATATGTTGTTTTTTAAAGGATGTTAAGGGACCCATATTTCACCGATTTGATCAAAATAAATTTTTTGTGAAGTTATGGCCATTTTAAGTTATGCCCATTTTAGGCTGAAAATTGTTTTAAAAAAGCGGTATTTTCATCCAAATCAAAATAATTAACTTTTGTCTCTTGATGCTTATAGAACTTCTTATTCTCTGTTAGAATCTGTAAAAATGGTTGAAAATTATCAGAGTTATAGCGCTTTTTATGAGGAAAAACAAAGCTAATTTTCTGAAAAACCCCACCTTTTTTTCGCTTAAAATTTTATTTTGGACTTGAATCAATATAAGAAAGAGATGATGTGACTTTAATGCGGGCTTACAGACATTTGAGGTGAGGAGAATTTCTTTTTTTCAAAAAAAAAATTTAAATTTTTGTTTCAACCTTGCCAGCCATCTGTGATACTACTAATTTCAGCTTATTTTTAATAATAACATCATTTAGTACCGTTCTTTCTCTTTAAAATGAGTTTTCAAGTGGTAGTCTGCGATGTTTCCTCGCAAAATTACAGCCATTTGAAAAAGACATGAATTTGATCCCCTACGACTAAACAATATTAGCCAACCAGCTACAAATTTGTTTCATCTTGATTTAAAGATTCTAACAGAGAATAAGAAGTTCTATAAGAACCGAAAGACAAAAGTTAATTATTTTGGCTCTATCAAACAGATCAATTAACAAAATTCCCGGACAATTGATCGCATTAATCAATTAAGCGAAGAAAAAAGTAGATATTTTTTTACTGATCTGAGCGCAAAATTCCATCCAGAAAAAATTTAACTAATATCTTTCAGTTTTAATTAAAAGGTTAAATTTTTTTCGTAATACACATATGGACCAAAACGCAGACTGTTACGTTTCATTCGTATGCATATTTTGACATAAATTGTTCCTAAAACACATGAAATGGATTGCTTTAAATATTTTTGTAGATGCATCTAAAGGTATGCTTCTCTAATACCATTTTGTATTATTATAAAAATTTTTGTATGCCTTATCATTTAGGAGCAATAAACCTGTCAGTTTATATATATACGTTTTATAATTTTGGAAGAAGATTTTAAGGTTGCCTTACATTATTGGAAAAGTCTGCTCTTTTGGTGGACTATTTTACACGCGAAGCTTATAATTTCCAAGCTTTAGGATGAAAGTAATTAAGTAATTAAATTTTAACTACACAGAAAACATTTTTTTTTTGAGTTTTATAGAAGCAAATATGTTCGGACTGTTACGTTACACGAAAAGACTGTTACGTTACCTTTGCGATCTACGTTTGTATAAAAACTAAAATTAAGCATTAAAATAGCTTAAATTGTTCAATTTCACAATATATCATTAATTCAAGGGTATTACGATTAGAAGAAGCTACACGTAATAGACATGGAGTCCAAAAGAACCAACAAAGCTCTAATTATTTACTGAACTCATTAGCATTTATTAAAAATAATTTACAAAGTGAAGATCAGTAAAAATTAAAAATCGTATTCTTGTTTCAATTTACAATTTACAATTTATTTGGCCTATAAAAATATTCATTGTACAATAAGACTTAATCTTTTATAGTACATCAAGTGTGGAATGCATGCATGAACAGTACTAAAGCTTAACTAATAAAAAATAAAAAAAAAAGTAATTTACTAAAATAAAGCTATTAAATAAAACCTAAAATTAACATATAAAAATAAATTAGAATTAAAAAGAAAATATCAGTGCGTAGTTAGCAAGAAAAGGATCATAAAAATATAAAAAGTATAGAATTAAGTTTAAGAAAAGTTAAATAGAATAATAAGAGTAAAGGGCCTGTTTGAAACTGCTTCCAAGAGTAATGCGCCAAAGGTCAATAGGCAAGGAATTCCAAAGTCTAATGGCGCTAATGAAAAAGAATCTACTGGAGTTTAGGTAGTTAAACCTGGGCACAATCAACTTTAAGGACCTAGAGGATTGGCAAAATTGAAGTTTTTCATATAGATAAACGGGGCAACGAGAGTAAATAAGTTTATGCAAAAATATCAAATTACGTATATAGAGAAATTCTTCTAAGCTACAACCAAGAATACCTCTACTTATTTCAGAGATATGCTCATGCCGACCAACACAGTAAACATATCTTGCAGCATTGTTGAAAGCGACAAGAAGTTTGTGACGAGATTGAGAGTCTAGCTTACTAAAACTAACATCAAAATAGGAAATATCAGGTACAATCAACTGCAGCACAAGTCTGCGCCTGGTTTCTAAAGGAGTAAAAAAAATTGAAGTTCTTAGGTACCTTAAGGTTCCGTATATCAGTCCAACTATTTTATTGATGTGATCACTACACGTTAGGTTAGAATTCAAAACAATGCCAAGACTACGCACTTTATACACAAACTCTAGCTGTACAGGGCCAATAAATAAAGGTGGGATACCAAGCAGACTAAGTTCGCTTCTAGCTATAGGTAAAACTTTAGACTTGAGGGGATTAATACGAAGCAAATTGTTCTTAGCCCATAAATTCAATGAACTTAAGTCGGCAGTTAATCTGTAGTTTAGATCTTCAACGAGCCCAATAGGTCTAGAAAGATAGAGTTGTATATCATCAGCGTAACCATGAACTGTTGCATATTTGCAAACAGAAAAAATATCATTAATGAAAACAGAAAATAGCAGTGGACCCAATATGGAACCTTGCGGAACGCCTGCGTTTACTGTTTTAAAGGATGAAATTGTATTACCAACTTTAACCCGCTGCAGCCTACCACTTAAATAATTAGCTAACAACAGAACTGCACTATCACTAAAATTGAAATAGAATTTTAGCTTTTTACATAGCAAACTGTGGCTGACAGAGTCAAAAGCTTTAGAGAAGTCTAAAAGACAAAGTAGAGTTAAAAGGTTTTGATCATAGGAAACTCTAATATCATCCATAACTTTCAATAGGGCAGTAGAACAGCTATGTCCATTACGAAACCCAGACTGCAAAGGAGATAATAAATTATTTGAATTTAAGTACGCAGTGATCTGGTCAGACATTATCCTTTCACAAACTTTTCCTAACGCAGGTAAAATACTTATAGGTCGGTAATCACTCAATTCAGATGCAGCGCTTTTCTTGGCAATAGGAATAACAGTCGCTACTTTCCATAATTCAGGAAAATGTGAGCTAGTAAAACAATGATTGACTATGTGGGTAAGAGGAGCTAAAATAAATGGTAAAACAATTTTGAGAAATTTAATTGGTATACCGTCAATACCAACAGCATTAGACGTATTCTTCATAACAGACTTGGCAACATCAACTTCATTTACTGATGAGAATTGAAAGGGAATATTGGTCAAAACTCGCTGCGATAAAGGTAATTCAACATCACAGGGATTAATCTCACTTAAGCAAACACTGTCTAAAAAAAAATTATTAAGCTCATTAGGATTTAAATTACATTTAATTTAATCAGTGGAGTAAATTCTATATTTTCTAATATTTTGCCATAACTGTTTGGAAGTTAAACTTGAGTTTAGTTTAGAAGAAAAGAAATTTATTTTAGCCTGCCTAACAATGTAGTTCACCAAATTTCGAGCTCTTCTATACTTTTCCCAGTTTTCAGTTGTGCGATTGTGTTTCCATTTAGAGTGAAGCCTATTTCTAATTTTAATTGCATCCAAAACACCAAGGGTACTTACTGTTTCCAACATTTAATGTACGTACGAGAACAAAATGGTTAAAAGCATAATCTAGTCTATCCTGAAATATTCTAAGTTTCTCATCTACTGAGCTGTACAACCAACATTCATTCCAGGTCATCTGTGATAATTCAGTATTTAAAGCGAAAAAACTAAATTCATCGGAAATGCTATCATTTTTTAAAAGATTTACATTAAAGTCCCCGCAGACAATATAAAAGTCAAAGTTAAGAAGTCTACAGGATAAGTCAGTAAAGAAAGGTTCTAAACTGTGGCATCTGTGAGGATTATAGACACATGATACTAAGACTTAAGTAGAGTTGTCATAAATTTCAACATTTAAAAATTCACAAACATCAGCCCCTCTGCTGATAATCCTAACATTAACATGGGATTTACAATATATTGCTATACCCCCACCCCTCCTAAAACTGCTTCTGTCACTTCTAAAAAGATTGAATCCATCAAGATTATACCTAGAATCATTCACATCATTGTGAAACCAAGTTTCAGTAACACATACCACATCTACGGGAGAGTTTTCAAAAATATACCTCTTACTTACAGATTACGGCCGACCTCATTAGCTCTAGCCTCTGTTTTGCGCGCGCCTTCTCCAATCATTATTGCCAAGCGCGGTTAGGGCTTCCTCAGCTTGGTCTATCCACCGGAGGCATGGTCTCCCTGTTCGTCGTTGACCGGGGACATTCCCTTCGAATACCTTTTTCGCTGGAGCTTCTTTATCCATACGATGGACATGACCCAGCCAGCGTAGTCGCTGTATTGTTATACGCTTAACTATGTCAATGTCGGCGTAGAGCTCATACAGCTCGTGGTTCATTCGAATGCGATAGTCGTCGCCAACTCGAACAGGACCAAAGATTTTGCGGAGAACTTTCCTCTCGAACACCCCAAGAGCGGCTGCGTCTGTTGTCGAAACCACCCATGCCTCAGCGCCATAAAGAAGCACAGGTAGAATGAGCGTCTTGTAGAGTGTTAGCTTTGTCGATCGAGAGAGAGCTCTGCAACGTAATTGCTTACTGAGACCGTAGTAGCATCTATTAGCAATTGTTATTCTCCGCTTAATCTCCAGACTGACATCATTGTTGCTGGTTACGGCAGTGCCAAGGTAAATGAATTCCTTGACAGCTTCTAATTTACAGTTGCCCGCTGTAACATGAGAGTCTAGATCCCGTGCTCTCTTGTTGTTGTTAGTAGACATCATGTATTTCGTCTTGCCCTCGTTTACCGTCAAACCCACTTTGGCTGATTCCTTTTCAATAGCAGTGAAAGCAGCAGTAACATCTCTCTTACTCCGACCGATAATATCAATATCATCAGCGTACGCAAGGAGCTGAACACCTTTGAAGAAAATGGTGCCATTATGATGCACACCGGCTTTTCGTACGATCCCCTCCATAATGAAATTGAAGAGATTGCACGAGAGCGGGTCGCCTTGTCTGAAACCTCGCTTGGTATTAAAAGTTCCGGAGAGGTCATTCCCTACCTTGACGGAGCTAAACGTATTGCTCAACGTCATCCTGCAGAGCCTTATCAACTTTGCTGGTATACCGAACTCAGACATTGTTGCGTATAGGCAATCCCGCACTATGCTATCGAACGCAGCTTTATAATCGACGAAGAGATGGTGAGTGTCGATTTGATATTCATGGGTTTTCTCCAGGATTCGGCGTAGTGTAAAAATCTGGTCTATGGTGGACTTACCAGGTCTAAAGCCACACTGATAGGATCCGATCAGCGTTTCTGTATGTGGCTTCAATCTTTCACACAATACGCTCGAGAGGATCTTATATGCGATGGAAATAAGACTGATACCCCTGTAGTTGGCGCAGATTGTCGGGTCTCCTTTCTTTATTACAGGACAAAGCACGCTGAGATTCCAATCGTCGGGCATGCTTTCCGCTAGCCATATTTTGCTGATGAGTTGATGCATGCACCTTATCAATTCATCGCCACCAGCTTTAAACAACTCAGCTGGCAGGCCGTCAGCACCCGCTGCTTTGTTGTTTTTGAGTCGCTGGATAGCAACTCGAACCTCTTCATGGCTAGGTGATGGTACTTCCACTGCGTTATCATCGATTGGTGGTATCGTACTGCATTCTCTTTGGGAGGAATTGGTGGAATCATCGCCCGTAAGCAAGTTGGAGAAATGCTGCCTCCATAACCTCAGTACACTCTGTGTATCTGTAACCAGATTTCCATTTTCGTCTCTACAAGTGGATGCTCCGGGCTTGAAACCTTGAGTTAGACGCTTAACTTGTTGATAGAATTTTCGTGCATCCTTCTTGCCCTGGTACACCTCAAGTTCCTCACGCTCACGCTTTTCCTGCTCCCTTTTTTTACGTCTGAAAATGCGCCTCTCTTCCTTCCTCTTTTCGCGGTAGTTTTCTCGCACGGCTCGCGTTGCGGCTGACTGCAGCGTCTTCTTGTATGCGGCGTTTTTTTCAGCAGTCGCATCGCGACACTCCTGGTCATACCATTGGTTTCGAGGTTGTGGGCGTCGAAAACCAATGACTTCCTCGGCAGCAGCACGCATGGAGTGGGAGATGTGTGTCCAAAGTCCACCGGCGTCGTCGGTTCCAGAGGTTGGTTGGTTGAGCTTAACCGAGAGTTGAGCGGAGTACGCCTCGGCAGTCCGTTGTGATTGCAGCTTGGCGACGTCCAGCTTTCGTTGCATGCCCGTGCGTACATTCTTCGCATTGCATAGCCGCATGCGGATCTTAGCTGCAACAAGATAGTGGTAGGAGTCAATGTTGACCCCCCGAAATGTACGCACATCCAGAACGCTTGAAGCGTGCCTTCCGTCGATCACAACATGATCAATTTGGTTTTTCGTTTTTTGATCCGGGGATAGCCAGGTGGCCTTGTGAATGTCGAGGTGTTGAAATCTGGTACTACTAACTACCATGTTTCGCGCCGCAGCGAAGTCGATCAGTCTCAGACCGTTGTTTGAAGTGGTCTCGTGGAGACTGAACTGACCGACTGTAGCGCCAAAGATGCCTTCTCTTCCGACATTCGCGTTAAAATCGCCGAGGACTATTTTTACATCGTGGGTCGGACAACGGTCATACACGTCCTCTAGGCTCGCGTAGAAATCATCCTTGGTGGCATCGTCCTTTTCCTCCGTCGGGGCGTGCGCGCAAATTAGGCTTATGTTGAAGAATTTTGCCTTGATACGGATCGTAGCCAACCTTTCGCTTATTGGCGTGAACCGGGAAACTAGGTGGCGTAATTTTCGACTTACAACGAATCCGCAACCATGCCTCTCCGCATGGCCGCTGTAGTAGATATCACAGTTCGTCCGTTTAGAGCAGCCTTGTCCTTTCCATCGCATCTCCTGGATGGCGGTGATGTCAGCCTTTATTTTTACGAGGGCTTCCGCCAGTTGGATAGTTGCACCTTCCCTATGGAGGGTCCGGACATTCCAGCTGCATATCCGTAAATCATTGTCCGTTTTTCGTTTGCAGTGGTCGTCATCGTAGTGGGGGCTATTATCCGAGGCTGATTTGGTTTTCATTGAAAATGATGATAATGTGTGGTGGGACGCACACATTCCAAGTTTTAAGTCTAGGAGAGACTCGCCTTCTCACAACTAGCTCACCCCCAGACGGGTGTCCAAGGGATCTCCAGAGGATACTTGGCCAAAAATGGCCGGAAGTTTGTGAGCTGCTTGAACTGCTTGCAAAAGAATCATCCCTGGCCACTCCCAAGTGAGTGGCAATCAGGAACTTTTCCCACTTACGTGGACTTCTACAAGCACCCCCATACCTCACATAGTCAAATTTTACACCACTCAAACTCCTAGCGTTAAAATGTACTACATTCAATCTGTCATACGAGTTACACAGAATATTAACAAGGACCTTATGGTTTTCACCAGCACCACTAGAATAAGCGTTAACACGACCCTGCATTAAGATCAGAACAGAAAGCCGCTTCAAACATGACCGAAAATAAGAAGAAGAAGTCTACGAAGGACAAGAAATAATAAGTAGAAAAAGATAAGAACCTAGTGGAAAAGAAAATAACAATTATGAAGAAAAATAACATAAGTAAATACCAATCACTAAGCAGAAAAAACCAATTAATTAAATAATAAATTAATTAAATGATAAAAAATATATGTAAAAATGTTCAAATTAAACAAAAGAAAAGTTTTTTTTTTTAAATAAAAAGTTAAAAACGAAAATTTAAAATAAACATAGATTAAAAATTAAGAATTTTAAAATATTATTTAAAAGTAACAAGCCTGAATTTTTTTAACTTTTTTTTTTTTTGTCACCCTAATTTGCTCTTTCAGTGATGCAGTCAATGGTCTCCTTGTCACACACCAGTTTTGTCTCTCCGTTATGAGCCGCTTTAACATAGACTCGTCCACGCAATGAAAAAACTGCTACAAGCTTACTCTCACGTTTTCTCTGCATAGCATGTAATAAGATCGCGCGGTTTGTTTTTGTCAGGCTTTCGTGTAAATAAAACTTCTCTGATCCCCCACACCCGATGTCGCTGAGTGTTAGCTGGCGCTTGTTGGATTTGCAAAACGCAGCTATGGCTTTGAAGAGATTAATACGATCATATGCAGAGGCTAGCTTGACTATGATCGCAAAGTTGTTATTTGCGCTAATATTGTTGTTATTATTATTATTTTTTTTGGATCTCAGTCTGAAAATGTCACGAATTTTAGGAGTATCTAGTTTAATAACCTTACATGTTTTTTCAAGTAGATTTGGTTAGTTTTCAAAGTGGTAAAAGTGATGATTGTTCCATCAATCACTTGAATTTGGTGAGCCGACGCTATATCGCGGATACTTTTTGCACTAGTAAAAATCGCAGGTGCATTCAAAATGTAATTTTTATCTTAAGAATCACGTTCATTAACTTCCTTGTTGGCGATTCTCGATTCTGTACGATGAAATGCAGTAACAAAGTCTGAAGCACAGTTCACGACACATTTACGAGACAAAACATGCTTCCCCACACATTTTGGTAGTTGCGCCTATACCATCGACACAACCTTTCCCGTGAGAAAACGCAAATAGTCCAGACAGCAAAATGTACATGTAGGGAATTATGGTTTCTTTTATGTGCATTAAGTTGTCAGATACGAAAACCTTCGATTGAAATTTTTCGTTGTGATAGAAGACAATGGTATGCAAAGTTAGCTGTTTTTGATACCAATGTGCACTTTGCACTTCCTCTTGTCCTTCGCCGACGAAATTTTCAGCAAAATCAATTTGCAGCATCCCCTCCTCATTAAACTTATCATTTGATGCTCTCGGAGACGATCTAAAGACTCACAGTTCATTCATTCTTCTAAATATTATCGATGAAAAAAGACGTTACAAATTGTTTTTGGCTCGGGACACACACATAAGTAAATGACCGCTAATTTCTAATATTCTTTAGAAAATAGACTAAAAGTGCTCGAAGAAAATGAGGTATTTCTCTTTTGTTAACGTGCTAGATTTTGCACCAAAAGACTAATTGGGATTTTTGACTGTTACGTTACATCAAAAAATACGGTCGAATTCTTTTTACACAAAATGCTGATAACATCTTTTTCCCTTGAAAAATTTTATTAAGTTACTTTCACTATACCTAATTCTATCTCAGAGAACCGGATAGCACGTATAAAATACATATATTGAATACAACGTACCTTTTTGATTCGTGTTATATTTTTGTTCATTTTTATACATAAAGAGCCAACATGGAAACAAGTCTAAATTCTCGCAGCAAGCAACAAATTTCGGGTTGACATTTATGTTTCTCGATACTTTGGGATATGTACAACCAGAAATTAATGAAGAACCATCGAAATTAAAAAAAAAAAATTTCTCTGTAGTTTACTTTTTATCGTTTTGGTCCATATAAAAAAGTAAAATAACTTTTTAAGTGAAAGGAACTTTAACTTAATTAGCCATAAATTCTGGTACGTGTAGCATTTCACAAATATATAATGTACACCCAACTTTCTTTTTACACGGTAGATACGCTCCTTAGAAAACCGTGCAAAAAAATACATGCGATATATGGTTAATTTGGGGATATGTTCCACAACCTTAAATTATCGTGTAAGATGAAAAAACTTTCCCAAAAACCGTGCAAAAAAAAGTTTAGACAGTCTTAAGATTTTTATTTTAGTTTCTAACGAAATTGCTCTTCATTTTGGTATATTTTGTTGTTGTTTATGCATTTTATTTATCGGGTGTGTACTAAACATACAAAGATGTAAAATAATATAACATATTTATAGGACTTATCTAAGCCGAATATTTAACACATTACCTTTATTAGTAGTAAAATATTAACATGATTGCAAATCATACTTTAAATTTCAGCATCGAATTAAAAAAAAACTTTAATTTGAACATCAAGTTTTAAAACTACGAACTGAACGCTTTAACACAAAATAAATACTGAATAACCTAATGCTGCGTTCAAGTTGAAGTGTAATCCGATAAAAAAAAACTGATTATAACATTCAGGTATTCCCCCAATCGCATTTTTGTAGCTGTATACACAACTCAGCTGTACAAGTTAGAATTGAAATTAAAAAAAAAAATCAGTTTTGAGATTCGTGCAAGAACAAAAAATTCGTGTAAGAAAGTTTATTTGCTCTTATTTTTGAACCGTGTTATTTCAAAATCATGTAAAAAAGTACCGTGTAAAAAGAGAGTTGGTGTATGTATGTATGTATGTACATTAGGGTGTTCTTAGCTCAAACCTGAAAACTGCGCGGACAGAGTTTATGTCCAATTCCGTTAAAACTTAACGAAAAAACCGACTTACTAAAACGTAGAAAAAGTCTGCCTTAGGTGCCAAGATATAGCGTTTTGGGTTTTTTAGTTGAATAGCCACCCACTGTTTTACAGCCACGCCCACATTGGACATAAGCTCTGTCCGCGCAGTTTTCAGGTTTGAGCTAGGAAGCTCAAATGTTGGGACAATTATTTTTATTCCTCAAGCTATAACATAGGAAAAAATAAACAAAATCCCTGTCCTAAAGTTTGAAAAAAAAACACCCTAATGTACATAAAGGGTTTTTCAATAGGGACGCTACAAAAGTAGACCAATAGGGACAGCAAACGACGCCATATTTTTTCCCGCTCTTTTTACATTTCTCTTCAGTAAGGTTTGCCATTTCATCATGGAACGATATACGATCCAACATAGTCCAGTAGAATTAGTCGAAAAAATGAGAAAAAAAAATAATTCATTACAGCAATCTGACAGCGGAATATTGTTGAACTAGCTCATGTAAAAGAGGACAAAAAAATCGAACCGACAGCAGCTATCCGGGGTGGAATGGGGTGCATTTTTAGAGGTCGAACACGGTTTTTCACGATTTCTGGCTAAACTGTGCATCGTATCAAAAAAAGTTTAATGCAAGAGTTGTAGGAAATAATAAGATCTACAACTTTTGTACTGATCATTTTCACCTTAACCTCAAAATTTTTCGAAAAAATGGCTGAAAACCGGTTTTTTGGTTTTTAAATTTTTTTCTTTGACAAAAAAGTATCTATGAAGCTGAAACTTGGGCAAACGATACTTTTCAGTGTTACACAAAGGCAGTAATTTTTTCAGGCGGAAATATTTAGAGGTTGTTGTTAAATTTAATTTTTAAGCTAAAAAACCGAAATTTTTAGCTGCGATTCCTCTTAAAACTACACCTCTTAAGGAGTTACGTTTTGGCTCATTTACTCGTTGTTATGTCTTCTTCAGATAAATGGTGAAAAAAAGGTATACTGCAATGGAAACAATTACCGAAAAATTGAAAATCTGTGGTCTTTCCGCGAGTAGAGTTTTGGTTTTTCGTGTGTAACATCTCAGGTCCTTTGTTGTTTTCACTGCATTTGCCTTAATACACTGACTTGGGCTGAGCAACAACTTGAAAATGATCCGGATTTTCATCGAAAAATCATCTTCAGCGATGAAGCTCATTTCTGGCTGAATGGCTTCGTCAATAAGCAAGCAAAATATGCGTTATTGGTCAGGCAGCAATCCACACGTACTCCATGAGTCAACATTGCATCCCGAAAAAATTACAGTTTGGTGCGGCTTATGGGCCGGCGGCGTCATTGGGCAGTACTTCTTCCGTGATGATCAAGACCGGCACGTTTGTAGTAAAATAATCGGAGGTTCAGTTAATACTGCTCTTTTATTATTCATCTCACTTAATGCTATGGCTTAGTTTAGCTTAATGCTTAGTTGTTATACATAAATATATATATGTTGCTAGTTCGCTATAATTTCATATGTTATAACACTTAGCACTAGCAGTTCTAAGGATGCGAATACTTAACATAGAAGTATCGATACTTAAATATTGTAAGTTATATTATGTATTATTACACGTTACTGTGAATGGAAATCGCTACCGCTCAATGATCACCGAATATTTTTGGCCCAACTTAGATGATATGAACTTGGACAATATGTGGTTCCAACAGGACGGTGCCACAAGCCACACAGCGAATGTCACAATCGATTTATTGAAAACCAAGTTTGGTGAACGTGTTATCTCACGAAATGGCCCAGTCAATTGGCCGCCTCGGTCGTGCGATTTGACGCCATTAAACTATTTTCTGTGGGGCTACGTCAAGTCTATGGTCTATGCCAACAAGCCAGCGACGATTGATGAACTTCGTACGAATATCGAACGTGAAATTGCAGCAGTATCGGCCGATTTATGCTTGATAATCGTCGAGAATTGGGTTCAGCGTCTGAACTTCTGCAGGCGTGCCCGTGGAGGTCATGCAAAAGAAATTGAGTTCCATACATAATGCCATCGAATGTTCTTTTACAAGAATAAAGAATTTCATTGATATCCCACATCGTTTTTGTTTTATTTAAAAAAACTTTTTTAGCACTCTTATTGAAAAACCCTTTGTTTGCAAGTCCGCCAGAATTAGCGTTTTAGCTGGCCTCGTTCTGTTTTTTTTTTTTTTTGAGTACATCTTTCAGCCATAGTTTTTCTTGAAGCTAAGGCTGTCTTGAGTAATTATTCAAGGTTGTTCAATTAAAATTCAGATAGCTACTTTTTTGTTTAACTTTATATGTAACATTTCATGTTTTTTTTAACTTAAATGCAATTTTAACTATGTCTCCCTTTGAATTTTAATTGTTCCTCCATGAATTCAAAATAGTCTTAACTTCAAGAAAACAATAATTCACTGTCGCACCTCACGTGCTCCTCAAAAGCATTTTGCAATTCCGCATGATCGCTAATCGTTACTCCAGTAGCATCATTCCCTACCTTAGTAACATCGTTGATCTCTTAAAAGGGGAACTTTACATGTATTTTTTACTTGGGAAATACTTTTTCTGACTATTGAAGCGGGGAAATCAACTAAGCGGGAATCATTTAACAGGGGATTTAGATGCTTATGTCAAATGAAGAAAATTTAATTGTGTTTTTTTGGACCAGTTATCCGGGGAATTCAATTAACCGGGGATCTATTAAGCAGGGTCCACAGTAAAACTATCTATCGATAGTTATCGATGGTTTGTAGAAAACAATCGTTCACTATCGATAGTGCCGACTTACGATAGTTGCCGAACTCTACCTTGAATGTGCTGTTGCAATGGCAAAATTGATTTGTCACAACTGGATGATCCACCTGAGCCACTCACACTTCCGTTGATGGAACTTGTCCGCTGTCCAACATTTTTTATAAAGCATTCAAAAATACAACTCTTGCTTCCAAAAACATCGTTAGATGCAACAAATATTGTTCGCGAAGTCGTTTTTATTCCAACATTTTAAATGCAAGGACAAGTATACCATAAAGTTGGTTATTTTTTTCCGTTTCCCGATGAAGGTTCTAAGTTTTTATAAGTTTACTTCAGTGGCAACAACTAAGCGGTAGTAGGTCAAAGTTACTCAATACTTCGCAGAACGAAACGGGAAATCATTTTAGAATTGTAAAATTTATTTCACAAACGCATCTATTTGGTATGCTTCATAAAGCTGATGAACATCAAGTACGATTCAATGCTCCAGTGATCAATGAAGTACATAGGAATTAAAATGGTCGGAGCAGAACAGTGCGATCATTGAGATATTGTTTTCCGCAGACGAGATAAAATCTACAACGAATTACTGAAACACACAGATCATACGATGCACTCCTATACCCGCTACTGTTTTGTCATGATGAAGACGGTTACCATTTAAATGTAATTAAAATTACATAAAAGCAGGCACAACGAAAAAGATGAGCTGTAACGATATTTTCCCGAATTTAAAAAATTGAATAAAATGTGCTTGAATATGCTCACTAGGGTGGAGCGAAATTTTTTTTTCGATTTTCGAAATGGGCCTTATGCGAAAAGATGCTCCATAATATACTTAATAAAAAATATTATTAGCACTTTTTTATATTTTAAGGACATTGAAGTTTTGAAAAAAAAAAAATATTACATAGCGTTTATTTGTACGGGATAAAGTCAATAAAAGAGCTCAGGCGTATCCAAATTGTTATTTTTATTATAATATTAGCAGAGAAGTATGAAACAAACCACATAAATTCTATAATAGTAGTATCGGAAATATCCCCCTCTAACACTACAAATTTTCCGGTATTTTATGCAAATTAATACTCCTTTTTAGTATTAAAATTTGGCATTATTTTTCGTGATTCCAGCCTTGTTTTGATGAAACCATCTCTTCTTTCTGAACCACATACCGCAGCAGCAGCTTCACAAACAATTTTCCTTACCTTTCAGTTGCCTGAGTATGACACGGAAAATATTGAATTTGCCATAAGATCCTGTGATTGGTTGAATCTGGATTTTCAATGCATTCAGAAATAATTTCTGTCGATACATGTTTTAATAGAGGTGGCTCAGATAAAGAAACGGAGTCCCAGTCGATCAATTTAGTATAAAATTTAGCCTGAAAGTTAAATTTTGGTCAAAACAAATTGTCGAATGAGACCGAATGATGCGGATTCTTTTTCTCTTAATTCCAGTATCTTTTTCAAGGCTGAAATCTCAACAGATCTTGACTTGTCTGCAAGCATCGATATTAAAATATTTTCAGGATGACCAAAATAACCATTTCTCTGAATAACAGGATCAATTATATTTTTTAATGAATCAGTCATATAACGAGAAAGGGAAATCGTTTGGTGCAAATGTTTGGCACCATAAATGCAAAGTGGTTGAGTTTTGATGGTAAACCACATAGGAGAATATACTTTTAAGATGAAGTTTGTAAGAATCTGTAGATTTTCATGGGGTTTTGCTGAGCTAACATACAATCTTAAAACTCTGTTGGCAGTAGAGCCATCTGGAAAGGATCATTTTACTGGGATTTCTTTTCAGCAAACTTTGCGAACAAGTACCCGTATTAATAGCTTGGCACATTTCGTACAGGTATAATTGATCAGTAAGTACTTAAGTCTTTGATGTATGTAATAGACGGTAAAATGCATTCTATGGGCTCAAACGCTATTACTGAAAGCGATTCACATTCTTTTAACGCCTTGCCCAAGGGTCCATCAAAACTCCTAGACCCGGTAGTAGAGCCATCTAAAATTTCGAATAAGTGACGAAGAGGCAGTTCATTGGCATGCAATTGACAGACACACCATTGTAATGGTTTTTCAACTAACTTTTCCAAATGTCGTATAACTCCGCCATTACTTCCTGTATTCACAATAGTTCCATCGCATCCGATAACGCAAAGTTTTTGTAAGTAAATATAGGAGTGTAATTGTAGGTCACTACACTACTATTCAATGACACAGTTTTATCGCATTCTTTGATTACTTCTATCGCTGGATGGCCTCTGCTTTCAATTTTCTGTACAACTCGTAATGTTTGATTGACTTGCGGCAGTACTAAAACTCAAAATTTTCAAAAAATATTTATATGCCCATAAAAGGTGATTGACGGAGCACCTTTTCCGCACTGGCCCATTTAAAATATGTAAAAACAAAAAATCTCCATAGAGCGGCACTCCACCCTAATGCTCACATTTAACTATATATGTTTTATACAAGTGGGAATTAAAATGAATTATGTATGTCAATTCAAAATATGGATCAATGGATTTTTATGCATATCTCAATATAGTCCAACCACATTTTGAAGTGTGGTTCGATTTTTCCTCAAATTATCTTTAATGTGTTCGCAAAAATCGAAGATGAACGACTTCCTTTCCTTCGTTTAATTCAAAGGAAACTTCGAGCCGAAAAGTATATTCACGAATGTTGGAAACGTAGCTAACATTGGACAAAAGGTCATACTTCCAGCTACATACATAGGCAATCCATGACACCTGCACAGACACAATGACGTACATGTGTCCGAAAACATGGCCGTCCCTATCTTATCATCACAGTCACATGGAAACAAATCACAAATCTACTGATGCCAGGGCGAAATTTCATTCATGGACGTGATCTTATAGCCAGAATTATCAAGCAAAAACTTATGCGTTTCATGGGTCTCATCATGAAATATCACATACAGCCGAATGCCTTCCATACAGTGTTCGAAAATAAACAGTACAATTCGTTGTGTACCGAGCCGAAGCACAAAACCTTATTTATTTTCTATAGTGTGCAATCCAATGCACAAAACAATATCAGCACAAAACAGAAATGTGTACTCAGTAAGGTACAAAATATGAATCGTTCTGTGCATTTGTTGGCTTTTGTTTTGTTCTGTATTTGTGTTTGCACCGTAGCATGTACTTTATAAATAGAAATGGAGTGTCGTGCTTTGGCTGGGTACAATTCGCAATTGTGTCGTTTATTTCACTCAACAGCGAATTGCACCAGTGATACCACCGGTTCAAAAAAAATTTAATTGTTTTTTTTTTGTTCAATTTTTTTTAATTCCAAAATTTAGAATACATAATCATGAAATATGTATTTCAGTCTGAGTTACGGTTTTTTTATTATTTTCTGAAAAAATTTAAAATACACTTTTTTTTATTATTAAACTGCTTTTTTACATTTTCTTGTCGCATTTGTCTAAAAATTCGGAAAGTATCGAAACATGTGGCCACATTTATGTAAGCTTCTCACAGCAAGAAGAAGCAAGTCTGACATGGTAACGAATTGGTTTTGTTTCGTGCTATTTCACAAAACATAATGAGAATAAAGTTATGTTCTGTGCTCAGAGACGTACAAAAGAAGATTGGTTGTGTGCACTCTTCGTTTATGAAAAGTATGTGTACTCGTTAGAGCTTCGGCACGCTATTTTTATAAGGAAAAATAAACGTATTGTGTTTGCACAGTACAATACTGAATTGTGCGCACATATTAAAATCGTCACTAATCACGATTGAATTGTACCGTACTGTACATTTTCGAACACTGCTTCCATATCCCTCCGAGACGTGAATTGTTCGAAAATATTCAAATCGCATATCAATATGGAGTCTTGCAGCTCAGTTAAATCAGTTAAATACTTCTGAAAATACGCACACAAAAGCAGCGGTATGGCTGTTTTTGTAGTTTCGAATCGCATGAAATTAAACAATTTAAAATTTGACCTTTCATCAGCAGTAATGGAGCTGTTTGGAAATACTCAGTTTTACCATTCACGAACGCTATCCAACTGTTGTTCATCTCAGTGTTCACTTAGAAAACAGTCAACAAGCAGTGTTGATCCGAATGGATCCATTTGGATACTTTTTTCTCTTAAATTTCGATGGACACTTTTTATTTTGCCTTAGTGCAAATTTGGATACTTTTTTACCCAGAAAATATTTATTGTGGCAACTTGTTATCATGGCTCCATATTTTATTGTTAAGAAAATTTTTCTTATCCAACAGGTTGGATAAGTACCAATGCAGCCTAAGTGCACATGGTGATTTTTTCACCTAAATGCTAGCTTTGGTGCACTCTTACTGTTTAACATCTCACTCTGATTCGTACAATTTTACTTTGACTGGCGCCAGCAGGAGATATAAATTTTAATTTGAACAAATACAAAAAAAGGAGGAACTATGAAACTAAATCAACTGAAGTAAAACAAAAACTGAAAAATGGGCAATATAGTTGTTTTTATAAACCTTACAGACACTCGGCTACTATAAATGTTTAATAAAATGTGGATTCATAAAAGAACACGGCCAGAAATGATGCTGAAGTGTTTGGGTCCTCGGAGAATGAAGAAGAGTCCGTACATATATTTCCAAAATTCAAAAACAAAATAACAATATGTAAGATTAAAAGGATTTATTTTTCTTCAGATCTTTTCTTTCTTACTCAAGAGGCCATTTAACAAGAAGTACTCAAACGAAGTTTATCCTCTTTTGAGAAAAACTCAGAACGTCGTCCAATTTTTCATAAGAGTCCGCTTTGAGTTAGAATTATAAAAGTAGTTTACAGAGTTGCCATATATAATATTTATAATCATTTACATATTTGCAAATACGTTTTTTAAGGCCACAAGTTCCGTGCACCAGCAAAAAACGCAACTGTAGTTATCTTGATCAGCGGTTACTTGATGGCGAAATGGGTATACTCATGGGCAGAAAAACGCAAAATAGCGGCTTCCTACTTGCTTTATGAAACATTTTTGTTTATTATAGGGGATGTTCATATATAACGTAACGCTATTAGGGGGTTCGGTAAATGACAGGAGAAGGGAGGTGTCTTTCGAAAGCGTTACTTGACAGTGTTTCTCGCTGTGGCCTCTTTCTTCGGTTTCTGTGTTTTCTATGGCTGAGCTCAGTGGTGTCATTTCACCAAAAGCTTGGGGGGGGGGGCTAGAGTTTAAATAACACATTGAATCGATGATATTTTGAATTGAATCGATGTAATTAATAATTATGTCAGATCCTTGGGGAATACTAATATTTCTTGCATCGACTAACTAAAAATTGAAACATCTTAAGAAATAGGTACTCGTTGTTTGTACATATGTATACTATTTAACTTGATACTTTTTTTCTGTGATGTGGATACTTTTGGATACATTTTTGGCATTTCGAGGGATACTTTTATTTTAAATGCTGCGGCAACACTGTCAACAAGTTAACGGAAAAAGACGCAGAGCTACACAACGTTCTAGGTATTATAAAAAAAAATAGAAGTAAAAGATTATTTTAATAATAAGTGGATCCTCCTTTATTACTAACCACTTCAGTCATTCGTTTTTCTTAGGATTAAAATGGCTTTATACCGTATTTTCGAAGAAGAGCCTTCTAGTGGGCTAATATCTTGTTTTTGAGCTCGCGGATGGACCAAAAGCGAATGACTGAAGTGGTAAAGAATAAAGGAGGATCCACCCTTTATTAAAATAATGTTTTACTTTTATTTTTTTTGTAATACCTAGAACGGATTTAAGTTACAAAAATTTTGTGCTATCGTTTTGTCGCACCTTAAAACTGAGTTTTTAGCTTAATTCAAAAATTCATAAATATTTTTGACACATTATTTATAAGTTATTTATTTCCTTAGGTTTAAGAATATATGCTATGAAAATTAATTTTAAATAATTGTTGTAAGTCCTTTAAAATACCGAAAAACTAGTTGTGCTATCGTTTTGTCGTGGTCTGTATATTCAAGATAGAAACATTGTATATTATGTTGCAGAGCGGAAAGTTCTTCTTGACACTCAAGAAATATTTTTGACTCCTGGCCAAAGATGCAAACACAATACAGTTTTGCAGTACGCTGCAAATGAAAACGGTGCACTTATTTTCCTTAATGCACCAGGAGGTACTGGAAAGACATTTTTTTTGAATTCGTGGCATCATCGAAAATTTAAGCAAGCTTTTATGCTGCCATTAATAGGCTATTGATTATGTCGTAAAAAAACAGGGCAATAAGGAACTAAGACGTTCACGGGTTTTTATTGCAGGAATCGGTCAATGGGTAATGTAAAAAGATAAAACCGCGGAGTGCTATTAAATTAGAGGGTGGAACTCGGAGATAGAGGTCGATATGCACCCTTTTTAGTTTTTTCAATATATCTCGCAAACGAAGCAAAATTTGGATATTCCTTATCCAAAACTTTTTATAGAGAATTAAATTTCCCATAGAAATGGTTTACTTAAAATATTTTGGGAAATTTTATTTTATGCCAAAAATGTCGAAACAAAAAAAGAAAAAAACCTAAAATTTTTTTTTCACTTTTTTGCCGTTAACTTTTTTTGGGTTAGAGATTGGAACAGGCATTGCTCCGTAGAAAAAAAGAAGACAACATTTTATTTGAAATGCTGTGTCGAAAACATAGCTTTTTTCGATTTTTATCCTTTTAATACAGATACTGTTTTCATTTCTCATAAAAAAGGTATTTAAACTTATTGGTTTTCATCAAAATACATGCTTCAACGAAAATATTTGACTTCATGCTTGTGTATAAAAAATGAAATGTACATAATTGTTGTAGCGATCGCTCCCCTCGCATTTCGTTTTTCTTGACTTTTTTTAGTTCTTGGAATTAGATTTTGCAAACTACGCATTCCCTCACTTAATCAGGTGATTAGCGATTTCCTGCTCCCAAACTCCACTCTTCTGGCCATTCCTGCTCTAAATCAATTCGCATGGAATGCCATCGCACATACTACCATTGAAAATTGGTTCCCCAAAAAAGCTTCTTTTAAATTTAAGTCCGCCGAGAATGTGCAACGGAACCAGACATGCTGTTGAAAACTAATCCTGAAAGTAATTGAAGCAATAATTATCAGTGGTAAGATCAAAGGAGAAAATGTGCTGATTCCACGTAATCCAATGATTCCCACCAATTTACCATTCAATTTCAAGAGGGTTCTGTTTCTAACACTCATCAACAACACAATCAACAAAGCCCAAAGGCAATCCCTAAGTGTCGCTGGATTAAATTTAGAGAATCAATGTTCTACTCATGGTCAACTATACGTTGCTTGCGCAAGAGTGGGATCACCAAATCAATTGTGAAAAACCAAAAACATCGCATAAGACAAAATCCGAGTATCAATAAAAATAATTTGGAACTTATTTAATCTTCCAAAAATAAAAACACATATTTTATTTGATTTGTTGAAATGTTCAACACTAGTTCAAGCGCAAGTGTGAGGTCTTATGTTCTCATGCTTCCTGCTACTCTTAATTCCTAAACTTATAGTATATCCAAATTATGTATGATAGATAATTTAATAAGTTACAATATTGGCGAAAAAAGAGATCAAATTTGAAATTCGATGATTTTTCTGAAATATTTTTCAAATAAGTAACGGTTATTTTTTCAATAAATGTGTTAATAATATAATATATTTTTTTTATAAGTCTAAAAACGTTAGTTCGGTTGCTTTAAAATAATGTACCGTTTCTTCTAAGTTATTGCGCACTTACTCTTTTCTTTTACAAAAAACCAAAATATAATACTGAGTGTTTTTTTTAGAGGTTTGTTTTTCGAATAGAGATAAAACTGGCATTTTATGGTCAAATCTGGCAACTCTAATGTCATTTATGTTCAGTTTGGTTTGCCATTTCATCATGAACAGGTTGACAAAAGAACAACGCTTGCAAATCGTGCAAATTTATTTCGAAAATAATGGTTCAGTTCGCGAAGTTTACCGCAAGCTCCGTCCATTTTATGGTCGACATAATCGTCCATCAGAGCAATTAATTCGGTTAACCATGGGTCGTTTTCGCACTACGTTTACTCTATGTGATAATACGCATCCGCAGAGACGTCGAACAGTGCGCACCGAAGAAACAATTGCCGCTGTAGAGCAAAATGTTGAAGAGGACCCGAATGAATCGATTCGCCACCGTGCACAGCAATTGGAGCTTTGTCCATCAACTTTATGGAAGATTTTGCGCAAAGATCTTGGCTTGCGACCTTACAAGATCCAGCTTGTGCAAGAATTAAAGCCGCGAGACCATGCAATGCGTCGTGATTTTGGTGTATAGGCCGAAAATGAGATTGATCTCGATGCTGATTTTCATCGCAAAATTTTGTTCAGTGATGAGGCTCATTTTTGGTTGAATGGCTACGTCAACAAGCAAAATTGCCGCATTTGGAGTGAAGAGAATCCACATGAGACCCTTGAGACGCCATTACATCCACAAAAACTGACTGTTTGGTGTGCTCTATGGGCTGGTGGAGTCATTGGGCCATACTTCTTCCGAAATAATGCTGGAGAGTCAGTTACCGTTAATGGAGACCGGTATAGAGCCATGATAACCGACTATTTTGTTCCCAAATTGGATGGCATGAATGTGGATGAGTTGTGGTTCCAACAAGACGGCGCTACATGCCACACAGCGCACGTCACAATCAATTTATTGAAGGAAACATTCGATGAGCGCATAATTTCGCGGAATGGACCTGTCAATTGGCCACCAAGATCGTGTGATTTGACATCATTGGATTATTTTCTTTGGGGATATGTGAAGTCGCTCGTCTACGCCAACAAACCAGAAACGTTAGGGGACTTGGAAGCCAACATTCGTGGCGTTATTGCCGACATACGGCCCCATATGCTCGAAAAAGTGGTTCAAAATTGGACCTGTAGAATTGGCTTTATTCGAGCCAGCCGTGGCGGCCACATGCCCGAAATCATATTTAAACATTAATGGCATAAAATTATCCTTCCAATAAAGCCAAATTGATGGACATTAAAACGATTTTCTTGTGTTTTATTTCAATTCGGAGCACTATACCTCTAAAAAAAACACCCTGTATAATATAAATATCAATATTTAAAAACGCAATAAGCCAAATCTCAATTCCAAGAATATAGAAATAGAAGGCGCTGACGTCAGTGTGCGCTTTGTTGTTGTTTGATTGTGAGAAAAACGACTTTTTTTTTGTACACATTTTGTTGAGTTGAACAACGTACACAGCAAGTCATAAGCAAACCGCTCCAAGTCATTTTGTTGTATCGTTCAGTTTCGTGCAAGTGTTACTGATGAGTTGCAGAATGTCAAACTTGATCCACACTTGTCAGTAAGTCCTATAGTCTGAAGTTCACTTGCACAGATCTCTAATGTATACCAGCCAGTTGCTTAACCCTAACCGTCCTGACCAGTGTTTAAATTGCTGCAGTCAAAGTAGCAAAAGTTGTAAAATTATTGCTTTGCTGCAAACGTTCATATAATTTCAAAATGAACTTCATGTTTAAACTTGTGCTTGCGAAAACGAAACAGTTGCAGTCCAAGTAGAGGCAGAAAATTGTAGCTGGTAAACTACAAAGCAACTTGTGCTTGCAAAAAAAACGAAAAGTTGAAGTCACAGCAGAAGCAAAAAATTGTCGTTGTCGTTGCACTTCGGCATTTTTCGTTTTGCTTAACTGAAACTGTTGACGAAAACACAAGTTGAAGCAACAGCAGGATTTCAGATTTCGTAAGTTGAAGCAGCATCAGTTTTTCAATAGCAGCAGTCTCATGCTTTTTGTTTATTTTTCATTTTTTGTTTTGATCTTACTTTTGATCGTCTACATCAGGGGTCGACAGCGCCTAACTCTTTCCACTCTTTGCACTCTTCTACAACAACTTCGTATTGTTGTAATTCGCCGAATCGTTGACAGGCGCAACTGCACCAAAACAATTCAACCCTTGCGTGTTGTTGCTTTGCATGTCTTTGTTGGTAAATACGTAGCGCTTGCGACTGCGCACAATTCTTGCTATGCTTTGTTTTTTGTTGGTAATTTTGTGAGCTGGTGCGCTGTCGTGTGCGCTACCGGCATGCGCGTTGTTGCTTTTATATGTTAATAAATCCTTATGGTACCGTATCCAACGATTTGTTGTTGTTGTTGCACTCTTGAAATAAAATCCTTGTCGACCCCTGGTCTACATGTAGAAGGAAAAACTGAATGAGTTTTTAAGTGTTGCTTTTATCATAAAACTTCTATTTATTGTGTTTTATTTATTATAAAATATAAAGAAAATATTTCAGATTTATTAAAAAGTATTAAATTTAAAAATTTAAAATTAATCGTCTTGGTCTTAGAATAGTGGCATAGTATCAATGGCCGCTTCGAGGAAGATTGTATTTAGTTTTACGAGCAATATGTTTTCCAGTGTTTCCTAACTTAAACGATTTCGATAATCTGTTAGCACTAGCTTTAACGTAGAAAAGGCACGTTCAATCGTTTCATGTGCACCCCGAATAGAAACGATGCTAATCGCACACCCAACCTCAGTTGGCGAAGATTGGATCATGTCCAAAAATACCAACCCAAAAATGTTTACTTCTGAACTGACAACCAGGAGAAAAAGAAAAAGGATGACAGCCAAGTTCAGAGAGAAGAAAAAATGGGATCATATCCGTTTTTGTTTTTTTTTTTTTTTGTTCTGATGCCAGCACCATGGTGTAATAACCAAGGTGGAGTAATTAGGGAGAGCCTCGATTTTCAATCATCTGTCATCCTATTTGCTGTAGTTTTGACATTCATAACATTTTAATTGCCCATTCAGAAAACTTAAGCGCTTTGAGAAATTGCAGCGCTTAGGCGTAAGATCTTGAACATTTTCTGAACGATAGCTGCAAACTACATTGAATCTTAAAAATTTAGTCGATGTGGTTGTTATTGCAAAAACAAAAAAGACTTATTGCTATCATATTGAAGCCTGCTACATTATTTAGCGTAGTTTTTTGTTCGCATCAGAATTTTGAAACTCAACACAAATACCTCTCAGTAAAAAGTTGCTTAAAGCGCTTCAAAAATACTGAAGTTGCTGAACGGGCCAATTAATCAAAACACCGAAGTGTAAAAAAAAATTACGAAAAGAGACAATGAAGGACAAGAAACCCAAACTTTTGAGAATTTCGTTTTTAAGTACGCCACCTTGGTTATTACACCATGGCCAGCACGAGATTGAGCATGTGGAGAATAAATAAAAGGAGATCCGATAAAATCGTGCATTTTTTTAATTTGGTGGCACAAATTGCAACTGCGTAATCCTTTTCAATAGGAAACGATAATTTTTGTTGGCGAAATTGTGGAATTGGTGACACGGCGCTGCGTCGCAACTGAAAAACTAAACTGTTGAACCCGCGTGTGGTATCACTCCTAGGGCGACAGGATTCGGTGGATTCTCGAGCACCGAGACGGCATCTCCATTTGGTCAGTCGACTTTTGGGAAACCGACCACAACCGCATGTAGTGCGAAACCAACCTTTGGGACAGACGACTTGCACTTGCTTAACCACAGACAAGTACTTCAACGGTGCAACAAGTGCCATCGACATCATTGTTGAATGGCCGTAAGACTGAGCATCTCCACCGATCACAGCCACAGCTGTATTCAAAGTAACATCTCTGGGATAAAGTTCCTGAACACCTGCCGCATGTTGGCTCCAGTCCTTAGACGATTTCATCGAAAACGTTGTTGAAGTGGTCGTCGCAACAAAGTACACGAGAAACGAAAAGTAAAATAAATGCAACAAAAGCGTTTGACAACAACCGCAACAACCAAACAATCAGCAATAAGTCACCACTAATTCGTACATCAACATCACTATCATCAACGATAGCGAAGTGCAGCGCATAGTGCAGCGAGCGGCGCAGCTGGCGCGGAAAAAGTCCAGGTAGTTTTCTTGTTATTCATTTTTTTTTATTTTACCAAACTTTGAATTGAAGAGAAAGTGTAGTGTAGTTTTAAGTTTAAAGCCATAAGCTTTTCAAAAAAAAATGAGAAATTGAAAATTGTTCACTTTCGAAATTAGAGAAGTAAGAATGTATACAAAGAAGATTAAATATTAAAAAGAAAATTCGTTCAAAGTTGGAAGAGAAAACGTCAACAAGGGTTTTCCTCTCCTAACTTAGTCGATCATAATAGTACGTTCTATTAGGTACCTTTGTACGGTTATAAGAACAAAGAAATATATATGGATGGAAATCGGCCGAAATAAAGAAAACAAAAAATGTAAATTTTGTAAAAGTAAAGGTTAAGAGATTATTATATACAAAAGACAACGAAAGAAAGAGAAAAATGAAAAACTAAAGCCATTTAAAAGAAAAAAAAAAACTATGGAGAAATAAAAATTTTTGTCCATGTGGTGTAGGTAGGGACGGGTCGGGGGCGTGGTACGTTATAGGGGGTGATCACTAAAATGGGGCCAAAGGTCACCCAGGAAAGCTGGTCAAAACCAATAGAGGGAGGGGCTGCCCAGGGCCGATACTCGATAACGGGTATCGGTCCATCAAAGGAACCTAAAAACAAACAAATAATGTTATCAAAATCCGTGCCGGCGAGTGGCAACGAATAGAACATACGCGATAAGAAATTGATGGGGTTTTCGGCACCAAAGTAGGTATATAATGATAGTTTTTCTTTGATTTTCAGCAGCTTTTTTATTAGCCTGGTACTTTAAAAATAATTTCTGTCAATCCATAAGACTGACAAGGACCACGACATCCGGCGAGCCACAGCCGCGCTACAGCCATAGGACCAGCACGGTCAGGAAATGCAACAAGGTGCGCTACATCCGGCACCGCAGGTCATTGCCAGATTGCAATAACATCTGAGCGAACTGGCAATGATCTAAAACACCAACTCCAGGTAACACGACAATCGTCACCTGTTAAAATTTAGAGTTATGAAACTTTTAGTTCTTCTATTATTCAACTACATAGTTGAATTGCCCTGTTTGCCGTTCACTTTTTATTACATACTAAGCAAAAGCTACATATTTGTTTTTCAAATTGTAATTTTTGTATTGGCATATATGTTATGTGCGTTTAATGGTACAAATACAAATAGACAAACAGGAAGATAATGAGGTAGATAAATGTGGAATATAGGTAGGTGAGGTAGTTACCTGATTCGGAGGTATTGCAAAGCAAACATTACTCATTACTCATATAACTCTGGATCAGTGTACTGTTTTTCCTTCCAAAAAAATTAGCATATCTGCATCACTTAGGAATGGAATTTGAAGATTTTCGATTTTAATATATACGTCGATTGTGTTACTATCGTTTGTCTGAATTCCTTGGACAAGAAATTCTTTCAAAAAGTTGTTGGTTGATTGATGTGTACTGCTTATTTCGTTGATTCGATCCCACATATTTTTTAAATAATTCACAGAATCAATTTTTTGTAAAGCTGTTAAGGTATGATGAAACCAAGGGTCCAAAAACAAGCATGCAATTAATCCCTTGTTTTGCAATAATGTGATCGTTCTTTTTTTAAAGCACCGCAAAATCATATTTCCAATTGTTCTAATGAAATTTTGATTTGAATCTTCAAAATTTTTTCTGTACATATTTTGCATAGCCACTGTGCGTAAAAGTTTCCATAGTGCAATTGCTCTTCTTGAAATTTCTTGATAGTTTTTTGCAAGGGACCAAACACAAAGCAATTGGATTCAATAAATTCCCAAAATGTGTCGTCTATTTCAAAATTTTCATCCTGGGTTTTATTTTTAACTGACTCGATTTTAATTCAAACGTCTTTCGCTGTTTTCAAACTATCCAGCATTGTAAAGGTTGATCCCCATCTTGTTGGGCAGTCTAGTTGAGGCATCTTCAATTTTTTTAGATCAAAAATTTCACGATATCCGTTTGAGGTCTTCCAAATATATTTTGTCAAATTTCGACAGGTTAATAGATAATTTATAATGTCTAAGCTTTTTGTCACATCGAGAGCACAAAGTTGAGCTGTATGAGCAGCACAGCGACAAACTTGAATGTTGCCCAATAACATGTCTGGCATTTTTTCTGCCATTTCAATCTTTTTAATGTAACCGTCATTCGCGTAATTTGCTTCATTTTCTTCGATCTCTTCTTCAGAAACATGAGATAACATATCAGTGGCTTTTATCATGTTTGCACCGTTGTCTGACGTAACTGATACTATTTGCCTTAAATGGACCTCATATTTTTTCAAAACTTTTAGTATTTCGATGGCTAGGTTTTTGGCTGTACTCGATCCCATGCCTTTCAATTCTACCATCCTTAATATACGTGATTTTATTTGTACATCACTTATATATTGTACACTTATTCCAAAAATGCTTCGACATAGCCGTGGAGCACTCTTTAT
Source organism: Tricholauxania praeusta (assembly GCA_949775025.1). Lineage (NCBI taxonomy): Eukaryota > Metazoa > Arthropoda > Insecta > Diptera > Lauxaniidae > Tricholauxania > Tricholauxania praeusta. The sequence continues at coordinate 80,658,611 of OX459031.1, forward strand.
TTTTAATGACATTAACCCTTTTTTTAATTCACTAGTAATCTCACTTCTTATATTGCTTCCATAATGTTGCTCATATTAGGCGAATTTAAGGCGTTAAATGGAATACAGTCTTCAGTGACAAGCCCAATATAAGATCTGAGTAACACTTTTTTGTTATCTTCAATTTTTATCTTTTTTTTTGCGTATAATTTTTGAAGAAGAACTTACAGAGGCTGTTTCGGATGGTTCGTTGCTAGACAGAGCATTTATATTATGCACTTTTATTAAGTGCGTTCTTAAATTCGAAATTCTGTTGTTTTTGAGTTTATTTTTACAAGTTTTGCAGATTACCAAATCCTCGTCTTCACTATTTTCGAATAACTTCCAAATTTCATTTTGCTTACTCGGCGTCATTATACAAAGAAAAAATCGATACTGTTCTGTTGCACATATGTAAAAGACTAAAAGAAAAAATGTTATCTGCTTACTTCAAATTCAAAATCCACCTTGCTTCAAAGCGACAAATTCAAAATCCACCGCGACCAAATCAAAAAACGAAATGAAAAACACTGGCCTACAACGTGTTGGCCTTTAAAATATGTAAATCATAATTTACTCAACTTATTCGAGGTCTTTGAACACGATTATGTAAACCAAATTTACAGTTAGCCCTTGTTTAAAAAATATGTTGGATTATATACGTCGCTTTTATAGTTAAATGCACTCGGAAAAATATGGTGTCCCTCAAATAAATGCACAATGCAGAAATTGCCTATAATTGACATTTTCGGCATATTCCATTTGTCTTATAAATAAGGGCTAATTTTAAAGTTTGGTTCGCATATTCGTGCTCAGCGATATCATATTAGTAAGATGTTCATTTGCTTAAAGAGCACAAAAAATGTTGTTATTTTGTAGGCTAGTGTAATTAAAAAGAATCAGCACCAAAAAGCCAACTGCGCTGCAGGGCTGTCGTTTTGGAATTTTTGACCGCTGTGAAAATTCCGAAAAGTTATGGAAAAGTGAAGTGTTCGCAGTGTTTCTAAAACAAAAGTGCAGTGAATTTTGCAGTGTTATAAGAAAAAGATACATTCTACAATATTTTTAAAATCACATGAAAAAAAAAATCACTTTTTCGGCACATTTTTAATAAAATGTTATCACTAGTTAAAATTAAACAAATAACATTGTCATTTTGAGCCTTCATGGCATAAATCAGTACATTTTAAAAAAAGGGATAATAATAAAAGTTTATATATTCTATGTACTGTGTACATCAAAATAAACTAAAAAAAGTTAGCGACCAAGTATTCCATAGGGACAACATAAAAAGAATTGAGAAAATCTTAGAGAAAAACAGTTTTCCAAAACACGCAACAAAAAGATTAAAAGACAATTTTTATAAGGATAAGGGACCAAGACAGGAAAGGGGTACAGTCATATATAAATTGATGACATATATTCCAGGTTTGACAGAGAGATTCGCGAAATTAAGTGCGTTTAAGTACATAAAAATTGATAATAAGACAGATAATAAAGTTGGACAATTTTACAGCAATATCAAAACTTGACAAATCCTGCCTTATTTACAAAATTCTTTGCGACAGAGACGGGTCCAATGTATGCCAGAAAGTATATGTTGGTACTACAAAAAACAAATTAAGTTTTAGGGTTTTTTTTAGGGGGTTTAAAAAATATTTAGGGGTTTTTTTGGTGGTTTTTTGGATCTGACAATCAATTCAGGTGTATAAAATTTATTGACTTATGTATGGTGTATTTGCACGGCGAACCAAACTTTGCGCAAACTGTTTTTTTTTTGCTGTCAAAACGCGTACCTGTGAAACGTGTCATAAAACATTAACAAATAACTATCGATAATTTTATATCATACTTTAATTTTGAGCAAGACGCCAGCGGCCATTGTGAAGTTGGAAAGTATAGAATAACTTGAAAAGTGATTTGTGATTTACATATAAAAGAAATCAAAACCCAAAGAATAACTATGCCTAAGGATAAAAAATATAAGCAAAAATATTTCAAAAGTTGGGAAGCCGATGAACTAATGAAAGGTTTGTTTCATTTTATGTTTACACTTAATTCTCTTTTTATGCGGTAAATACGTTCCAGAAAAAAACTGCACAAAAAAAATCGGTTACGTAAGGTTACGTTCCATATTTTTTGAAAAGCTCGTAAAACCAAGAAATTTATTAGAAAAGTCGAAATCAATGCATCTAACTAAAGTCCTGGTTAGCATTATATAATTATTTCATTTTACTTTACATATTTAGAAGAAAGAAAATGATTCATATATGGGGTAAAACACACGAAAACTCCAGCGAAAAAATTTTTTGGCTCCGATTTGGCTGAAATTTGGCATTATTATAATATTGATGTCCAGCAATAGAACTGCGTTCAGGTTCGCCCTAGTATTATTTGTTGTTGAGATACGCGGGTATGAAATTCACGATTTTTGTACTTTTTCAGAATAAGTTTTTTTTTCGAAAATTCATAGCTTACAGCAAACTCTATCAATTAATAATTGGTATGCCTACGATTTTAGGTTTTTCCTTGTACTTTTTGAAAAAAAAATATTGTTTTTGAAAAAAAAAAAATTTTTCACAAAAATTTTGCGAATTTAAAATTATTTTTGCATATTTTTTAAAAAAATCATTTTTTAAAATTTTTTTTTTTTTTTTTAAAAAAAAACTTTGATTTATTCTGCGCTTAATTCCGTAAAAATTTTTATGGGGAAAAAAATTATTTATATTTTTTTTTTAATTTAAAAAAAAAATTATGAGCTAAGATTTTGAAAATTGAAATGAATTTTTGAATTTTTTTTGAAAAACATATTTTTGAATATTTTTTTGTTTTTACATTTTTAGTTTTTTACTTTACTTTTCAAAAAAAATACTGATTTTGAAAAAAAAAAATTTTTGCAAAAACTTTGCGAATTTGAAAAATATTTTTGCATTTTTTTAAAAAACAATATTTAAAAATTTTTTTTTTCTTGGAAAAAACAATGATTTATTCTGCGCTTAATGCCATAAAAATTTTTGTGGGAAAAAAATTATTTATATTTTTTTTTTAATTTCAAAAAAAATTAAAAGATTAACTTCTTGCCCTCATGTTATGGCATATCATTTTGAAGCTTGCGGATCAAGCTGTAATCTGAAGTTCACCGAAAAAATATTCAGAATTGGATTTTTCAAAAAAAATTCAAAAATTCATTTCAATTTACAAAATTTTAGCTCTTTAATTTTTTTTGAAATTAAAAAAAAATATATAAATAATTTTTTTCCCACAAAAATTTTTATGGCATTAAGCGCAGAATAAATCAAAGTCTTTTTTAAGAAAAAAAAAAAATTTTTAAAATATGGTTTTTTAAAAAAATGCAAAAATATTTTTCAAATTCGCAAAATTTTTGCGGAAAATTTTTTTTTTTCAAAATCAGTATTTTTTTTTTGAAAAGTACAAGTAAAAACCTAAAAATGTTAAAACAAAAAAATATTCAAAATGGGTTTTTCAAAAAAAAATTCAAAAATTCATTTCAATTTTCAAAATCTTAGTTCTTAAATTTTTTTTTAAATTAAAAAAAATATATAAATAATTTTTTCCCCATAAAAATTTTTACAGAGTTAAGCGCAGAATAAATCAAAGTTTTTTTTTAAAATAAAAAAAAAATTTTAAAAAATGGTTTTTTTAAAAAATATGCAAAAATAATTTAAAATTCGCAAAATTTTTGCGAAAATTTTTTTTTTTTTCAAAAACAATATTTTTTTTCGAAAAGTACAAAGAAAAACCTAAAATCGTAGGTATACCAATTATTAATTGATAGAGTTTGCTGTAAGCTATGAATTTTCGAAAAAAAAAAAACTTATTCTGAAAAAGTACAAAAATCGTGTATTTCATACCCGCGTATCTCAACAACAAATAATACTAGGGCGAATTCCTGAACGCAGTTCTATTGCTGGACATGAATATTATAATAATGCCAAATTTCAGCCAAATCGGAGCCAAAACATTTTTTCGCTGGCGTTTTCGTGTGTTTTACCCCATATACATATGTATTTGGTCATTATCTTCACTTTCTGATAATACTCGCAATCGTTTGTGAACTGGTTCCAAGTCACTATCACAACTGTTATAGATAGTCAGTGCATTAAGTGACGAGATTGCTCCTTCATCAATAAATCCTTAGTTAATATCAACTGCTGAAGGGTCTGCTGCTTGACAAGAAAATCAGTTATTAAAGTTTGCGACTACTTTGCTGGTACCCAAAAATGCAATTACTCAGCAAACGTTGAAATTTGAATGCCCTTTCAGAATTCGGGACATTATTAAGAAAATGTTCTTCAAATTTTCGGCAAAGTTGAAGACCTTCTCGAGAAAGATGCAAAAATTTCTCGGTAACTTTGGCAGAACAAATTCAAAACAGATTGCCGGAAAATTTGTCAACCCTTCAAATGATGGCAAACCTACAGCCCAAAATTGCTACTTCACAAGTAAAACCAGCACTAAAGACATTCTTTCTAAAATTTGCAGGACGCACATTTACGGATCGAAACAAGAAATTAAAAATGAGTGGCATCTGTTACAAAATAAAGAATGGAAAAATGTATTAAATGTGGAAGATTTTTATGCTGAAGTTTTGGAGGACGTTGATGCGGGAGGAAATAATATATATATCCAAATTTGCAACAGCTTTACTTTCGTTACCTTTTTCAAATGCGATCCATTATTTTATGATCGCTCAATAGTAAATAAGATTCAATCCACTATGGATTTGGGGTCTTTTTCTCTTGCTTATGAAGATGTGCTAAGTGCTATTTTAAATATGAAAAATGCTAGGAAATCAGATTTTGATGGCTTATCACCTTTTCTTTTAAAGCAGCGGTGGGCATAGAATTCTAACAAAAGAGCAAAACAACAACATCAAGCAACAACAAACGAAATTTTAAAGTTTTTTTTACTGTCATTTCCAAATTTGCCATTAGTACTAGGGCTACCAGATGCGATACTAAAGTAGCAAAAGTGCTACTTTTGCAAGGCTTTGCTACTTTGTTACTTTTGACTCGAAATGTCGTAATTTTGGTTGAAATGCGCTACTTTTCACTACTTTTGACATATTTGAAATATTTTTGTAATTTGCTGGGGTTTTCTCGTACAAAGTGAGGACCTTTTTTTTTTTTTTTTGTGCTCATCAAAGTTATTGTAAATTATTGTTTTAATTTGCTGGGGTTTTTTGTTAGGAAGTGAGGACCTTTTTTTTTTTTTTTTTTTGGTCATCAAAATATTTGTATGAAATTACAAAAAAAATTTGGATTTTATTTCAACGATATTTTTGGTTTTCATTACTAACTTAAAATTTTTTGATATGTGCTACTTTTGTAAGCAGGCCATCTGGTAGCCCTAATTAGTACAAAAAAACCAAATTGCACTACAAACAAAAACAATTGCTACATTCGTCAAGACACAATGCGGCGCCGTCTTTTATGCCTTTGTGTTTTGTTTTTGTTTTCATTTGAAGTCAAGTCAACGCTGTGCCTCAATAGCGTTGAAATTCTGCGAATTTTTTTTCGCTTGCTTGTACGTCGAATAACGGTGAGAGCAATGAGAGCAAATAGAGCCACTATGTGCTCATCACTGTTTTAAAGAAATGTAGCACCTCTTTAGTTTCTCCTTTAACAATGCTTTTTAATAGTTCTTTAAAAACAGGAGAATTTATTACTAAATGGAAAATTGCATCCATAACATCCGTTCATAAGGGGGCAAAAAAAAATGATGTGACAAATTTTAGACCCATCTCTAAGCTATCCACAATCTCTAAAATCTTTGAAAGTATTGTCAAGGACAAACTATTCTTTTTAGTGAAAAATTATATCACAGCATGTCACGGTTTTGATGTTGGGCGTTCAATCGTCACTAATCTTGCAGTTTTTTCAAATTTTTGCATTGAAGCTTTTGAAAGTAGATTAAAAATTGATACTATACAGTGAAAGCTCCCGTCGCGGACAGCTCCCGTAGGCGGACATCTCTCGTAGCCGGACGAGTTTCTTGGTCCCAAGATTTTCGTTATGTTTTTAGAACAGTGACCGGCAGCCCATCTGGCCGCGGCCAAGCGAAGAGCATAAGCATTCGCTCTTGCTTAACGAATTCAACACTTCAGTTTCAATTGAAACGTTGAGTTAGTAGGTTCGCGCTGCGCATTTTATTATTGCACTGCGAAAAATGTTTAACGTGGAATGGGAAAAACCTTATTTTTTTCGCAGAAAAGTTTTTGGTCAACCGTAATGTTTAATTTGTATGCGCGTTTTAGGGGAAATGCATTAAGGGAAAATAGAAAGACATTTCTTGCCACATATTGAATTAAAAAATAATATATATCATAAGTTTTCATAAAAACTGCATTTTTTTATAACTTCACTTTATAAATTTTGAATGAATTTTCTTTAAATAATTTGTTATATGGTAATAAATAGATTCAAAGAGCTAAAAACAAAGAACTGCGAACGCAATATGAATTGTAAGAATATATGTAAACAAATTAAAACACACAAGAATTTCTCTCAGTGCTGAGAGCGTTTTTAATTTCCCTCTTTTTTGAGCGCAAGGAAAAATTTGAGTTTCGCTCTTTGCCGATCACTGTTTTAGAACAAAATACTTTCCGGTGGGCGGACACTCTCTTGGCCGGACACGGACACTACATTTATACACATTTCATACAATACACCTCTGCTGGCGGACAAAAAAAAGACATTCTAACAAAAAACTCTTTCTTTGCTTTGCTGTCATTCAGGTTGTCGATTGTTATTCTTTAAAATCTATTTCTTTGTGTGAGGTTGAGAGTAAAGTTTTCTCACGTGGGCACAGAAAAAACCTACTAATTATACTTAAACTTTTTTTTGTAATTTTTTTTTTTTGCAAAATTTGGATTTTTTTAAAAGTTATGAACAAGTGAATTTGTATGTGGGTGTTTTGTTATATTGCGATTTCTCAGTAAACAGAAACAGTTAATGAAATTTTCGTGATAGGACAAAAAATGTTTTACAATTTATATAAAATAAAAGTTTTATAAAAATTTTATTTATTATTTATAATAAGCAAACAGAATTTAAACCAACTTCTCATATGTTCAAAAACAAAATTTTTCCACAGAATTGTTCTGTAAAGTCTACACAACTTTTTCCTGAAATAAAATTTTAGTACATTTCATAAATAAAAAGGTACGAATGTTTAAGTGTCGCCACCTTGGCAATTTTACTCCTACAAACCATCCGATAAGAAAAATTTGGAATGTTTTTTTTTTTTATTTCCATTCTTATTTGAATTGTAAAAATGTACTTTATTCGACAGCTCCCGCAAGCGGACATCTCCCATAGGCGGACGATTTTGTTGGAACCGTCGGTGTCCGACTACGGGAGCTTTCACTGTATATGGGTCATTCTACCTCGTTTTTACATTGAAAATTTAGATTTCTCAAAAACAATTTTTTTCGATACCTTGTCAAAAAAATATTCGATACGTGTTTTTGGAAAAAGTTTTTCCGGGCTTATTTTCGAAAATACGAGTTTTTGAAAATCACAAGTCTTAAAAATACATGGATGTTCGGACGCTTGTATTTCAAAATGTACGCGTCATGTAGAAAAACCGTTAAGGCATAAAAGTTAGCATTAGCGTCTATTTTCATATTATAGTATTTGAAATTTTCTTCTTTTAAGTTATAAGCAAAAATTTTGCAATTTAAAACTTAAAATCGAAAATTTTCTTATTTGGGTATGTTTAATTTTTTCTTATTTTTTTCTTATTTCTAGCAATCATTTTGCAATTTTATTCAATTTGGGACGAGTACTGGTTCTCTAGATATGAATTTTTCTGTGTCGCCGCGAGCAAGGTAAAAGACGCGCACGAAAGCGTTGATATTACATACATATATCGTGCATCGTACATTTACCGTTATCCATTTGCGTTGCATTGAATATTTTCTATGATTTTGTTCGATATTTTGTGGTTAATTTTTGCGCGTGGCGACACAGAAAAATTCATATCTAGAGAGCCAGTATTCGTCACAAATTGAATAAAATTTTCGATTTTAAGTTTTAAATAGCAAAATTTTTGCTTATAACTTAAAAGAAGAAAATTTCCAATTCAATAATATGAAAGTAGACGTCAAATGCTAACTTTTATGTCTTAAGGGTTTTTCTACATGACGCGTACATTTTGAAATACAAGCGTCTGAAAATCCAAAAACACGTATCGAAAATTTTTTGACAAGGTATGGAAAAAAAATTGTTTTTGAGAAATCTAAATTTTTAATGTAAAAACGAGGTAGAATGACCCATATACTGACTTTCAAAAGCTTTTGATAAAGTTTCACATAGAATATTAATTGCGAAATTCGTTAAGTTGGGGATTCACTCAAATTTGCTTGATGGGTTCAAATCATACCTTGAAGGCAGGTTTTCCTTTGTGGAATAAAATGGTATTAAGTCATTGTCTTTTATTCCTTCTTCTGGTGTTCCACAAGGAAGTATTTTAGGGCCACTATTGTTCATTTTATACATAAATTATATTAGTAGTTGTTTTCTTAATTCGAAGTTTTTACTCAACGCTGATGACTTAAAGATTTTTAAAAGCATAAAATCCAATCTTGATATGCTCTTATTACAAAATGATTTGGATAGAGTTCAGACCCAAAGTTTCAAAAAAATCACTCGAAACAAGAAAATTAAGGGAATTAAATTTTCCATGCGCTCAACTGCTCAACTTTGTAGTGAAACAGAATCAAGTTTTTATACTACAGCACTTGAGTCTTATGAGATGTCACCAGTCACCACAGAGGTCGACCAACGAAATCCGTTGTAAAATTTCAGAAGCCCCCGAGAACTGTCACTCAACGTCTAAGTAGTTGATGTCGTTGTGGCTGAGTTATTGTTCATGTTGTTGGTTAAGTGCGCACACCAAGGTTGAACTTACGAAGAAAACTATGCTCCCTTGTATCTGTTATTTTATCGCCAGTGCCTTGTTTTCGTTATATGCATGTGCACTGCTGCACATTAGACATGTTCAAAATAACCTCATGTTCTAGAATTCTTCGGGAACGATTCGAACATTTAATCGTTTTCGAAGACATCCTCAATAAAAAAAAAATTTCTAGGGGTGGTAGCAGAGCTGTCAAATTACCATTTCTCAAAATTTCAGTATAAAATGAGAAAAATTTAATTTTTTTCTCGTTTAAAGTTTTTTTTCTAAATTTTTTCCATTTTCCTGTCGTATACATAAGGAAGTACAGAAAATAATCTTATCGCTTTTCCTTAATGAGGTGTTTAAGTATTATGTAACGCAATTTGGGGGAGAGGGGTTTTGTTAAACGTTACGATGCGTAACGCGATACGTAATATTGTTTTTGAAGTGAAACTTCTGTAGCGGGTAGTGATTTGAAATTAGATGTGTATGTGTAATGAAACGCTTTTTTTATGTGTATGTTTATTGAATAGCTACATCCAAAATATTTCATTAACTCATTTTCGGCCGAGAAAAATTTTTTAATCGAAAATTTAATTCCTTTCATTGACTATCTATTATGATCCTATATAACTTTTAAGAGTAAAAAAAATAAAAATAACTAACGTCCTTTATCCTATAGGAGGTGGTCGAAAAATCGAGCAATGGCCGTTGCCGGTAAAAAACAAGAAAAAAATTGTAATTAATTTTTTTGTTAAAAAAAACTTTTTTGCTAATTTTTTAAAAGGAGTTGGCATCATTAATCATTTTTATGGACAGAATACAAGAAATAGATGAACATTGTAGCCAATACACATAGTAACCGTGTACTTATAGCAATGCTTGCAGTGACAATGTTTTCCGTGCAGTGCTTGTTGTGTAAATGCCCCTTTCTTTGTTGCCTTTCTGAAGGGTGACCGTATTCAGAGTCGTTATCCGAGGTAACTTCTTCTTGAGTCTGCAAGTAGCATGTAACTGTACTTCGAAATTCAAGTTTTGACATAACTTTTAAAGATTTGTGTTAAGCTATAACGAAATATGGTATATTTTCTAGACGTTTACAAGAGCGTTATTCGAGCATGGATGAAGAGGGGCCACCACCATTTCTTACCGCACATAGAAATTCTGTAGTTAGCGGCATAATTTTCATGTAGATGAACTCTACACATGTATTGATGTTTGAATTGGGGTCACATTTTTAAAATTTTCAGCGAAGATAACATCTGTGTTGTTCGACCATCTAACTAGAAAATCTTAATTTTTCTTGGCAAATATTCAATTCTTCTATTCTATTCTGTTCAATTACATAATCCTCTCAGTATAGGGTTTTGATGAAATTCGTCATATTGTCTGATACTAAACCGAACTATTTTTGCATTTGTGTAAAATTTCGTTTTACTACCTGAAATAATTTTCGACACTTCCAGCTTAACTGATCACTTTTTGAAAAAAGAAATTATAGACATATACGAAAAATTGCAAGTATTAAAAATTAAACGATGCATCACATCGAATTTTTAGCATAATAGATAAAAAATCTTCATCACATATCGAATTTCCTTGTTTTTCTTCTTTTTTTCAATAAAATTTTTTTTTACTTCAATTTTTTACTATAAGATTATTATATTGTCACACCCGTTACATTTGGATGTCACACCCGTTAAATTTTTGAAGTAACTTTGTTCATATTATTTAAAAGCTTATGTTAAAAGTTTCTCATCATTATAATAAAAAACATCAAATATTTCTAAAATGATATCAATTTATCACTCATTCTTGCAAAATTTAAGTTAAATTCAAAATATTTAAAAAAAGAGTTTTCTCAACGTCACACCCGTTACGCACTTTAAAAAGATTTTCTGAACTTATAACATTAGATGTCAAATATTTATACTTTTAATAAATATCGGAAAGTACCATAGTACTTGTTGCAAGAGGTTAAATTGCATTCTCACACTTGTCTGAAAAGATATGAATGATAATAAGAGTTAAACTGTCACACCCGTTACCCTGGAAGTGTCAATTTGTTTTTTTGAATTTTCAATAAATTCATCTAACTAAGTATGAATGTAAACTATGTGTGGGATTTTGAAGTACCAAACTTTCTCTTTCAAATGCAGTTCAGTTTGCTCAAATGTCTTTTTTTTAGCCGAGATATCGCATATCCCTACACATGAAAACGTTTATATTACAGCGGTTCAAAATAAAAACTTTTTGATTTTTTCACGATGTGTCAGCGGATTACAGTAGCCTTATATGTCTGGACAAGGCCCATTACTAGGATTAAGGTTAATTTAGAAAACTGGATTAGGGCCCTCTGTTTTAAGTAAACAACCTATTTTTTAAAATATTGAAATGGTGCAAGTGACAGACGCTATGAAATTTTCCAACAAAGTGGGTATGGTTTTCAGGAAACTATCGTTAGGGGAATTCAAATCCGTGATTTGTTTTTCTTCTTCCTCTTTATTTCTTATAAAAAAAACTGGCAATTGACCGGACAAAAGTAAAAAAGTACCGATTTTTCACTTTCTAGCCGCAACACCTCAAATATTATGTTACCGCCGATCCCATGGTACATCATTTTTAATGAACTGTTATTTGCTTAAAAGATATCTGCATTATTCTTAATTAATAGACCTGATTTTTTTCGAATCGTGATTAGTTTTTCTACTTCTTCTTTTTTTCTTACAAAAAAATTAAAAATTGACCGGAAAAAATGAAAAAATTCCGATACTGTACTTTAAAGTTGCAAAATCACCAAATATTTTTTTGTCGTCGATCCCGTGTTACAACATTTTTAATGAACTGTTATTTGCTAAAAAGAATGCCGTAAACCGCATATAATTTTGTTATTTCAAACACGAGCTATCTGCATTTTTCTACATTCATAGAACTGGCATAATTTGAACTATTCTATAGATTTTTCTACTGTTTTTAAAAATTCAAATTATGTCAGTTCTGTTAATTTAGAAAATGGGCACCATCCATTATCTCATTGAAACTTCTTTTTGCCCGTACTTTTTATATATGTCTCATCCATCTCATCTGCATCACAAAATTTGATATTTTCTTATATGGAAGGCGTGGTACTGAACGGTCTTAGCTGTGCCTCTTAATATAAAAGATACGTGGTGTAAATTAAATGTGAATCGACGGAGTAGCCTTTGGGAAAATGCTATTTTAAAAATATTTTTGTATGAGGACCACCCTAAATAAAAGTCTTGTTGGCATATATATGTCTTAGTCTTAGTGAAAATGATTTTTTTAAAAATATTTTTGTATGAATAAAAGTTTTACAGACCAAATATAAAAGACATGTGGTGTAAGCTCTAAGTCAATCGATGGACTGGTCTTTGTGAAAATGCTATTTTAAAAATATTTTTGTATGAGAGGCACCCTAAATAAAAAATTTATAGGCCAAACTATGTTTCTTAATATAAAAGACATGTGGTGTAAATTCTGTGTGAATCGATGCAGTGTTCTTTGTGAAAAAGCTATTTTAAAAATATTTTTGTATGAAGGCCACCCTAAATATGCACCCTAAAAGTTTTATAGCCTACAATCTATTCGCAGACCTACCAAATATATACAAAGTTTCATTAAAATCGGTCTAGCCGTTTCGGAGGAGTTCGGTAACAAACACTGTGACACGAGACGTTTATATATTAGCCCAGATATGCCGAGCGTACTACACGTAGTACACCTATTATTTTCAGGTTTCTGCGTTACCTGTGCTTTAAATATTCTAACCAACTTATTGCGGTGCTACAGAACATAGCGGTCAACAAACCGTGGGTTGATAAGTTTTGTCTAAAGTAATTGCTTGGATGTTCTTTTTTGGGTCGAAGTTTTCAGTTTTGTGAAATTAGCAAAAGTGTGAAGATGACACGAGATCAGTGAGAAAAAGTCTTATATGCATATTTTATTGCTGTTGCTTTTCTATATTTTTCTAATTAAAATAGTTGTTAAAACTAAAACGTGGCAAAAATGCATCTGAAAAAAAAATTAAATGGGATTTTAGTTGATGTATTTCTTGGCGTACTACATGTAGTACGCTCGGCATTAGTGTGTAAAAATTATAAAAAAAAAAATGTTTTTTCTGTTATTTAATGAGAAAATAAAGAGTTTAAAATAAGTGATGATGTCCTTTGCAAAAGAAAAAAACATCTGCAGAATAGAGAAAGTGGGTGGTACCAACTACCAACAATATAATTGTATGTTGTTGGTAGGGCAGCAGTGCAATAAACGTTGCCTCAAACGTCTATCCCGTCGAACTTTCGAAAAATGTTTCACATAGACATATGGGAGGTAAAATGGACCATCTTCGGCGCATTGCCACATTGCTAATATTTACTTTTAGCAACGCTACGATGTAACCATTGCCACAATAAGACCACTACACTGCATTAAATGTGACGTGCTGCTTCATGTAATAAGAAGTATCACAAAACTAAGTAATTTTTCTTATTAATTTGTTTTTTCTTTACTTAAGTACGAAAACTTTGTTGAATAACAAACGATTTGAATTTGAAAAAAATATTTCCTTTACTACCCATATGTGCCGAGCGTACTACATGTAGTACGGACTCAAAATCCAAGTTAAAATAATTTTTTTAAATTTTTTTCTTCAGTTTTGTAAGTTATTCTGTCAAAACAAAGGAATTTGGAGAAACTACGAAGGTTGTTGCACTAACGCGCCCGTCGTCATATCTGGGTTAGATTAAAATTTCAATCTACATTTATTCAAATGTTTTGAAATTAATTTAAGCTTAGCCATTTTTAAAAAACTGATTTCGAAACATTTTACTGTTATTATTTTTCAAAATCCGCCAAAAGCCGAGGTTTCACTTTCAAAACCAGCCAAGTTCACGTTTTCAATTTCAAAACACGCCAAGTCCACATTTTTTGTTTCAAAACCCGCCATGTTCAAGCGTTTTTTTTTATTATAGGCCTTATAGATTAGGTCATAAAATGTAATGAAAAATCAGGATTTTAATAACTTTTGACAACTATTACAATAGATCAATCTACGTTTTTACTATAGTTAAATTTCAGTGGAATACAGTTTTTTCGTTTTGCTTTAAAACGCAAAATATGGACTTAACGGGTTTCGTATCTAAGCTCTTCATATCTTGGCACCTAAGGCAGATTTTTTCTTCGATTTAGTAGGTCCGCGGCGTAACGGGTTTGAGTTAAGAAATAGGCAGGCCCGGATTTACCAATTGCCACCCCTAGGCAGTTGCAAAAATTGCTGCCCCCCGCCTCAAAACTTCTTCATTTATTAGAAAAAATTATTTTTTTTATTTATTTTAAATGTTTTGGTGAGCAAAAATGAAAACAAAATTTTAAAAGTATTTCAATCAATAAAATGCAACAATTTTTCAAAGTTCCCGCCAATATTTGCCGCTTTTTAAATCTCCAAGGCACGTGCCTACTTTGCCTGTAAGGTTAATCCAAGCCTGTAAATAGGAAAAAACTATGAACAAAATTTTGAAAATAAACACCCTAGTGCATTTGTATGTTGGTGCTCCCGTAAAATGACATTTTGCCAACATTTTAATGTTGTGCTTGGCGAAGCATCAACATTTGCAGCTGTAAAATCTGAGCAATAACCATTTTTTTTTTCGATTTGTGTATTTGAGCTTATTCTGTTGAAGTAGTATAAGTTGAAGCTCTGGCGGTTATGAAGTGAAGCTATTAAGTCGAGAGTAATTCAAGATATGTTAACAAGTTTTTACACTATCTACTCACATTGTATTGTCAAGAGCGCAGAAGGGCATGACGGACTGTTTATTCTGTCTGCTTTTAGTGCTCCGAATTGTGTTGTAGAAATATAAATCCTTATAAATTTAATTTAATTATTGTTTTTGTATCATTTTATTACATACTGTACATACATACATCCATATGTATATACCTATAATGCCGTTCATCTGAATAGGTAGGTAGGTACACTGAATTTTTTAATTACTTTTAAAATTACAAAATAGAGCCACTATGTGCCCATCACTGCTTTAGAACAGTGGTGGGCACATAGTGTCCCTATCCGCCCTCATTGCCCGAGCCGTTTTTCGACGCACAAGCAAGCGAAAACAAATTCACAGAATTTCAACGCTATCGAGGCACAGCATTGAATTCAAATGAAAACAAAAAGAACACTCAAAGGGTTTAACGCTGCATCGCATTGTGTTTTGACGAATGTAGCATTTGCTTGTAGTGCAATTTGGTTTTTTTTTTTGTGCTGCTGGCGAATTTGGAAATCAAAGTAAAAAATCTTTAAGATTACGTTGTTGTTGTTTCGCTCTTTTGTTAGATTTCCATGCCCACCACTGCTTTAGAACAGTGATGGGCACATAGTGGCTCTATTTGCCCTCATTGCCATCACCGTTATTCGACGCACAACCAAGCGAAAAAAAATTCGCAGACTTTTTTTTTTTTATTATAATTATATTCACTACTTTCTTACAAATCTTCATAAAATAACATGTTTCTTTTATAACATATGTAGTATATATATTGTTATGAAATTGTCTTAATATAAGCGCGTACTATGCCACCCTAGCGCTACAATTTAACCGTAGGATCAGGTGATGAGCGTGAGAGCGCATCATGAGTTTGGCCATGATATGTGTACATAAAGCACATAGCGGCACATTATTTTGCTAAAGTAAATTAGCGGACTGGAATGTACAGAAATGTTTTTGTAAAAGAGATGCATTATTGGAATGCAAATGAATTGTTTTTTTGTTATTGAAGTTATTGAAATTTGTAACGTTATTGAAAAATAAAGTTGAGTTGAATTTGAGAAGCTAAGTAAGAAGCACGCGTCTTCAGTTTATAAAGATTTTATTTTCAGATTTCAACGATTTGGTAAGTTTTCTTCGGTGCACACCAGATACATAAGAAAAACCTAAGCCTCTCGGGAACCAGAGGTGCACTTACGAAGGCAGCAACGAACCAATTTTTGCAACACTGGTGTCAGATGTGGGGTGCTTAAAATTGCACTAACACGAACGAACTGGAGCACCAGTTTTTCCACCAACCATGCCTACAAAAACGCGCGAGCTTAATCAACTTCGACATCAAATTCAACAAGATATACAGCAGCATTTTCTTAGCCTAACAGAATCTATGAATAGTCAGCTCTCCAGTATGCTACGCGGACAACGCTCACCGTTGCAGCGCGAAATTCAAGAATTGCGCGTGGAGCTAGGAAATCTGACACATGCATTAGAGGAGCGTGTGGCTGGAATGGAAAGTGCCTTAAATCGTTGTACTACGGAAGCGGCTATCTCGACTGTGCTTCCAAACTCTGCGTCAAACCAAGCTATTTTCAGTACCGCATCAACAACCCCTGGTGCAGCCGACGTACGTTCGAGTGCTGGTGCTACAAACTGTGGCACTTCTCATGATTCACCAGCAGCACAAGCTTGTTTCACTCGTCCGCAGTCCAGCTCTACAGGCATAACGATGGGTACGGATACCGTGCCTCAAGGTCAGCGCGAGGAAGTCACCGACAGCACCTCACACGGCGATCAACACACCACAAACTTGTTGGATAGCCGGCAGTCAACGCAGCTGCAGCCACCGGTCACTTTTCAGGTTTCACGACGTCCATTTTGTCAGTATGACATTTCGCCATACGAAGGAAAAACCTCATGGTCGGACTATGAATGCCTGGTTGAGCACACTGCTAATTTTTATGGATGGACCGCGGCCGAAAAAGTAATGGCAGTGATTGCTAATCTTCGTGGGGACGCGCTACGTCTAATAAGCACTCTACCAACTTCACCTGCTCCAAGTTGGGAACAGGTAAGACAGCTTCTTCATGAACGATTTACTGTGCCCTCGCAAGTAAGCTACCAGGAGTTCAAGCGGCGTACACAAGGCGTGAGAGAAAGCTTAACTGAGTTCGCCACTGCGTTGGAGTTGCTGGCAGTAGCCGCGTTTCCCTCTTCACCACCATCGTTTGTTGCCGAAACGTTGAAAAATCAATTCATCGATGGCCTTCGCGATTTAGAAGTGTTAAAGTTAGTGGTTGCTGGGCAGCCTCATTCAATTAAAGCAGCTTTGGCAGCCGCGCAGGATATATCGACTCGAACGGAACACAGGCGCTCACGTCCTGTGTACGCCCTGGATACTTCTGATAGCCAGCCGCGAAATAACCGACGTCAACGGCGTACAAACAATGTTGAAAATCAGCAGGAAAACGAGCACTCGTCGATCATGGGGAGCGAAAATCGACGAGCTCAAAATTAACAGCTCCACAATCATTTTTATGTAAACATCAACTCCCTTGCTCGAACAAAGTTGAGGAAAGTTTTCACACAGCAACAAAACTTCATCATACGTCAACACACTGTATAGGCGTTGTTGGTAACAACAATCTTTCGGTACGTGCCATGCTTCAGGGCTTACCTATCGATTTCATCGTTGATACTGGGGCAACAGTGTCTCTCATCCCAGCCTATATGATTCCACAGCAGTGCAATATTGTATCTGGACGCTGTCGATTATCCGCTGCTGGTGGAAGCGACTTTTTCTCGACAGGTAAAACTACGCTAGAATTTCACCTAAGCCAACGCAGCTTTGAACATTCGTTTTTGGTTGTCGACGCCAACACTCCTGCTATATTGGGACTCGACTTTTTATGTACGCATCAAGCTACTATCAATCTCAGTGATACCCGAATGGAATTTTCGTGGGGAACAGTGCCGTTGCGCACTCCGCCATACTTAAGAAAGGACCTTATTGTATTGAGCACGCCACTACAGTTACCCGCCCGCTCCGATACATTAATCCAAGTACCGTGCGCTTCAAGAAAATATACTTCGGTGCTGTTGATAGCTTCCGCGCCCGAAAATAGTCTGCCTGAAGGGGTATTTGTTGGCCGATCCTTAATGAATCCAGAGCGAATGACAATGCCAATACGTCTCATTAATACAACCTCTACATCGGTAGAGCTTCTCCCGAACACCGTGGTAGGTGGAACGCACGAGGTAGAAATTGTCAGGGTGATCAACCAATCTTCTGTAAATGCACCTGGTAGTCAGGATATGAGTTTCGTTTTACCAGAAGACCTACCCATGGCAAATCAGCGAGCCTTCAACGATCTGGTGAGTGAGTTTAGCGTAATATTTTCCTCTCATTCTAGCGATTTTGGGCGAACAGACCGGGTGCAACATCAAATCGACACCGGCGAAGCTCTACCTATTCGCCAGCCACCACGGCGTGAACCTTTAGCGAAACGCAATGTAGTTGCTGATTTAGTAGCAGATATGGCCTCCCGCGGAGTGATAGAGAAGTCTTCCAGCCCATGGTCATCCCCGATCGTCCTCGTGAAAAAAAAAGATGGCACCATGAGATTTTGCGTGGATTATCGCAGGCTGAACGACGTCACGAAGAAGGATTCATATCCACTGCCTCGAATGGACGATATCTTGTCTACAGTAAGCGGCGCAAAATGGTTTTCGACTATGGATTTACAGAGCGGTTACTGGCAGGTAGAAATGCATCCGAATTCAAAGGCCAAAACGGCTTTTACTTGTGGTTCCGGCTTATGGCAGTTCAAAGTTATGCCGTTCGGGCTATGTAATGCCCCTGCGACGTTTGAGCGGTTGATGGATGGCGTTTTCGAGGGTCTTCCATGGAGTACTGCCTTGGTCTACTTGGACGATATTATTGTCCATTCGCGCTCAGCTGAGGAACACATAATTGCCCTGAGTCACGTATTTAGCCGCTTGCGAGATGCAGGATTGAAGTTAAGTCCAGAAAAATGTAACTTTTTTCAAAAACGCGTGCGCTACTTGGGCCATATTGTTGGGAGAGCCGGTTTGGAGGTGGACCCAGAAAAAACAGCAAAAGTAGCCAGCTGGCCTGTGCCTGGTTCTAAAACTGAAGTGAAGTCGTTTCTGGGACTCTGTTCATATTACAGAAAATTTGTGAGTGGATTCTCAACCATTGCGCGCCCTCTAACAGAATTAACAGAGTTAAAAAGAGCTTTTGAGTGGACCGCTGACTCCCAGCATGCGTTTGATACTTTAAAGAGGCATTTAACAACAGCTCCTATTTTGGCTTTTCCTGAAGAACAATCTCAGTTTATACTGGACACCGACGCTTCGAATTCTGGCATTGGCGCTGTGCTAAGCCAGGTGCAGAATAATGAAGAAAGAGTAATTGAATATTACAGTCGAAGCTTAGACAAAGCCGAGCGAAATTATTGTGTCACACGTAAAGAATTGCTTGCGGTTGTTGTTGCCGTGTATCATTTCAGGCACTATTTACTTGGAAGAGAGTTCCTATTACGGACTGACCATGCTTCATTACGATGGTTGTACAATTTTCGGGCACCGGAAGGTCAAGTGGCTCGCTGGCTAGAGCGATTGCAAGAATATAACTTCGTTATACAGCATAGAGCCGGAATTAGACATGGCAACGCTGACGCCTTATCGCGTCGTCCCTGTGGAGACTGCCGTACTTGCGAGCGTGCAGAGAAAAACGATGGTCAAAATATACTCTCGGTGGCCACGGTACCACAAAATTTGGCAGATGCCCAAAAGGTGGATCCTAATTTGAGTAAAGTATTGCAGTGGATCCAACAAGACTCACGACCAACTAAAGATGAAATTATGAGGGAAGATTCTGAATTAAAATCATGGTGGGCTATGTTCGATCAATTTGAGCTTCGCAACGATACCTTGGTGCGAATATGGCTGGATGGTGAGGATCAGCGCACAATACCCATACTACCTAAGGAGTTCAAAGAATCGGTCATCAGGCAGCTTCATGATAGTACAACAGGAGGTCACCTGGGAGTGCACAAAACACTCCAAAAAGTAAAGCAGCGTTACTACTGGATAGGAATGACTAGCGATGTCAAGCGTTGGTGCAGTAATTGTTACACATGTGGCGCGAGGAAAGGTCCTGGTCATCCTACGATAGGCAATTTGCAGCCCTCTATGGTTGGCGCTCCATTTGAACGCATCGCCATCGACATTCTGGGTCCCCTACCTAGGACCGATGCAGGCAATCGTTATGTAGCTGTAGTTATGGACTACTTCACCAAATGGCCAGAGTGTCTATCGCTCCCAGATCAGACAGCAGAAGTTGTTGCGCATGCACTTGCCAGTGAGGTATTTTCTAGATACGGTGTACCGCATATCCTACATTCAGATCAAGGACGCAATTTCGAGTCTGAAGTTTTTCGTCGTACTATGGAGATGCTAGGGGCTGACAAAACCCGCACCACACCACTGAGGCCACAATCCGATGGCATGGTCGAGCGATTTAACCGAACGCTGCTGGATTATTTGGCGAAATTCACGGATAGAAACCAGCGCAATTGGGACAAGCTTCTGCCTTTCGCGCTAATGGCATACAGATCTGCGGTGCACGCTTCTACCAAAACATCACCAGCTCAACTTTTGTTTGGCAGAGAACTACGTCTACCAGTTGATTTGGTATTTGGAGCACCATCATTGCAAAATCAAGAGCTGCCAGAGTACGTTGAGAATCTGAGAGAAACTTTGCGCAAAGTTCACCAATTAGCACGAGATCACCTTCAGTTGACTGCAGAAACAATGAAGCAGAGATATGATCTACGTTCCAATGCTAGGTCATTCAGCACCGATGATTTAGTGTGGGTGTATTTGCCCACGAGAACAAAAGGGCGAAGTCCAAAACTTCAATGTGATTGGATTGGACCGGCAACAATTGTAAGAAAAATAAGTGATTTGGTGTACCAGGTACGGTTACCCGCTAAGAGGACATTACGAGTTTTGCACGTAAATCGTTTAGCACCGTATAACAACAACAATAATGGACTTCGGCCAGGAGGCTCGAAGCTAAACGAGGGGGTAGTGTTATGAAATTGTCTTAATATAAGCGCGTACTATGCCACCCTAGCGCTACAATTTAACCGTAGGATCAGGTGATGAGCGTGAGAGCGCATCATGAGTTTGGCCATGATATGTGTACATAAAGCACATAGCGGCACATTATTTTGCTAAAGTAAATTAGCGGACTGGAATGTACAGAAATGTTTTTGTAAAAGAGATGCATTATTGGAATGCAAATGAATTGTTTTTTTGTTATTGAAGTTATTGAAATTTGTAACGTTATTGAAAAATAAAGTTGAGTTGAATTTGAGAAGCTAAGTAAGAAGCACGCGTCTTCAGTTTATAAAGATTTTATTTTCAGATTTCAACGATTTGGTAAGTTTTCTTCGGTGCACACCAGATACATAAGAAAAACCTAAGCCTCTCGGGAACCAGAGGTGCACTTACGAAGGCAGCAACGAACCAATTTTTGCAACAATATATATAAGTACTATTATTATGTAAGTACTATGTGAATAGTAGAGGCATTTTTTATTCAAAAGAAGAATAGTGTTAAATGCCACTTCAGTAATAAAAAAATTCATTTTATATAATTTAATGTTAGACGTTAACAGTGGGGTGTTCATCAATGCTTTAAATTTATATTCAGAAAACAAAAACAATTAAATAAATTTATTCAAAAAAGAGTTAACAAGAAAGATACCTCAGATATAAGGGAGACCAGCAAACAAAAAAGAGAAAAGAGAAAAAAAAATCACAATCAATATGGAGTATAAGGGAGATAAGAAATCAGTTATCATTTTAGGAAACACTATGCATCAAGATCTCGATTTCATTTAAATTTTGCTCAAAAAGCCATATTTTTACGCCTCTCAGAAAAACTTGGATTGATTTCAATGATCTTAAAAAATCCGGAAGCTTCTTAAATAATCTACATGATAAAATTGGAAAGCAATTTCGATAATTTATTGTGCGAAATTAAGACACACAAACAAATAATCCAAGGTTATCTCTCAGGTTGTAGTTATCTAAATTCCTGCTATTGTGGTAACCACTTCTAATGTAAAAAATTTTTAAAACTTTGAAATAAAACAAATGCCTTAGATGCAAAATATTCAGGAATCTAAATAGCTCCATTGAGTGGTGAAAACGGTGCCTTCCACAAATTGTTCTTACAACACACTTTTGCAAGGTCAGTAGTTGCTGTATTTTATTTCGATATGATCCGCCCCAGCAACTGATCCCATATTGAAGCTTCGATTGAAACACTCCAAAATAGAACATTTTCATTATTTGAGTCGAACATGATTTCTTAATGGAGTAAAAACTTCGTAATGTTGACCGAAAATATGCATTTAAGCTTGATATTTGCTCGGAACAGCTCATTTTAGTATCGATTATAATAATTATTTAAAATGACTTACTGTTCCAATTGCAAAGCAATCGACATCACAAGAGATATGTTCGTTATACGACACATCTTTCAAATGGATTGGGCAGTTAACATGCATAAGCCTTTTTGCAATTTGGGGAATGAAATAATAAATCAATATGTGGATGTTCTTTGGAAACAAGGCTTGGAAAAATTGTTTTTGTTTTATTATTAGCAAACATTTCATGCACTGCGAATCAATTTCTTAATATTGTAGCGAAATTTGGTTTATGCTAGAAGACTCTTGAAATAAATACCAACGAAAGAAACTAAACGATATTAGCACCATCTAGCGCAAAGTGGTAAAAATAATAAACCGAACAGACGCTGCAGTAAACAATAAAAAGTCAACAACCGAGAGAAATTATCGCCGTCATACAACGTACAACGCCATCTAGCATAAAAGCTAGCTCAACGTCAGTCAGTGCGCCATGCTGGTGAATTGTGGATAGTGGTAGAATGCACGCTACAAAAAAGCACTGGTGGGTTGTAGATAATGGTAGAATATACGCCACTTAGAAGGTACTGGATTATTCGAGAGAGTGATGACTGCAGTATAAAAGGGTTGTCATCTGAGCTGAGGACACAGTTGAGTTAGAACAGCGAAGCAATAAGCAATAAAGTGAATACAGTGTGATCTGTAGTAGAACAAAACAGTTTTCTATACAGTGTTAAATTAATATTAGAATTTGAACGTTAATAAAATAAACCATTTTATAACTAAATAAGTTTGTGTGTTTTTAATTGTTACACAATCCAGTGATCGAACTCAGAAAAGTGTGAGAGATCGAAATTATCGTCAAAGAGACAGAAATTTCGTTACAATTGGTGTCAGAAGTGGAAAAAAAAAAATAAAAATGGTTAAGTTTGACGAACTAAAAGTGGATCAACTGAAGAAGGAGTTGCAGCAGCTGAGTCTGCAATCTACTGGCGGAAAGGTGGAATTACAGAAACGCTTACGGCAGGCTCTTGAGGCTCAAGGTGTAAACCTGGAAGAGCATGAATTTTCATGTATCAGAATCAGCAGCGAAAGTGGAAGAAGCTTCTGGACCAGCGGCAAGTGGTGAAGTTGTAGATATGTCAAAGTTCGAGAAAATGTTAATGGCGATGACGCAGACAATAAGTCAGAACGCGCTGCAGGTCCAGGCGGGTGAGGAAAAAATAGACCAGAAGTTAAGTCAAAATGCACTACAAATGAATAGCAATATCCAGGCCGTTCGAGAAGAAATTGATCAGAGCCTAAGTCAGAACGCGACGCAGATCCACGCAATGAATCAAAACATTGAGGCTGTTCGAACGGAGGTGGCCAAAATGGTAAATGGCTTCGATGCAAAAATGATTGAGTTACGAGATGACGTTGAATCATTCAAGGAAGAAGTTCAAAATAATCTTGAAAAAGTTCAAAACAATCTTGAAAAAGTTCAAAATAATTTTGAGGACGTTAATAAAAGGATTCAACAGTTGGAAATAAGTGAACCAACCACTCAAGTTATAAGAGAAATCAGCGCAGAGAGGCTTAAGGCACCTTCATTCGATGGAACAACGCCATTCAGTGTTTTCAAGCTTCAGTTCGAAACAACATCTGGTCACAATCGTTGGGATAACGAAAGCGCAGCTGCAGCGCTAATTGTGGCATTAAAAGGCGCAGCTGCAGAAGTATTGCAAACGGTTCCAGTGGCGGAGCAGAAAAATTACAAGGCGGTGATGGAAAATATGGCAGTGACCACATGAAGCAGATTCACAGATTGGAGTTGAAAAGTCGTATCCAGAAATCTGGTGAGTCCTTGCAGGAGTATGCTGCGGATATTGAGCGATTGGCACACCTTTCCTATCCTGACGAGTTAAGTGTCGTAGCAGAAAAATTCTAAATAGAGGCGTTTATTGACGGCATACGTGACTCAGAAACAAAACGCGAGACAATGAGGAACCCGAAGACAACATTTAATGAAACAGTAACGGTTGCCCTCACGCAGGAGACGATTGCGTTGACATGCCGCCCATCACTGAAAACTCGTCGGATGGAGGTGGAGGTTGAAAAGAAAAATTCATCGTTCGCCAGCGGTAGCTTCAGCGGAAAATGCTACAACTGTGGTAAACAGGGACACATGGCACGTGACTGCAAATCACGTCGGAAACGATCTGCATCACGTTCACCAAGAAGAAAAATTGGAAATAGGGTGAACGATGACGAAAATGGTAGCGAGCAGCAGTCGTTAAACTAAAGAGAGTCAGTACAGCGGGGCGTGAGCTGACTCTTACAGATGATTGCCCCATAGTCTTGGTTTCGAAGCTCTGCCGAAATTCCAACAGCCTTACCATCGGTGGAAAAATCAACGAAAGACCATGTGAGCTTACTTTGGATACAGACGCATCGCACTCAATTGTGAGGAGAGACTTATTTGATAGACGACGAGTAACGCCGTTAAATGGGATCCAATTGAGAACAGCGACAGGAGAAATTGCGCAAATAGTAGGAAAAGTTACAGCGAGTATTCTCATCGGCAACAAAACTGTGGAACATGATTTTATTGTTGCAAACATCACCGATGAGGTTATCATTGGCGTGGACTTCATGATTCGACACGGGTTCACTTTGGATCTTAAGGAAAAAACGTTAAGGTATGCCAATGTAGAGTTGCCTTTAGACATTGGCTGTGGACAAAAATTATCAATTGCAAGAGTCTACATAAGTGAGCGCTGTCGAATTGAACCCAATACCGAAGAAATTATTTGGGCCACAACAAATGAAGACTGTGGGACAAGCCATTTGTGGGTAGTGGAAGCAGATAAGAAAAATGTAAAGAAAGACCTGATTATTGGAAAGACCCTAGTAAACACAAGAACAGACAGAAAAATACCGGTGCGAATTTTGAATCCAACAAATAAGCCGAAATGGATGCAAAAAGGTGAACTTATAGCGCAATGTGAGAAAGTTACGGCTGTGGTAAATTGTGAAAATAACCAGCAGAACACACAAGGCCCAACTTTAACGAAATCGTCGGCCATGGAAGTATTGACGAAAGAATGGACGAAGGAGTTGTCTGCCCAGAACAAAAATAAAGCAAAAAGGTTTCTGCAAAAACATTGGCGGATATTTGCGTCCAAAGGAGAAAATAATGGCCGAACATCAGTTGTCAAACATCGCATTGATACAGGTGATTTTCAGCCGATTCGTCAACCTCCAAGGAGGCTAGCACTCGCTAAGAGAGAAGAAGTGACGGGCCTTATAGAAGATATGGCGCGAGAAAATGTCATTGCACCATCAGAAAGCCCATGGAGTTCACCGGTAGTACTTGTGAAGAAAAAGGATGGAAGTATGCGATTCTGTGTGGATTACAGAAAATTGAATGACGTCACTAAAAAAGACAGCTACCCGTTACCCAGAATCGATGATACACTGGATACGTTATCTGGAGCAACATGGTTTTCCACCCTGGACTTACAAAGTGGATATTGGCAGGTGGAAATAGATGAAAAAGACAAAGAGAAAACTGCCTTTAGTATTGGGAATGGTCTATGGCAGTTCAACGTCATGCCGTTTGGTCTTTGTAACGCTCCAGCTACGTTTGAGCGGTTAATGGAACGAGTTCTCAAAGGACTACATTGGAAGACTTGTCTAGTGTATCTCGATGACATAATCATCATGGGTAAAGATTTTGATGACCACTTGAAAAATCTGGAGGAAGTGTTTGAGCGCTTGGAGGCAGCTGGACTAAAATTAAGTGCGAAAAAGTGCTCACTTTTCCAGCGTGAAGTCAAATATCTGGGGCACAAGGTTACGTCAGAAGGAATACACACAGATGAAGATAAAATAAAAGCTGTGAAGGTCAAATCGCACGGTGGATAGAACGCTTGCAGAGCTATGATTTCACCATAGAGCATCGCAAAGGAAGCCAGCATGGAAATGCGGATGCACTTTCCCGTCGTCCATGTAAAATCGAATGCGGTCATTGTTCGCGAACAGAAAATAAAGCTGGAACAATTGATGTGCGCCTTTTGAACGTTTTGCCTGAAGGAAAGTGGACAAAAGAGGAGGTAAAACGGGACCAGCGCAATGATACAGATTTGGCAACTATAATTAAGTATAAGGAGCTGGGTAGGAAACCGGCGTGGCAAGAAATTTCTAATGAAAGCCAAATCTGTAAAGCATACTGGGCGCAATGGCAAAGTTTGGAGTTGCATGATGGTTGTCTCTACCGAATATGGGAAAGCGAGGATGGTAAAACTCGCTCAAAACTGCTGGTTATCCCAAAGGCCAAATTTAAGGAAATAATCGAGGATTATCACAATGGATCGAGTGGTGGACATCTGGGCATAACGAAAACCACAGAGAAAATAAAGAAACGGTTTTATTGGGTAGGATGCCAAGAATCAGTTGCTGACTGGATCCGCCGTTGTGACCAATGTGCAATTGCTAAAGGACCAAGGCAACGCACTCGGGGAAAAATGCATCAGTATAACGTTGGAGCTCCCTTTTAGAGGATAGGCATGGATATAGCGGGACCTTTTCCAATCAGCAATGCAGGAAATAAATACATCCTTGTGGTAATTGATTATTTCAGTAAGTGGCCAGAAGTATATCCCATTCCCAATCAAGAAGCAAAAACAGTGGCAGACATTTTCATCAAAAATTAGATTTGCCGATATGGAGCTCCACTTGAGTTGCATTCCGACCAAGGACGAAATTTTGAGTCGACACTTTTTAAGGAGGTTTGTGACATGCTTGGAATACAGAAGACATGCACCACAGCTTTGCATCCTCAGTCCGATGGCATGGTCGAAAGGTTCAACCGTACTCTAGAGGAGCATTTAAAAAAGGTTGTTGATAAAGGACAAAAAGATTGGGATGATCATCTACCAATGTTTCTGATGGCTTATCGGTCGGCAATACACGATACCACTACAGTCACGCCAGCAAAAGCCATTTTTGGTACGGACTTAAGGCTTCCAGCAGATTTGAAGTACGGAGTAAGTGTTGTCCCAGAAACGACCCATGCTGACGATTACATGTCGCGGAAAAGAAAAGAATTAGCAGATATACACGAGCTTATCAGGAGACGTACTCAATTGGCTAGCGACAAGATGAAAGCTCGGTATGACCTGCGAGCAAATACTGAAGGGTTCAAAGAAGGTCAACTAGTGCTGCTACATAACCCACAACGAAAACGTGGCTTGTCTCCTAAAATGTTGTGTATCGAATTCAAAAATACCCCGGGAACAAAAGTAAATTAAAAGTAGTCCACATCGAAAGGCTGGCACCTTATACTAGGGACGGAGAGACTCTTGTTCGGGACGAACAAGTTTAAGCGGAGGGCAGTGTAGCGAAATTTGGTTTATGCTAGAAGACTCTTGAAATAAATACCAACGAAAGAAACTAAACGATATTAGCACCATCTAGCGCAAAGTGGTAAAAATAATAAACCGAACAGACGCTGCAGTAAACAATAAAAAGTCAACAACTGAGAGAAATTATCGCCGTCGTACAACGTACAACGCCATCTAGCATAAAAGCTAGCTCAACGTCAGTCAGTGCGCCATGCTGGTGAATTGTGGATAGTGGTAGAATGCACGCTACAAAGTAGCACTGGTGGGTTGTAGATAATGGTAGAATATACGCCACTTAGAAGGTACTGGATTATTCGAGAGAGTGATGACTGCAGTATAAAAGGGTTGTCATCTGAGCTGAGGACACAGTTGAGTTAGAACAGCGAAGCAATAAGCAATAAAGTGAATACAGTGTGATCTGTAGTAGAACAAAACAGTTTTCTATACAGTGTTAAATTAATATTAGAATTTGAACGTTAATAAAATAAACCATTTTATAACTAAATAAGTTTGTGTGTTTTTAATTGTTACACAATCCAGTGATCGAACTCAGAAAAGTGTGAGAGATCGAAATTATCGTCAAAGAGACAGAAATTTCGTAACAATATATTTAGATCATTATTTATTTCAGCAACAAGGTTTTAAGGACTAGTAGTTGCATGTGCTATGCCAAGGTCATCCGCAAATGCGGTTATTTTTCCCATCATATTTTCCTTAAAAATTAAATTTATATATACCTATTTAAAATAGTATCGGTCCAAGCACAGACCCTTGAGGTACACCTAAATTAATAATAACTGAATCACTTATTTGTTCAGCCACTTTCACCTGCTGCTACCGATCCTGTAAATAACTTCTAAACCAATTATAAATCCCGCCCCTAAATCCAGCGTTATATATGTTTTTCAAGAGCAACCTGTGGTTTACCATGTTAAATGCTTTGGTAATACATATCAACAAACAGACCTGCGAAAAATTTTTTTTATCAAGTCCTTTATTGATGGTTGAGCAAAAGTCAAGTAAAGCATTTTCCGTGGACATACATACTTTCAACGCTATCAAGGCACAGCGTTGATTGAATTCAAATGAAAACAAGAACAAATCATAAAGTCATAATCGACAGCGCCGCATTGTGTCTTGACAGTGGCTGGGTAAAACGTATTGCGCGCCGGACTGCGGCAGAATGAGAATAACTTTTCATATACGTATCAGGGATGATATTGGCTTATTTGTAAAAGGGCCAAAATTCGAACTAAAATAGGGCTTTTTTGACATAAATAGGGCTTCTGTAAATCAAATCGTATATAATAATTTATATTATAACCAAATTTCTTCTTTTTATAAAATTTATTTTGTGTTTAAATTTAATTGTATTTAAGATTTTTTTGTATATATCGCTCATTTTCTTCAATAACAATATAACCAAAAAACGTAAAAATCAGTAAAAATGTTTACCCTGAAATATCTGAGTTTTTGAGTTATGACGCTATTGAAGAAAATAAGCGATATATTAAAGAAGTAACTATGATGAGATCGATTTTGAGAAACTTCTTCAAAAGGAAATGCAGAAACAAACTATATGTATATTTGCAGATTTAGCACATCAAATTTAACCTATTACTCAGGTCTGCAAATCTAAAAAAAAATTGGAAAAAGGACTATACAAGGAAAGCCAATCTCAAGCCCAAGCCAAAGTACATAAAAGTACAAGGCTTGAACCCTACGCACTAGCGTAACCAAGCATAGTACAATTTCCTGTCTACTACCAGTTTAGGCTTACCATAATGCCCAAGGGCACTGGTAAGCCCCAAATAATAAAAGTTTAAATAAAAGTATAGCTTCACGCCACCAAAACTAGTGTTAACCAGTGTTATAAATCAAATAAAACTTTTTTTATATAAACAAATCTCCAGAGAGTTGATTTGAAATAATTTCAGTTTCAAGCTTAAAAAGTCAAAAGGCATCGTAATACACTTCAGACAGTGTATTAGTGGTAAAAGAAACCATATGAGGTTTGGAATGCCTATGCAATAGAACAAAAAACTAACTTCGATGACTGTTACTTCCGCTGTATTAATTTGCTTGGTATAAACGTTAAAATAATGATTTATCCAGACTTAGACTCTCGCGATTCCGAAGGAATACCATCCACAGAGCCAAAACCTTTTACGCAAGAAGAATTAAATGATTTGATAAGGGACTTTCTTAAGAATCTGCAGAGGTTTTGGCTTTTAGATTAAAAGAAAAAAACTTGTTGGCGTCAGGTACAAAAGTGACGTTCTATCGAACAAGAGAGCAAGACTTTTTATCATTGTTTTAATCGGAAAATTAAATGTTTTTTTTTTTTTGAAGTGCAAGGCCTTATTCTCGAAATGGGTCTTTCAAGATACCATCCGAGTGAATGGCGTCGCTTTAAAGACAGCTCTAACCGAAGTCGTTTAGTCGTTTGTTGAAGTTACTAAAAACTTTCTCGGAAATTACAAAAAAAAAAAACAAAAGGTCCCCATTTCTACTTCACATAGCACTAATAAAAAACATCATTATTGTGTGTTTTTTTTATTTATTTACATTGTTTCCATTAAACATTTTTGGTAATTTTTCGAAACTTCGAAAGTAGTGAAAAGTAGCGCATTTCAACCAAAAGTAGTACATTTCAAGTGAAAAGTAGCAAAGTAGCAAAGCCATGCAAAAGTAGCACTTTTGCTACTTTAGTATGCCATCTGGTAGCCCTATAATAACACTAGTTTACAATCAAAATGTTTCATTGATAAGACCGTACTTTTCTTATGTACTTTTTCCTGCTGAGTTCGAAAATGAAAATGAAAATTTTTTGAATGGTACAGTTTTCGAGATATTGTGTTTTTTCATTGTTTCGACCTCCTTTCACTTTAAAGTTCATATCTTGTGCTAGAAATGTCCAATTTCATGGTTCTTGGTATCAAATTAAAGATAATAAAATGGCAAACAAATAATGTATTCAATAAAAGGTCCTTAGTTTAAATAAAAGTATAGCTTCACGGCACCAAAACTAGTGTTAACCAGTGTTATAAATCAAATAAAACTTTTTTTATATAAACAAATCTCCAGAGAGTTGATTTCAAATAATTTCAGTTTCAAGTTTAAAAAGTCAAAAGCAGAGCTGGGCACCACTACACGTGTGTTTTTCTTAAATGTTCTCTAATGCATGTGTATTTGTGCTTTGTTCGCTTTTCAAAGCAAACTGAATTAAATTTTACGCTCTCTGCTTTATATACGTATATGAAAAGTTATTCTCATTCTGCCGCAGTACCGCGCGCGGTACGTTTTGCCCAGCCACGGTCAAAAGGCATCGTAATACTTAAGGGGGGGGGATAGGGTTTGAACAAATTTGTTTTGTTGTTTTATTTGATAGTACAACTCTTCAAGAGTATCCTGTTAAAATTTGAGGTCGGTTGAAGCAAAACTGACAAAGATACAGTGCATTGGTCTCCCCACTGATCCTGTGTAAGTATATAAAAAAGGGTGTTAAACTTTAAGTGCGTTTTTCTCGAATATAAATGTTCAAAGTCGGTGGACACTTTTACTCAAAAACTACTTGACCGATTCTCTTAAAATTTGACTCACCTTTTTGATACATATAAAACCAGGTATTGACAAAGGGTTTTTTTTTCATTACAATTAGTTTTACAATAACAAATATAGTGATTTTTGCAATATTTTTTTGGCTTAAAAATTAAACTCATTAAAACTCATAAGCTAACTAAAATTTTTTGATTTTAGATGATAAAGTGACGAGTTATGTTGTCCACCGCAACCACTTATTTTTTTATGCGTCCGCGGAAATTTGCTGCCAATGGCTTATTTTGCAAAATTTTTTAATGAATACTATTCAAATGTTGTACTTTCATATGTTCTTTAAATAAATAAACTTACTATTACCATATCACTAAAAAACATTTTTAAACTTATGCTTAAAATGTAGCGCTCAAACCCTACCCCCTCCTTAAGGGTCTATCTCAGTCAAAAATCACTTATCCCAGTAAACTTTCCTTTGAAAAATAAAAAATTGTGATTACTTTTCGGTAGAATTATGGAAAAGGGCCAAAATGAATAAATGGGGCCACGGGGCTTTTGAAAATTAAAAGGGCTCAAAAAAGCCCTAAAAGCCCCCAAATATCATCCCTGATACGTATATAAAGCAGAGAGCGTAAAATTTAATTCAGTTTGCTTTGAAAAGCGAACAAAGCACAACTACACCAGTGCTGTCGTTTTGTGATGACGAAAGTCGGCAGGGGCCTCGTTTTCGCCCACAATCAACTACAGCGGCAGCAGTACTGATATTTATATTTCTTTATGTTATTATCTTTATTATTATTTGTTTACACTTGAATTCTTTATTTTATATTAAAATTTAAGAAGCCATGAAGGCACATTAATTAAGTCGTTGTTGTGTATTATTATGTCGTATACTAACGAAATCGTATCCAAGTCGCGTCAAACACCCAGGTGGCAACCTAAGTCGGCCATGTCAACGTACCAGCGATGTCAAGTACCAGCGATGTCAAGCGGTGAGGATATTAAACTCAGCTAATGGTGCGAACGATCAGCTGTTTCAGCCACTGGTGTGGAAAATTAAACGCAGCTACGAGGTATAAAAGGGCTTGCACCACTAAAAATTGGGTGAGTTGTGAAGAGTCGCCAGCGCAAGTAGTGCTAAGCCAACAGCCAGCAGCAGTGATCGCAGTGCAAGCAGTGGAAGCAGAGGAAAGCAGTGAAGCGGAGAGGCAGCAGCAGAAGTACGACCAGCAGCGTGTAACTCAGGTACATTGTTGTTATATACCATATAACTTATACCGTAGTGAGTAGAGTAGAGGGTGACTGAGTAGGCGATATAGTAGCCATTGCGAGCGTTGGGACTAAGTTTTGCGAATGTACGCGCTCCCGTATCAGTGCATTCGTAACCTGTGAACCAACACGCATACGACAAGCCAAAACTCAAAGGTTTCCACGGTGCTTTCGCTCTCCCGTATTCGTTAGCATTGGTGAAACTGAGAGCTCGGCAGTGAAGTAATAGGGTCGTAAAAGCCGTCGTGAGCGTCGGATTTTAGGTCTACGTGTGTATGCGCTCCCCGTTGCCGTACATTCGTGGCCTGGAAACTGACACGCATACGGTCCGCTAAAACTCGAGGTTCCACAGTGCTTTCGTATTTGTGGAGCGGAGAGCTCGGCAGTAAGTAATAGGGTCATAAAAGCCGTCGTGAGCGTCGGATTTTAGGTCTACGTGTGTATGCGCTCCCCGTTGCCGTACATTCGTGGCCTGGAAACTGACACGCATACGGTCCGCTAAAACTCGAGGTTCCACAGTGCTTTCGTATTTGTGGAGCGGAGAGCTCGGCAGTAAGTAATAGGGTCATAAAAGCCGTCGTGAGCGTCGGATTTTAGGTCTACGTGTGTATGCGCTCCCCGTTGCCGTACATTCGTGGCCTAGAAACTGACACGCATACGGTCCGCTAAAACTCGAGGTTCCACAGTGCTTTCGTATTTGTGGAGCGGAGAGCTCGGCAGTGAGTAATAGGGTCGTAAAAACCGTCGTGAGCGTCGGATTTTAGGTCCACGTGTGTATGCGCTCCCCGTTGCCGTACATTCGTGGCCTGGAAGCCGACACGAATACGGCCAGTTAAAACTCGAGGTTCCACGGTGCTCTCGCACTCACATGCGTGATCACAGTGAAATTGAGAGCTCTGCAGCGGATAAAAGGGACATAGAATCGAAAGGCGTCGTGAGCATCGGATTTTGGTTTGCGGGTGTATGCGCTCCCCGTTGCCGTACATTCGTGACCAGGGACCCGGTGCGCATTAAGGTTTCAGTTAGCTCAGAAGCATGAGAAAGTAGGGCTGAGGTATCGCATAGGCAGAGAAATCAGTCACGCTCTTCTTACGAACCTCACTACGACGACGGAATACAAAACCGAGGCACGCTGACGTGGTAACGATATACTTTTAATTGTTAAGCTTTATTTATATATATATATATACATATTTTTGTCATATTACTGAATTACAAATAAATATTTAAAACGAATTAATTCTGCGATCCCCCTCATTTATTAAAGAGCCACTCCTTGCAAAATATAAATTTTTGTGACCGAACCTCTGGACTCCGGCGAGTCAAGACCCCCCAGCCGTAGGTTCGTTACAGTTTGTACTACAATAGTGCTTTTGTACTACCCTTCAGCCATGCGTACTACTCTAGTACCCAACCCTCAATTTGTACTACCCAAAATTTGTTCCAACCAATCCGCAATTTGCACTACCCCACCATTCTTTGATCTCTCATGCTTCAATTATAATGGCATGCAAGTTATTAAACTCATCCCTGAAACTGAAATATTTAATTCTTGAAGTGTCAAAATCATCGCTCATTATTTTGGTTTGCTAATTTTGACATTAGTCGCTCAAAAATTTATGAGAAGGGAGAAAAATTTTAGCATCGCATCAACCCTTACAATTGAACTATGAACGATCATAATTTATGATTCATAAAAGATTCATACCTTTAGAACTAATCCTACTAAGCGACTAATTTCGCTTGTATTAATTTTTCTTG
Organism: Tricholauxania praeusta; assembly: GCA_949775025.1. Classification (NCBI taxonomy): domain Eukaryota; kingdom Metazoa; phylum Arthropoda; class Insecta; order Diptera; family Lauxaniidae; genus Tricholauxania; species Tricholauxania praeusta. Next base: position 80,692,769 of record OX459031.1, read on the forward strand.
TGCGCGTCTTTAAATATACATAATTAATGTAATTTTTTCTGTTATGGAAAAGTATGCCTCAAATTTACCAAGGTATAACTTAATATGAAAATGATTTATTTTTTATTATAGGTTTCTAATAAAGTCGAAAGCAGAAGCCGCCAATTTAACCAAAGCTGGTACCAACACAGAAAAAGAATCTGTCCTTCAAATAGCTTCATGCAATAAATACTTACTATAATAAATGAATTTTGACAAATACTGTTAACTTTCATTAATACCCAGCAGGCAAATGAGCAAGGCCTGCCTCGGAGAAGGATTGCTAGCACTGCTGTGATTATATAAGGACTTCTTAAAACTAGATTTTCATGCAAATAAAAATATAATCACAGAAGGCATAATATGTCTTCCCACAACAGACGTGCTATCATGCCTGATATTAGAAGGTGAAGAAGAAGGACCCCATTTACTTTAATGCTTTTCTGTTTCTTTTTTTTTCATGTATTGTAATATTTTATGATTCGGCATTACTTTTTTGTTGTATGCATTGTACATATACGTCATGAAAAGTATACACATGGTTAAAAATTAAGAGAGGTGTGCATATTGCCAGGCTAGTCTTCTGTTGTTTCATGTAATGTTATAGGAGGTAGAGTTTTGAGTATTCTTTGTCAAATTGTAAATTAAGAAACATTACAAAAAAAAAATCATTAAAAAAATATCAACGCAAGTGAGAAGGCGCGGATGAAAAAAAAAAATACAATTAATATCTAGAGTCTTTACGATGTATTAAAATTTAATTTTTGTTAAGTACTTCTGAGAGTGTTACACGGTAATCGGTCTTAGAAAGCCTACTTAGAAAAGGCCTGTTTTCTTGGGACAATTCATATAAAAAAGAAAGTACGTTTGAAAGGAGGGTGGAAGGCCTTATACTTACCAAGGAAGGCCTTCTAGAAGCACTGTTAGCTCCTGGCCTTGCCTACTAAGTACAACTATATTAGTGTAGTACTACCCATTTTCACAAAGTACTACCCAAAAATATTAAATTGAGCACTTAAATTTTTTTCGAAACGACAGCACTGAACTACACATGCATTGAAGAACATTTAAGAGAAACACACGTGTAGTGGTGCCCAGCTCTGGTCTTGACGAATGTAGCAATTGTTTTTGTTTGTAGTGCAATTTGGTTTTTTTTTTGTGCTAATAGCAAATTTGGAAATGAAAATAAAAAAAACTTTAAAATTTCGTTTGTTGTTGCTTGATGTTGTTGTTTTGCTTTTTGTTAAGGACCAAATAGACGTTCATGCGTGCATGATCAATCAAGTGATTGCTCATGCAAACTGACCGTGTAGGTGGCTGATTGACTGATTGGTCATGCGCATGAGCAATATTAAAATATTTTGATATTTTTTTGAATGATCATGCATGCATGATAGTGTGTGCTGAACTTAGCTCAGTTTACATGATTTTTTGACGAAGAAGGTGACAATATTATGCACTAAAGATAATTAGATGAAATAATGAAACTTTTGTATGAACTTTGTTTTTTAAAATACATTTTTAAAGATTTTTTCAGCTTAAATTAAACTCATTTCATACTTTTTTTTTAATATGAAATGCATTTTTAATTGCCGCACATGCTTCTGACGTCATAATGTCAACACGTTAAAAGTTCAACCAAAAATGATATCCATCATGCGTGCATGAATGGTGTGTGTCGAAATCATGATGGCGTCGTCATTTTATTGATCATGCACGCATGATCGTCTATTTGGCCCTTTAGATTTCTATGCCCACCGCTGCTTTAGAGAGTTGTGATTCATTACTTTTGCCAAGTAATTTGAAACGAAAATATAATTAAATACACATTTTTCTGCAATTACGTTTATTAAAATTTAAAAAAAATTTTCTTTCACTCAATAAAATTCACAATAGATATTTATGTATTGCATATGATTTATATAGCAATGTAGAAAAAGAACTTTCGCGTGACTGACTCATTGAGTCAATGACGTCACCCCAGATTGCTCAAGCTATCATTAAGAAAATTTGGTTTGTGGGCTCACTTTAGAACCAAAGAATACGGAAAGAAATGCAACTCTCGGCAGAATTCCAATACCAACGCAAAACAAAAGTTTAATTGTGTTGGTACATTTGAAAACTCAACTTGGTGTGGTAACTATTTATGCTATGTCCTAACCACTTTAGGTGTTTTTTTTTTCAAACTTGGAATATTTTTTAATTTTTTTCGTAATTTATCAAAAATTGGATGCTTTTTAGGCGAAATCTAATAAAAAATTAATAAACAAAATACCAAATGATATTCTTGTCTTTTTTATAAGTGATAATCAAGTATTAGTTTTTTCTTTGCTAAAATCACAACATATGGCATTACTGAGCCAAATCAAATTCGATATTGGACTTCACCACCACTTTTCGCACAAAATATCGTTATCCCTTGAATTGGACAACACCAGGATTTGTATCAAATCTATATAAATAAAATGATAGGCGTTTTCGATGAACGGGATTCACGCAAAATCTACTGAATCAATTTCGATCAAATTTTTTTAATTGTCTTTCTTTGGTGCTTGGTATTAACATAGAATTAAAGTTATCACGACATTCCTCTTAAATATCAAAATATTAAAGTTTTAAAATTGCTAAAAAAAATTAATTTCACACATAGAAAGGAGCATGTAAGCATAACAAATCGTTTAATAGCAAGTTAGTGGGTTAGTAAGAGTGTGTGCGTTTTATTTTTATATGGCAATGCAATGGAAGACAAAAAACGGAATTTTACTCTCGCTCTCATTCTCCATTTTTCAACACAACAACGCGGAATTTGTGAACAATGAAGAATGAAAAAAAAATTACAGTAGGTTCACAGATAAAAAACACACATGGGTATTTCCATGTAAATGTGGACACGGTATAGGATTAATTTGTTATTGCTTTTCAATCTTCAACTATATCCAAATTAATGTTCAATAATAGTAATTTTGCCACCAAGAGTCAAATTTAAGATTTGACCATAGAATTCGTCATTATTTTCTGTTCTAGTTACTGTGTGTACGCGTGCTTTCAGTTTTGAAAAAAAATTATTTTTTGAATCTCTGTGTTTTGAATTTCTTGTTTTAGTTGGTAAGTAAGTTTCATGTACCTACTATTACATATATTCATGTTATCAACAATGCGTCGCAACACTCGTTTTGAGAAAGCTGAGTGCTTAAAAATGAAGAAAAAAGATACCCTTGTTTTTTGTAACGCGAGTTACCAAGAAGTAAATTTTTTCTAGTATTGTAGGTGTTTGTTGTCTAATTCAAACAAATACTTAGATTCTCTTCATCTTCATCTTAGATTCATTCATCCTCCGTTTGATCTTACTAGTCTAAATTAAATGTAAGTACTTTTTGTAACGCGAGTTACCGGTAACTCGCATCTTCATCATTTGACAAGAGTTTTTGATAATTTTTATCTATCTTCTTTAGAATGAAATTTGGTTTTTGTTTTAGGACCAAATGCCACTCTCGGCTACCTAAAAAATGAAAAGTCGAAGGAAAATACGATGATTTCAAAAAGACATATAGGGAAGCTTGCCGAAAGAGTAGAGCAAAGAAGAGAGCAAAAATTGATAGTTTGTCAGAAGCAGAAAAAAAAGAAATAATACGTAATGAACGTCAGAATATCCAAAACCCATTTGATGTACTGGCAAAATGAGAAACTGCAAATGGCCCAAACATCAAAAGAAGTAAACATGGATATCTTACCAAAACATTTATATTATGAAGATGTGTATGGATGTAGTAGTGATACTTATAGTTCTGAGGATAATATACCATTATCTGTACTTAAATCATAATTCACTGCATTCCCGAGTTATGCATTCTAGAGTAATTTGATTTATTATTCAATTTTTGTTTAATTTAAATTTTTGTTTAATTTTTGCACATTAAAGACGGAAAAAGTTCCTTATTATTATTGAACTTTGATTTTATTTTTATTCTTATGTATTAAAGCTAGATAAAGCTCCTTATATTGGTATAAAAGTATTTGGTAACACGAGTTACCAATCTTTTGTAACACGAGTTACCACATAATTCTTAAATTAATTTAAAAATTTCGATCCATTATCGCTGTTTCTAATAATGGTAAGCTTATTGATATATTGCTCATTTATTTATGTCAACTATAAAGCAGTCTGCTCACAAATTTCGGAGAAACTTTCAAATGAAATTTACTCTCTGAACATGTTGTCCAAAACCGGTAACACGAGTTACCAACACAATTTATTATTTTACTGGATAAATACTATTTTAACACTGAATTTTTAGACTAATGTAGGACATGAGAAATGTTATGTGTTCACAAAGAATCCAATTTTATTAGTTAACCTAAATAATTAAAATTTATGGCATCATAAAACTCAAAAATACTTTCTGGATGTAACGCGATTTTCCATGGAATTACCCACATGCTGTCCCACATGGCTTGACAACATGTGTTACTGTCAATATTGCTTTAAGTTCACATTATCGAGCATGCCATCTGTCAAGGAACACGGTTATCATAAAATAAATACAAGCCAAGTATAAATAATATGGAGTTCTTTTATTTCATTCAAAAAACGCAAGCTTACTCTAACATCAAAATTAATTCTCTCCTTCAATATACGTATACATAAAAGTTCAAAAAGCGTACAGAAAGTTCTATGAACTTCTATTTTCGATACTCGCTTCTTTCAAGCGTTGCCACTTAAGTTCTTTTCTTACATAAAAACACAGAGTGTGTAAGAAACATACAAAAAATATTCATGACTTAAAAGCAGTGTTCGAAAATGTACAGTACGGTACAATTCAATCGTGATTTGTGACGATTTTAATATGTGCGCACAATTCAGTAGTGTACTGTGCAAACACAATACGTTTATTTTTCCTTATAAAAATAGGGTGCCGAAGCTCTAACGAGTACACATACTTTTCATAAACGAAGAGTGCACACAGCCAATCTTCTTTTGTACGTCTCTGAGCACAGAACATAACTTTATTCTCATTATGTTCTGTGAAATAGAACGAAACAAAACCAATTCGTTACCATGTCAGACTTGCTTCTACTTGCTGTGAGAAGCTTACATAAATGTGGCCACATGTTTCGATACTTTCCGAATTTTTAGACATATGCGACAAAAAAATGTAAAAAAACAGTTTAATAATAAAAAAAAGTGTATTTTAAATTTTTTCAGAAAACAATAAAAAAACCGTAACTCAGAATTAAATACATATTTCATTATTATTCTAAATTTTGGAGTTATAAAAAAATTGAACAAAAAAAAAAAAAACAATTAAACTTTTTTTAAACCGGTGGTATCACTGGTGCAATTCGCTGTTGAGCGAAATAAACGACACAATTGCGAATTGTACCGAGCCAAGGCACGACACTCTATTTCTATTTATAAAGTACATGCTACGGTGCAAACACAAATACAGAACAAAACAAAAGCCAACAAATGCACAGAACGATTCATATTTTGTACCTTACTGAGTACACATTTCTGTTTTGTGCTGATACTGTTTTGTGCATTGGATTGCACACTATAGAAAATAAATAAGGTTTTGTGCTTCGGCTCGGTACACAACGAATTGTACTGTTTATTTTCGAACACTGCTTAAAAGTATTCACGACATCCTCCCCCCTTTTGGTGGAAAATATAGTGATTTAAAGTTAACATAGCAAAATATAAGCATAAACCAAAATATTATACATAGTACTAAATGAATATTAGGAAAATAAAAAAATGTATTCTCGAATTATTAAGTTCCATTCATGGAATAATAAAACACAAAATAATATATAATTTTATATGTCATTTAATTTAAATGGTTTTTTAATCATTCTTCCACATCTCTAGTGATACCATCACTGCCAGGAATTTCTTTAATCACACGAGCAAGAGGCCAATCTATCCGCTTATGTGAGTCGTCACCAATTAAAACAATATCGCCTACTTTTATCTCTCGACTTTCTTTCTTTCCGCATTTAAGATATAACTGACCTAAATATTCTAAGCAAAATCTAGCCCGCAGGTCGTTGAAGATCTTTTGTCTGTAACTATACCTCTTGTTAAGCTTCTCATGAAAAAACATTTCACAGTCAGGCGTTCCTATCTCTGTTATATCTTGCAGAAAAATGGACGGCGACAGCGGCTTTAAATCTTCCGGGTCTTCTGACACATAGGTTAGAGGACGCGAGTTTATAATCCCTTCAGCGTCACAAAGAGCTGTTGTTAAATCTTCGTAACTCAGACACGCTTTACCTAAAGTCTTTTTCAAAATTCCTTTTAAGACTCCAATTAGCCTTTCCCACCAACCTCCCCACCATGGGGCCGACGGAGGGTTAAAAAACCACTGGATTTGATGCACTGATGTATGTTTAACGATTTTTTCCCAGTCTAATTTGTTAAATATATTATATGTGCCTGTAAAATTAGTTCCGTTGTCACTGTATATTGTACGAGAACGACCTCGCCTTTTAATAAACCGGAGCAAACAATCTATAAAGCCCCTTACACTAAGTGATGAGGCCAGTTCAAAATGTACGGCTCTATAGATGGCACATGTAAAAATACAAACCCAACCTTTGTCTCCATTCTTTATATATAAAGGCCCTGCAAAATCTATGCCAACAACCTCGAAAACAGCAGCATCGCGCACTCGATTTAAAGGCAAAGGAGGAGATTCGCTTTCCATGCGTTTAGCATTCTGTTTTTTACAAATGACACATTCGGATATGACAGTTTTTGTAAGTTTTCGGAAAGATACTATCCAGAACTTTTCACGTAGGTTATTCATCATAATTTGTGTACCCATATGACCACAATTTTCATGAGTTTCCCGTACTATCATTTTTACAATATCATGCCTGCAATCTAAAATTATAGGACACAAAAACATATTGCTGTCATCACGATTTAAAATCTTTGTTTTTAAAACTCGTAATCCATTTTCATCTAAGAATGTTTTAAATGATGATAGTTTATTATTTTCGATATCAAACATACTTTTTTGAAGATGTCTTAATAAGCTTGATTCAGCATCTTTTAATTCTCTAAGAGTTAAATAAGAGTTTTTGTTACATGTTTCCTCTAAGCTACCTTCAGAGTTTCTGCTTGCTATTTTTATCTTACTATTTTTCAAAAACCTTCTTACCCATGCTAAGAAACGCAACAGCTTTGTATGGGATGAAAAATATTCACTAGCTTTGAAATAAGATTCTTTTACGTTAATCATATTCAGTACCGCTGACTTCTTGATTTCGCTTTTTACCTCCTCTTCGTTATAACTTTGTTTCGCAAGAGGCCACTCTAAAGTAGGTTTATACAGCCATTCCGGTCCGAGCCACCACTCAGACTCCATTAATTGTGCTGGGCTGCAACCCCGGGATGGAAGATCTGCCGGATTAAACTCACCGGGTACAAACATCCAATCGTTGACATTGCTAAGAGTTCGTATCTCTTTTACTCTATTTTGAACGAAAACTGCCCATTGAATATCACGTTTTATCCATGCTAGAGTAGTAGTAGAATCTGACCAATATGTTACTTTCGAAACTTGACGAGTTAAAGACTCTAAGACAGAAATAGCCAATCTTGCTGCTATCGTAGCAGCCATTAACTCGAGGCGAGGTATCGTTGCCTTTTTCGGAGCTAATCGGGATTTGGCACTCAAAAGCCTTACTAAAACCGTATTCTCAAACTCTACTCTAGCAAAAACTACCGCTGCATAAGCTGACCCACTTGCGTCACAAAAAACGTGCAATTCCAATGTACCTTTTCCTATTTTTCGAGGCATATTAATGTATCTTAAAAGCTTTAAATTATTTACCCATTCCAAAAATTCTTTACTTTGGTTTTCGGAAATTTCTTCATCACATCCTAAATTGCCTGCCCAAAGATTTGCCAGTAAAACTTTAGGTTGCAACGCCACTGGGCAAGTGAAACCAATCGGATCGAACACCCTTTGTGCTGCGGATAAGACTACTCGTTTTGTGACGATTTTTGGTAACTCTACACTAAGTACTGTAGGATTTATAGAAATAGAATCCTCTTTTTTATCCCACAATGTACCTAGTACAAGCGTGGTCGCGTTTTCAGAACTATCTCGCGAGCTCTCCCATCCACGCAAATGAAATCCACCGCTGGCCATCACTGCCGTAGCTTCACGAACGAAAACTTCTAACTCCTCATTTGATTCAACACTGGTAACACAATTGTCAACATAAAAAGAAGTCTTTAATTTATTCACTGTCATTTCTGTCCATTTACAGTTACTACTTTCTAGCTTTAAGGCTTTATTCAAGAGCATCAACAAAGTAGCAGCTAAAAGGAATGGACTACAAGAAAGTCCGAATACCACCCTGCAATGTCGAAAAACTATTGTTTTTCCGTTTACGAACCATAAAAAGCGCAAAAAATTTCTATCACATTCACTTATCAGAATTTGTAAAAATGCTTTTTTGATATCAGAAACAACACCGATTTCACCTTCCCGAAAACTAATAAGTATGGAAGGTAACAGTTCTATTAAATTGGGCCCTGTTTCAACACTTTGATTTAAGGATGGAGAATCTTTTTTCTTAGCAGACGCATCGAAAACAGGTCTTATTCGAGTAGTGCTATGCAACTTTATCACCGGCCGATGAGGCAGATAGTGACATAGAGCGGTATCTATTTCCTTATCAGGCACTATTTCGATAATACCTTCTGCCAACCATTCTTTAAAAACATTGCTATAATCATCAAACAAACCCTGCTTTTTAAGTTTTTCTACAGCTTTTCCCAATCTCTTCGTTGCTAAATCAAGTTTAGACGGTAAGGGTGCAATATTTTCAATCCAAGGTAATCGAACTTCGTAACGTCCCTCTGATGTCACTTTAGTTGTCTTAATGAGAAAATCTAGAGTTTGTTCGTTCCTTACATTATTATTAATTTTTTCAATCGGATCCGAAATACCTAAAATATCTAAGATCCATAAGTCGGATACATTGGCCTCTTGTATAAACATTGTCGTTATCATAACAGCTGCATTTGAATTTTCGGGGGATGTCAATAATTTACCCATTACTGTCCACCATAACAAAGTTTCAAAGGCTGTTAAACCATTATTCAAATCAATTTTTCTTCCCGTTAATAACTTTCCCGCGACGTCCGCACCAATTAATACATCAATAGGACTGTTTGCATTGCCAATATCCGATAAGATTATATTATTTTTAAGTAGACGTTTAACCCATGAATAATCTTTTATACTCTGTATAGTATCGCAAATCGTATTTTGACTTAAAACAGAAAAATTACATGCATAACTATTATCTAAATTTTTCATTCTAACCTTAAACATGTCAAGTTTTTTACTTTCTGTTTTTATTCCGCCTAACAAAGAATGCGAAACTTCAATTTCATCGATATTAACGTATTTTAACTTCTGTGCAATTTCTGAGCGTATGTAAGATCTCTGAGAAGCTGTATCAATAACAGCACGAGCATCAATTTCTTCCGAATCCGAATATAATTTAACGCGTAGTGTTTGCAAATAAACTTTTGGTGTTTCACATAAGCTTGCTAAAGTATTTTCATTTGTTTTCTTTCCATCAGAAAACTTATTTGCAGAAGCGCCTTGTGATTCACGAAATCCTGGGCATAATAACAACACGTGCCTTCGGGAGCACCAATCGCAATTTAAATTTACTTTACACTTATTTGAAATATGATTACGTTTTAAGCATCGAAAGCAACAACTTGACTTTTTTAAAATTTCCTTGCGCTCATCCAAAGTTAAATTACGTGCCGTTGCACAATCTTTACTTTCATGTTCTAAGGACTTACAAAATATACATTCATACCTTTTCTGGTCTTTAGATACCAATAATACACTAGCACTGGGAAGTTCTTTGGTCTTTTCCTTCGATTTTGTTTTCTTTGGTGTTTCTTGATCCGTTATCAGCCCAAAACCAGACATTGCCATGTCAACGCGCACCTGATTTTCGACCTCTAGCCTTAGAAACTCAAGTAAGCAAGTTAGTCTATCTTTACCTTGGAGCTGCCCAGCTTCTAGTCGTTCTTTAGATTCTCTTTGTCCGCTACGCTGCCATGCAATCAAAATTTCTTCGGGAAGAGAAGACTCAACCAGTGGATACAGCATTGCAGCGCACTTATCGCTCGTTACGCCCAACGTCTCTAGTGCTCGAATATATGACTCGACTTTATCATAAGTACTCGCAAAGGACTCTTTTTTGTTTCCCCTTAGAGCGTTTTGTAGCACCAGTCCAAGTAATTCACGAACGTAATATTCCACGATGATTTCATCGCGCCCAAAACGGCTTTTCAAACTGGAAATTACTTTTCCATAATTTTCTGCTGTGGGTGGAAAACTGCTTACAAGATCGTTGGCCCTAGAGCCTGGTACAGTAGCTTGTAGTAAATATTGAAATTTATCTTCATCGCGTATTGTTGAATCTTCATGCACCTTTTTGTAAACACTCCAAAATGGTAGCCACTCCTTTATGTAGCCATTGAATTTTGGCAACTCAAACTTTGGCAGCTTCAATATTTTCGACACAACAGTTGACGAAGAATTTCTCGGAATTGGATCACTTACAGCACCCGGTGCTAAATTTTCTGCTTTTATTTTAGCTGCTAAATAAAGCGATCTGTAAATATCACCCGATTCCATTTCTTTTTCAATCTCGTCATCCAGTAATTCTGATTCGAAAAGCATCTTATTATACGCAGTTTGTGTGCTTTCCAGTTCCATCATTTTGGCTTCAAGCATTTGAAAAGCAAGCATCTTATCCTCGTGCGTACACTCTTCGGTCAACTTTGCCATGAAATTTGTATTTGCTTTTGTGACTGCTGTCCTTAGCAGCCGTCGTTGTTTTTTGACTGTCTCCATATCCAACAACGAAAAAACTATAGCTTGTAAAAAACCACGTTCCAAAGACTTTTAAATTTGTCCTGTCACGGTCGCCACAATGTCAAGGAACACGGTTATCATAAAATAAATACAAGCCAAGTATAAATAATATGGAGTTCTTTTATTTCATTCAAAAAACGCAAGCTTACTCTAACATCAAAATTAATTCTCTCCTTCAATATACGTATACATAAAAGTTCAAAAAGCGTACAGAAAGTTCTATGAACTTCTATTTTCGATACTCGCTTCTTTCAAGCGTTGCCACTTAAGTTCTTTTCTTACATAAAAACACAGAGTGTGTAAGAAACATACAAAAAATATTCATGACTTAAAAGTATTCACGACACCATCAAACATCAATTACAAAACAATTTATGAGCGTCCACATCGAAGTAAACTGCATGAAATCCTATTTAAAATGAAAAATTTTCACTAGGCTTGATAGTCAGTTCACACAGGTTATATGGTTGGACACTACCAGCAGAAAAATCAACAATTTTTGAAATCCATCCAACATGTGTGTCAAGCGGTCGTTCCTAGAGTTTACTTTATCGAACATTGATGTTGTCAAGCCATGTTGGACAGCATGGGTGATAATGTGAACTTGGTTAATTGAATGTGTTAGTTAGTGTGTGTGCCTTGGATTTTGTCTTTCACATGGCAATGCAATGGAATATTTATGGAAGAGAAAACAACAACTCTAGATCTGTGAAGAACGTGGCTGGGCAAAACGCACCGCGCGCGGGACTGAGGCAAAATCAGAATAACTTTTCATATACGTATGTATATAAAGTAGAGAACGTAAAATTTAATTTAGTTTGCTTTGAAAAGCGAACAAAGCACAACTATACATGCATTGGAGAACATTTAAGAGAAACACACGTGTAGTGGTGCCCAGCTCTGGTGAAGAAGAATCAAAATTAACTGTAGTTCTATTTAAAAAATATTAAATTGTTTGCCTTCGCAGAAAAACAGGCTACGCGTACAAAGTCGCGGGCATCTTCTAGTAATTAAATAAAATTTTTAATACAATATTCATATTAATTTTTGAGGAATACATATCAATTTTTCTTAAAACTTTTGCTTATATTTGTGCTAATAATAACAATAAACTAACTTTATTTACAGTTGAAAAATCATGCCTAGGAAATGTGTAATGGAATGTGATGGAGTGAAAAGGCTGTTTAAGTTTCCGGACAGGAACAAACAAAGAGAAAGGTACGTGAAGTTATTTAATGCATTTCCTCATTGAAATTTTGGCTAAAGTTTACTTAACCGCAATCCATGATTTAGCTTAAATGAACTTTAGCTCCCACTCGCCAAATTTTGTTAAACTGAACTTATGTGCTTTTTGGTTCTAAGGAGAAATATACAATCAAAAAGCGTCGGTAGAATACAGTTTCGGAGGAGATATAGCCATCGCAAGTTGCGAATACATATTCTGTATATATGTATGTAAAAATCAATTGCTGTACATTAGTGTCGCAGAGACTCGAGAATGGCTTGACGGATTTGAATTTTTTTTTTGTTGTGTTCGTAATTGTCTATGTTTATAGCAAATGGTTTGGAAAAATGTTAAACAAAATTCGGAAAATTGCAAAAAAAGTGATTTTGTGTTTTGTATAGGGGTCATTCCATCTATAATTTGCCTATTTATACCCTGACGTGTTTTAAATAGGCTGAAAATTTTTTGAGTGGTTAAGGCATTATCTAATATATAGAAAAATATTATATCAAACTTTTTCGACCAATAGTTTTGATAAAAAATTAATTTCTTAACCCTGTACAGAGCCGCTCGTAAATAACACAAAAACTTGAATGATAAATATAAACAAACAAACACAATTCAAATTCGCTTTCATATTATTTTTAGGTAGCTGTGTACTAGTAGATGACAAAAAAAAACTGCAATTTTGGAAAAATTAATTCCTCAGCGTTATATATACACTGAAAGAAAAAAAAAATTACGTTCCAGGAAAGCATCGAATTCTCAAATACTCCAAAATCGATTTCAGCTTTTTTAGGCTCAAAATTTCAGAACATATAGGAGTACCATCCCTTAAACTTTCATTCATGTTTTTGCATCCTATTTGATTTGACAAGCATTTTACTAAAGATTTATGAAACTTGAAAATAAAATTAGGATATTCCATTGATACTTTTGTTAATTTTTCGATGTTTTTTTTGTAATTTTTATAGCATTTTCAAACTTTTTAAATCTTCAGCTTTTTTCAATTTTTAAAAGCTTATCAATTTTTTTAAGTTTTCTATTTTTTTGAAAATTTCAAAAATTTAAGAAATATTTAAAATTTTAAAAATAGAAAAATTTCAAAAATTGGCATAGATTGAAAAAAGCTGAGTTTCTCAAAATGTTCAAAACATATAGGAGTACCATCCCTAAAACTTTCATTTATGTTTTTGCACCCTATTATATTTGACAAGCGTTTTAGTAAAGATTTATGAAGCTTCAAAATAAAATTTGGATGTTCCATTGATACTTTTGTTAATTTTTCGATGTTTTTTTGCAATATTTATAATATTTTCAAAGTTTCGAAATCTCCAGCATTTTTCAATTATTAAAAGTTTTTCAATTTTTTTAAGTTTTCTATTTTTTTGAAAATTTCAAAAATTTATGAAATATTAAAAATTTTAAAAATGGAAAAATTTCAAAGATTGGCATAAATTGAAAAAATTAACTTTTTCAACTTTTTTTTTGAAATTTTTCCACTTTTAAATTTTTAATATTTCAAAAAAATAGAAAACATAAAAAAATTGAAAAAAGCTAAAGATTTCGAAACTTTGAAAATATTATAAAAATTGCAAAAAAACATCGAAAAATTAACAAAAGTATCAATGGAATATCTACATTTTATTTTTAAGCTTCATAAATCTTAACTAGCTTTTTTTTTTAGCTACCTAAAAATAATATGAAAGCGAATTTGAATGGTGTTTGTTTGTTTATATTCATCATTCAAGTTTTTGTATTATTTACGAGCGGCTCTGAACAGAGTTAAGAAATTAATTTTTTTATCAAAACTATTGGTCGGAAAAGTTTGATATAATATTTTTCTATATATTAGATAATGCCTTAACCACTCAAAAATTTTTCAGCCAATTTAAAACACATAAAAATATTGGTGACTCTACAGTGTGGCCCATAATAACTGTCAGTAAAACAAAGTGTTATAAAAATTAAAGTCGTCTACAATATTTTTTTTTATTTATCACAAACGTTTAACAACATTCTAAAATTTATTAAATTAATGATGAAGTTCGAAACTATCACCCTTTTCTTTGCTTACAAGACGTAAACCTTTGAAAACGATTCACTGGCGGCAGGCACCATTTTCTGCCCCATTTCGTCCCAAACCCTTGTCAAACGCTGCTTTAACCCATCAAACGTTAAGTCTTTTGTTTACTTTACTTTACCTAGCATATGGCCCATACTCAAAAATCTAATGTCTTGAGATCCGGTAATGATGCTGGACATTCTTCCGCAGAGAAATCAGGCAAATTTTTCGGCCCTTTTCCTATTTGAGATACTGCTTCCCACACCTTGATTTTGGTCACGTTTTAATATCGCTCAGAAGTCAATTCATCTTTTGGAGCATTCGCAAAACTTCACACGGTTACTCTGCTGGTTGTGGTTGTCTTGCAGGAAGAACAGATTCTCTTCCGAAAATATTATTTCATCTCCACCGTGCCAGTCAAGTAGCTCTTTACTTTTTGTAACAGGTAATTGCTTTTGCTTATTAGTTAGCCCATGAAGGCGTTAGTTTTTATAGGCTTTGGAGCTTAAGAAGCTGCTTGGAAGTTTTGAATATTTTCATATCCTTTGCTACAGAACAGGCTGATTGAGCAGGATATCGTCATGTCACTTGTTTTATGATGTCATATGTTCGCACAGTCCGAGTGCGTACAATTTTTTTTTAATCTTCGATCCTCTCGTTTCCTTTTATCGTTTTATTGTCTTATGCATAAATTTTTCTGCTATTCCGAGTGGTTTTAGTGTTTTAATGATTTCTATTATTTTTTTTTTTTAAAAAATTATAACTAACATTAGCCACTTTACCTTTCATGGCGCTTCTGAGTTTGACATAAAGAATATTTTTTCCCCGTGTACTTTCGTTGTGTACAATTAAATTTTGAAAAGCAATGCTTCCTTAGATAATAAAAAAATCAGGTTTTCAATTTTTTTTGGAACAGTGAAGTTTACTGACAGTTATTATGGGCTGCATTGTAATTCATGTATTCTAGGGTTAAGATTTATTATTTAAATTTTTGCTTTTTAATTCTTTTTAACCAAATTTTTACTACTGTTTTTTATTTTATTTCATAAGAATCTATACTGTTTTATTTTTATCATTTAGTTATGACTTAATTTTTTGTATTTTTATTTTCATTACAAATTTTAGTCATTATTTTATTGGTTTTCCTTTGCTTTTTGCTTCGCATTTAATGCAAACAAACTGAAGCTTTTTATTTTGTTAACGTTTAGGTGGAATGCGTCTGTAAGTCTTATGGGTGCTGATGTTAGCATTTATGGAGACATGTTTGCTTGACAAAGACATTTTTCAGATAACGTGTACTGTTACAAAAATATCAGATATGATACTGTTCCAGATTTGTTTTTAAATAACTTAAATGTTTGCAATTATAATACACCAGTACTTAATGCAACTGGGGACTCAAATTTTTTTCAGAAGTGTCAGGACCTTTTCTCACTTCAACATGTGATGTTAAATCATTTGAAAACTGTCCCAAGGCTACTCATTCGCGTAGATCTCTATTTCCGTCACTAGAATACTCTTCTGAATCATGTTTTAATCAATCAATAGTTTTAGATGATTCTATGCCTTTGATTGATGGAAATCCTCCATCCAGAAATCCAGATAACAGTCTTTTATGTTTAGCAGAAATTTCTTCTGATTTTGAGGATCAAAATTGTTCGACTGTTATCGACAGAGATATTCAGGGAGTTCAAAATTTGAATGATTATACTTCGAGAAAGCTTAAAATGCTTCACGAGATTAATGATTTAAAGCATAAAGTTAATGACTTAAAAGATAATGTTAGTGATTTAAAACAGGGGTTGACAGCGCCTAACTCTTTGCACACTTCTACAACAACTTCGTATTGTTGTAATTCGCCGAATCACAGGCGCAGCTGCACCAAAACAATTCAACCCTTGCGTGTTGTTGCTTTGCATGTCATTGTTGGTAAATACGTAGCGCTTGCGACTGCGCACACTTCTTGCTATGCTTTGTTTGTTGTTGGTAATTTTTGTTTTTTGTTGGTAATTTTGCGTTGTGTTTCGTTACCAGCTATTAATAAATATAAATTCACTTGTGCGGATGCATTGAAAGAAATCAGTGGATGAAATAGAAATATAGTATTTGAAATAGGTACTTGCAATATAATTTAAAACTAGTTCATCCAAATTATAATATGTATATGTCAATGAATAATATGACAAAATAACTTATACAAAATAGCGAGAAAAAAATTTGCAGAGCATTGGGAATATGAATATTTTTTTATGAATAATACAAGAGTACGGAAACCTCAGTCCATTATTTGCAAACATTTAATATCTGAAATGAGAGAGAGCAACATTAAAAGGCATTACATAACAAAGCACATAGAAAACTATAAAAACTTGGAAGGAGTCCCCAGACACGACCTCATTGCTGAATTGAAATCAATGCTTAGTTGCGAAGTATCTACAGAAAATGTGGAAGTTAACTTAGCAGAATGTACACTACGCGCTTCCTATATAGCAAGCTATAATATTGCAAGAGCGCAAAAGCCACTGACAGGTGGACGCTTTTTAAAATCCACATGCATGGATATGATCAAGTGCTTTGGCCCTGCTGCAATAAAAATAGCTACTCATATAGATGCCGTACCATTTTCAGCACCTACGGTCAAAAGAAGGATAGGTAGCATAAGTCAGGAAAATAACCAAAAATTGACGGAGAAAATACTTTCATGTGCAGCATTTTCATTAGCCTTAGATGAAAGCACTGATGTTACGGATGTAGCTCAGCTCATAATTTTTATAAAATTTGTTGATAAAGATTTTAATATAGAAGAAGAACTGTTGAACTTGGTTCCATTATACAATGCCACTAAGGGAGAAGATATATGTATTTAGGGCTGTAGAAGTATCCGTAGAGTCTATAAATGGATTCCAAAAATTGAGCTCTGTATGCACAGATGGTGCTGGAAGTATGCGTGGAAAAGAATGTGGCTTATTGGGTCAATTAAAAAAACGAAATTTGAACATTCCATTTTACCATTGCTTAATTCATCAAGAGTCCCTATGTGCAAAAGTTATTGGATTGACTGACACTATGACTACAGTAATCCAAATAACTTACAGAATAAGAGCAGGTCACAACGCATTAACACACCGCCAGTTTCAAGCCCTCTTATTGGAATTAAATGCAGCATATGGAGATTTAACAATGTTTTCTGAAGTTCGTTGGTTAAGGTGTCTCCAACGATTTTTTTCACTTCGTAAGGAAGTTTTAATATTTCTTGAACGAAATGTTAAAAACTCTGTAGTATTTCAGCAAAAGTTAAAAGACGAGAACTTTTTAGCGGATCTTGCATTTTTAACTGACTTTACGGCAATTTTGAACTCGCTAAATCTTCATCTACAAACACCCAACCAATCCATCATTGACATGGTATCATCAATTGAAGGTTAAAAAAAAAAACTGCGCTACTTACAAGTGGAGTTGAACGCAAACCGACTCCAAAACTTCCCATCCTGTTCTTTAATTAAGTCAGATCACCCAAGCATCGTGTTTGAGTCTTAAGCGGCCCTCACACCATCAATATTACTGACAGTATTTACATTACTGTCAGTGTACCCCTCACACGGTCAGTATTGTTTATTGTTAGTAATCAGTTTTTTTGACATTCGACTGGTGAAGGTGCAAACTATGCTCCGGCTATGTGACCGACAGCCGAAAATGGCATGCCACTTTTTGGGGCAGATTCCATCCAAACTTGCACCACGCCTCCAGCTAGGCATCGGACGACCATACCCTTGGACGCAATGTTCCATGCCGCTGAATGAGGAACTTTTCCAAGTTTCTTCCAAGTTACGCTGCCTCATCGTCTATCTGCCACAAAATGGGACATGCCACGCCCCCTCCCAGGATTTTGCGTCCCGTGCCTACTTGCACCCTCTGAACAACTTTCAGCCGGATCTGCCCCAAAAAAATGCATGCCATTTTTTGGCCACTTTTCTGTGCAAATAATACTGATGAACTGTCAGTATTCACCTCACACCATCAGTATTACTGTCAGTATTTAAAAACTTCGTCAGTAATATCCGATTTTTTCATCAGTCATCAGTATCGTTTTTCTATACTGACAGTACATCAGTACTCACCTCATACGATCAGTAATACTGATTGTGGGAGGGCCGCTTTATGCTCAACAAATAAAAAGAATGGAATTGGAATTTGGCAATCGTTTCAAGGATTTTGAAGAAATTAAGTAAAAAAAATTGAACTTTTTCTACGACCAACAAAATGTGACATTTTAAAGCAAAACCAACAAATTCACTTAGAACTTTTATATCTTCAATGTGACTTAAGTTTACTGGCTTTAAATGAAACAGGTATTTCTTTTTGGAGGCAAGTACCTGACTATAAATATCCGCTGCTTAAAACTTGTATCTATGTTCGCAAGTACATATATATGTGAATCAGCATTTTCTCATATGAAACACATTAAAAATGTATATCGAAATAGACTTCCAAATACAAACCTTTTAAACTTATTAAGAATCGCACTTCTGCCGGAAGATTTTAATTTTGATGAATTTTTCCTGAAATCATAATAAATTGTTTTTTTCTATTTTCAAGTCCAATGTCTTCTTTTTCATTTTTTTCGTTATTTTTTTTTTTGCGCTTCATGAATTTCAAGATTTAATGCGCGATTTAGGGTCAAGTCCTGCATATTTCTTTTCTTTCAGTGGGTAGTTCTTCACCAATATGTTGTGAATTGAAAAAATATAAATAACATAATAACAAAAAAAAAAAAAATTAAAACAAAAAAAAAAATATTGAAAAAAAAAAACAAAAAAAATATTTTAAAAAAAATTACAAGTAACATTTTAACAGTGTACACATGAATTGGTGCGCTGCCATGTGCGCGTTGTTGCTTTTATGTGTTTTTTTATGCTAATAATTCATTATTGTACCGTATCCAACAATTTGTTGTTGTTGTTGGTTTTTTATTGTAATAGCTGTTGCACTCTTGAAATAAAATCCTTGTCGACCACTGATTTAAAACATAAGATTCGTGAGCAAGACTTGGATTTGGAAAACCGCGAGTTAGAAATAAAAAAAATTCGTTTTGAATGTGAACAGTTAAGGGCTGGCCTTGGCTCAAGCAAAAATTACGAGCAATCAACTGAAGAACTTTGCAGTAAACTTCCTCATCAAGTAGCGCTTTGCGTAAGAAATTGCCTTCAAAATAGGAGTCGCAAGCCAAACGGGCGACGGTATAGCGATATACTGAAGACAATGGCCTTGGGAGTTTACTTTTTATCGCCCTTAGCTTATCGCTATTTGCAAAACAATTTTTGTTGGCCAGAAATACGGACTCTTTAGTTTCGTTCAAGATTGGCCAAGGTCTCCGGGGAACACACACAGTAGCCTTAAAGCTTTGGAGTTGCGAAGCCGGAGTTTCTCTGCAGAGCAGAAATGTGTTTCACTATGTTGCGACGAAATGGCTTTAAAAGTGCACTGTTATAGGGACAAAGTTATTGGTCTAGAAGACTACGAAGATGAAAGCCGTACATCTCGATTAGCCTCTAGTAGAAACACGCCTTATCATCTTTCTTCGTACAAGGTGCATGTAGCGGAGAAATAGTTAAAAAATATGTTTTCAAAGCCATTGAGCAACTTCAAAGCATTAGGTTGACTGTGGTCCATTTTGTCTGCGATCAGGGGTCTAGTTTTGTTAGGTTTCCCAAATTAGCGGGGGCAACAGAGGCCGATCCTTTTTTCATTGTTAATGGACAGAAGATCTGGTTTTTCTTTGATTCAAAACATCTTATTAAAAGTACGCGCAACTGCTTTCAAAATCCAAAAAATACGGATATGTTCGATAACGCTCCTGTAGCATGGACTGATGTTGTTCATTTTTATAATTCAGATTCCACTTTAGAATATAGATGTGCTAATAAGCTCACAGTATGTAATGGTAGAGGTTAGAGCACATAGTGCTACGTTAGTTCACTGGGAAATCAGATGCCGGGGCGGGACCCATTGAATGAGCTAGCAAAGCAGTCGGCTGGGGAGGTAAGTGACAATCGATTTCAGCCAGAACCCAATACAACTTTATTTTAGAGTCCCTAAATTATTTTGTACAAAAAAATATATGACTGAAGCTAAATAATCTAAAAGGAACAAATTTGATCATATTCAAAAAAAAAAAAAAAATAACAAACGCCGAAACCCGATATGATCAGAAAACTACAATAGAAACGCAAAGGTACTTTTCTCAAATGTCTTGGTATCGCAAAAATGTTGGTGCGATACGCGCGTCTTTACCCACCCTTCCATGATTCTGTGAAGCCCAAAAGTTGGTCAGAATCCCAAAAAAAAAACGCTATAATTTATTCGCTTACCCCATTACCCAAGGAAAGCTATTAGGATTTATTCAGACATTATAGTTACTTTTATTCAAAATACTTTATAAAATTCAAGCGATTCTACGGTCATTCTTATTAAAAGAAAATCGTATTTAAGTTCATGACAATTGAAGTTACAGATAAATTCTACATATCGCACACATTTAGCTAAAGAGGCACAACTCAAAATTTTCAAATTTTCAGAAAACGCAAAAAACTGTTTTGAGCTTGTGAACTATTTTTTATAAATAAAGTGTGAATTATTAAGATGCAGGTAATAATAGGATATGGTTGGAAGCCACGTCGCAATCACAACAACTTGAACTCTCCGACACTAAAAAAAGGACACTTTTGTATATTGAAGCGTAATTTCTATTGCAACATGAAGAAAGACATAACTGTTTTTTGACACCAAAGTACAGCAAAAAACGAGCTAATCTCTTTCGTGCTGACAGGTATGTGTATGATGAACAGTTTTAACAAGTAAACTCGAAAATGGGAAATTTTGAGTTGTGCCTCTTTAGCTAAATGTGTGCGATATGCATATCTTTAGCATTTTTTTTACCAAAATGTATGTATGTATATTAGGGTGGGTCAAATTTTTTCGCGACAAAGCGTCTAGCAAAAACGTAATATACGGAAAATTCTAAGAAAATTTGCAAAAGAAACCATGGATCCAAAATCAATATCGAGCCCCCGATTTTTGCAGAGAACATTTTTGTTTACATTAAAAAAAATATATAAAATATCATTGTTTTTGCTTTCAAATTGATGTTTTAATTAAATTGTACAGTTGGAAATGATCGTGTATTGCGTGTGTTTGGTCGGTTCGGATCAGTGTTTCGAACCGTTTTTGTACTTTTGGATTGGTTCGTCAAAACGGTTTTTTTTTTTTAACCGGGTTTTTGGTTCGATTCAACGGTTCGGGAATTAAAAAAATACTATGCACATTTGTATTATTTTTATTCCGTAACAATCCAAAAGATGAAGCTATGATTAATTACGTACTTATTAAAAAATTGTTATTTGACAAAAAATTGATTAACAATAATCAGTTGAGATAGATGAGAGAATATCTTCTAACAAGTCCTCTTCAATATTTCCCCGCAGGTCTCCGAGAGTAAGTTTTAGGGTGGAAAATGCCCTCTCTACTGAAACCTGGGTTGCTGGAACGCCAAAAATCATTTGAGCTAATTCAGATAATTCTTTGTCAGTGTAGTTATTCTAAAAGTTCAAAACATCAACATTATTTGAAAGCCGCCTTGTATTATCAAACGATTTGGTATTATCTATTAATGAGTTATACATTTCATGCTTCCCTATTTCTTTGAAAATTTCATCAATTTCCATATTTAACAAAAGAAAAAATAAAAAAGTGAGGAAAACTTGTCTATTGAAAATTGGTCAGAATGAACCCTTATAAACAGTGGTTTGGTTTTTGGCTCGGAACAAACATTTGTGAAAAATTTCGTTTCGATTGACTCAGCGAATTAGTAAAAAAAGTGGTTTTCCGGTTCAGAACCGGTTCACTTCCCTGTAATAAATATTATACAGAACATTTTATTTTTTGCAGATGAAATGATGAAGGTCTGTAAAATTTCTATTTAGGGTGCATATTTAGAGTGACCCTCATACAAATTTTTTTTTAATAGCATTTTCCCAAACACCACTGCATCGATTCACATGGAATTCACACTACGTAGCTTTTATACTATACATGGTTTAGTCTATAAAACTTTGATTTAAGGTGCAGATTTAGGGTGGCCCTCATACAAATTTTTTTTTAATAGCATTTTCCCAAACACCACTCCACCGTTTCACATGAAATTTACACCACGTGTCTTTTATATTAAGAGACATAGTTTAGTTTATGACACTTTTGTTTAGGCTGCATATTTCGAGTGGCCCTCATACAAAAATATTTTTAAAATAGCATTTTCCCAAAGACCACTGCATCGATTCACATGGAATTTACACCACGTAGCTTTTATATTAAGAGACATGGCTTAGTTTATAAAACTTTTTATTTAGGGTGACCCTCATACAATTTTTTTTTAAAAAAAGTCATTTTCACGAAGACCGATTAATCGATTCACCCCGAATTTACAACAAGTAGCTTTGATATTAAGTGACATGGTTTAGTCTATAAAACTTCTATTTAGGGTGGCCCTCATAGACATTTTTTTTATAAAAGCATTTTCACAAACACCACTCTGTCGTTTCACATGAAATTTACACCACGTGTCTTTTATATTAAGAGACATAGTTAAGTCTATAGCACTTTAGTTAGGCTGCATATTTGGGGTGGCCGTCATAAAAGAATATTTTTAAAATAACATTTTCCCAAAGACCACTGCATCGATTCACATGGAATTTACACCACGTGTTATTTTATATTAAGAGAAGAAAAACATAGCTAAGTCTATAAATCTTTTATTTCGGGTGCTTACCAAGGGTGGCCCTTATCCAAAAATATTTTTAAAATAGCATTTTTACAAAGACCAGTCCATCGATTCACATAGAGTTTACACCACGTGTCTTTTATATTAAGGGACACTGTTTGGTCCATAAAACTTTTATTTAGGGTGGCCCTCATATTTCATATCATAAAATATTTTTAAAAAAATCAATTTTACCAAGACCGGTTATTCGATTCACACCGAATTTACGCCAAGTAGCTTTCATATTAAGAGGCCCATTTAATCCTACAAAACTTTTATTTATTTTAAAATAGTATTTTCACAAAGACCACTGCATCGACTCACATGAAATTTACACCACGGTCTCTTATATTAAGAGACATCGTTTGGTCTATAAAAATTTACACCACGTAGTTTTTATATTAAGAGGCTTAGTTAAGTCTACAAAACTTATATTTAAGGTGGCGCTCATACAAAAATATTTTTAAAAAGACCACTGCATCGTTTCATATGGAATTTACACCACGTGTATCTTATATTAAGAGACATTGTTTGGTCTATAAAACTATTATTTAAGGTGGCCCTCAAACATAAAATTTTTTGAAAAATTAATTTTCACGAAAACCGGTAAATCGATTCACACCGAATTTACACCACGTAACTTTTATATTAAGAGGCATAAGCCTACAAAACTTTTATTTACGGGGGCCCTCATACAAAAATATTTTTAAAATAGCATTTTTACAAAGACCTCTGCATCGATTCACATGGAACTTACACCACGTATCTGTTACATTAAGAGGCACAGGTATGACCGTGCAGTACCACGTCTTCCATATGGGGTAATAAAACACACGAAAACGCCACCTGAAAAAATTTTTGGCTCCGATTTGAGTGAAATTTGGCATGATTGTAGTATTGATGTCTGGCAATAAAATTGTGTTTAAGATTTTGCCCTAATATTATTTGTTGCTAGATACGCGTGCATGAAATTCACGATTTTCGTACTTTTTCAGAATAAGTGTTTTTTTTTTGAAAATTCATAGCTTACAGCAAACTTTATCAATTAATAATTGGTGAACGTACATTTTTAGGTTTTTACTTGTACTTTTCAAAAAAAAATATTGATTTTGAAAAAAAAAATTTTTTCACAAAAATTTTGCGAATTGAAAAATATTTTTGCATTTTTTTTTAAAAAACCATATTTTAAAATTTTTTTTTTTTTTTTTGAAAAAAACTTTGATTTATTCTGCGATTAATGCCGTAAAAATTTTCGTGGGAAAAAAATTATTTATATTTTTTTTTAATTTTTAAAAAAAATTAAAGAGCTAAACTTCTGTAAATTGAAATGAATTTTAAAATTTTTTTTTGAAAAATCCATTTCTGAATATTTTTTTGTTTTTATAATTTTAGGGTTTTATTTGTACTTTTGAAAAAAAAATACTAATTTTGTAAAAAAAAATTTTTTCGCAAAAATTTTCAGAATTGAAAAATATTTTTGCATTTTTTTAAAAAAACCCATATATTAAAAAAATTTTTTTTTTATTTTTAAAAAAACTTTGATTTATTCTGCGCTTAATGCCGTAAAAATTTTTGTGGGAAAAAAATTATTTATATTTTTTTTTTAGTTTTAAAAAAAATTAAAAAGCTAAAATTTTGTAAATTGAAATGAATTTTTGAAGTTTTTTTGAAAAATCCATTTCTGAATATTTTTTCGGTGAACTTCAGATTACAGCTTGATACACAAGCTTTAAAATGATATGCCATAACATGAGGGCAAGTAGTAAATTAAAATATTGAGCCGCTAAGCGCGCGCTGTACTACGCGATGAAAGGCTACTGCACTGATTTTAAATTTCAGTTTTAGTTTTCAGATTAACGGCTCAAACATTTTAATTAACTACTTGCCCTCATGTTATGGCATATCATTTTAAAGCTTGCGTATCAAGCTGTAATCTGAAGTTCACCGAAAAAATATTCAGAAATGGATTTTTCAAAAAAACTTCATTTTAAAATATGGTTTTTTTAAAAAAAATGCAAAAATATTTTTCAATTCGCAAAATTTTTGTGAAAAATTTTTTTTTTTCAAAATCAATATTTTTTTTTGTAAAGTACAAGTAAAAACCTAAAAATGAACGTTCACCAATTATTAATTGATAAAGTTTGCTGTAAGCTATGAATTTTCGAAAAAAAACACTTATTCTGAAAAAGTACGAAAATCGTGAATTTCATGCCCGCGTATCTGAGCAACAAATAATATTAGGCAAAATCTTAAACACAATTTTATTGCCAGACATCAATACTACAATCATGCCAAATTTCACCCAAATCGGAGCCAAAAATTTTTTCAGGTGGCGTTTTCGTGTGTTTTACCCCATATAAGAAAAGACCTAAATTTGTGATGCAGATGAATGTGACTAGATACATATGTATATAAAAAGTACGGGCGAAAAGAAGTTGCAATGAGAAAATGGACCTTCCATATGCGAATAAAGCAACATTTTGTATGTATCAGCAATTATTTGATGCAGATGATTGAGACTTGGTAGTTATGTAAAACACAAAAGCTATAAAAAATTAAACTCATCGCACCACCAAGCAGTAAGGCCAGAACAACGTCTGCCAAGTCTGCTATACTATACTATATATAAAAGAGTAGGGATAGAAGTTGATTTCACTTTATAAATGGGCTGATTAGCTTTAACATTCCATAGCATGAGTTCATACAGCTTCGCGCCACCTACCGGAAAGGGCAGAACAACGTCTGCCGGGACAGCTAGTTTTTTATAAAAATTTCATATTAAAATCTTCTTGTTAAAAATCGGGGGCTCGATATTGATTTTAGACTCATGGTTTCTTGGTCAAATTTTCTTAGAATTTGCCGTAGATTACGTTTCTGCTAGACGCTTGGTCATGTTTTTTCGACCCGAACAATTTGACCCAGCCTAATGTATATGCTTAACATTAGCCTATAATGTCATAATCAAGAAGAGCAAAAAAAAAAAAATTTGGTATATAAAAAAAAAAAATGTTATATTACAAAGTATAAAAAAAATAAAATGTTTCTTAAATTAAACTAGTAGCAATAGTACAATAAGGAAGAAAAAGTAGCATTAAATGAATAAATGTAGTAAGTATATAATATAGACTTGTTTTGCTTTTCTTGATATAGTTGCAATTTTTGAAGTTAACAGGATAAAGTAAAATAGAATTACTGGCCAAGTTTAAACATATCAATAATTCTCATGATTGCAATTATATCATTAAAAGAAATAATTCAATTTATCCAAAACTAAAAAAAATGTATGACAAAAAGTAGTAGTTTTTTAAGGTATTAATAATTTTAATGGATCACAAAACTCATGGCTGCAAAAAACATGTAAACAGAGAGCGACAAGATCTCTACACATTACTGGCAGACGATTATAAAGAAAAAGTCTCCACTTCTGCAAAGTGAGCAAGATATTGCACTTAGCTCTTATTTACAGGATTGTTGCTGTAATTCGCCTTTTAATGAGTTCCAATCAAATTTATTTTATTTTAATTAAGCAATGTCAACTAGTAACTAAATCAAAATGTAATAGTAAAATAGTTGTTTCACTCACTCACTTATGTCTGTGAAAATCCATCGTTGAAGGCCTTCGTCGATGTTGAACCGATGAGCTGTTTTAATTGATCATTAAATTGAGCAAATTTCTTTGAATTAATTACCATATATAAAATTAGTTTTACTCATAAATATGAATGTGTGAGTAAGAGATCCCTTAATCAAATTGATTTCTGATTGATTGATCGTATATAATTAATAAGATTTTTTTTTTTGTCTAACCATTATTTCTTTCACTAATTTAGATAGTTTTTTTCACTTTTTTCGTATATTAAGGTAATATTTCTCTTAGTTAGTTAAATTCGTTAAATATTAGTATATCCGAAATGATCTTTGATTGCATTTTAGACAAGAAAAACTTTATGAAATATTTATTACAATTTATACGCAGATTATTATTCAATTTTTTTTTGTTATTTTTTTAATAAAATTTTTAACGATGAATCAAAGGAACTTGCACTTGGATTGTACTAAATTTTTTAATGAATTTTAAAGACTTTTAAATAATTTAATGTAATTTTAAGTAGTTAAAGTAATCAAATTTATTTTTTAAGGGAAAATCAAGCACTTTTTTTTAAAATTTTGTATCGCTTGTAATTTTTTTTTTTTTTTATTGTTTTATGGAAATTGCCATTTTATGCAATTTTAGCAAATTTTGCGATCTATGTTCCTTTTTTTTCTATTTTCACTGTAAGCACATATGTACATGGTTATTCGGTAGTTTTAAGGTGTAATACTGTTTCAGCACATATTTTAAATATTTCGCTTTTTTAACTTTTTGGTATGCCGATTCCACAAAACGATCATATCGGAAGATCACGCTGACTGCCAGCGACGTGACGACGTCGGTAACCCACGCTACTTTTTCATGTCGTCAAGCAAAGAATGAGTACGGATTACGGGATGAAACATAAATTTGAGACACCAATTGTCTAATAGGGTGCATGAGCCTAGAGATTTAACAAATTATGCCGAATGCAAATTATGTGAATGAAATATTTACCTGAAATATTTTGCTTTTTTGACTCCTGCCGTTTTATGGCGAACTTTAATAATTAAAAAAAAATTGCTTTAATGTTGGCTGAACTGCAAATGTTAGTTTTTCACTAAACTGAAAAAGAATTATTGATTTAATTAGAAATATTGTGTTAAGCAACTAGCATACCAAAATTGGTATAAAATTTTATAACTTTCCTATGTTTAAAGTGATAGGATCAATGGAACTTACTTGATTTAATTTTTTATTAATGAAGAGTTTTTGCTCGAACCAGAGGTCTTGGAAGCTCGCAGGAAAAGGATGCAAAGAACTTGGCTGTCCTAAGAGTTAACCTCAGGTTATTTTAGAGAACGTTCAGAAAAACATTAATATAATAATTCAGCACAAAATCGATTACAATATCGATTACATTCGTTTATGTAAATATGAGAAAATGAGGGTATTCACAATCCTAAAAAAAAAAATCTTTAGCTTTGTTCATTACAAGTACCAGGAGACCGACCAAAGTTCGGTTTTTCGTTTTCAGGTTGAAAAAGTCGAAAAAATGTAATGCAATTGAATGATATGTCGGAAATATTTAAAAAATATTGAATATGGTTGAAAAGCCGAATATATGAAAAATGTTGAAAAAAGTTGAAAGAGGTTGAAAAATGTTGAAACAGTTGAAAGAGGTTGAATAACTCGAAAAAAGTTGAATAAGGTTGAAAAATTCGAAAAAATATGGAAAATGTTGAGAAAAGTTGAAAGAAGTTCAAAAATGTTGAAACAGTTCAAAAAGGTTGAATAACTCGAAAAAAGTTGAATAAGGTTGAAAAATTCAAAAAAATAAGGAAAATGTTGAGAAAAGTTGAAAGAGGTTGAAAAAGTCAGACAAATTTGGGAAATGTTGAGAAAAGCTGAAAGAGGTTGAAAAATGTTGAAACAGTTAAAAGAAGTTGAAAAACTCGAAAAAAGTTGAATGAGGTTGAAAAAGTCAATCAAATATTGAAAGCGTTGAAAATATTTGAAAAATGTAGAAAATCGTTGAGAAAAGTTGAAAGAGGTTGAAAAATAATGAAGCAGTTGAAAGACGTTGAAAAACTCGTTGAATGAGGCTGAATATATTGAGACCAAATTTTATTAGGATCACTCCTTCAGTTTGCTAACTATGGCATCAACGTTACAATTTTGTATGGGAGGTCCCACTAATGAAATCCCATCAAAATTCATATAATTTCAAAGCTTATAGTAACCGACACCTCTACACCAAATTTAAAGAATATTACTCCGATAGCACACTAAATATAACATTTAAAGTGTTTTGCTTATATGGGAGGTGCCACACCCACTGATGCAATCTCGTCGATTTTCATTTAATTTCAAAGCTTATGGTAACCGACACCTCCACACCAAATTTAAAAAACTTGACTCCAAGAGCACACTAAATGTAGCCTTAAACATTTTTTGCTTGTATGGGAGGTGCCACGCCCACAAATACAATCCCGTCGAAGTCCATTTAGTTTCCAAACTTATGGTAACCGACATCTCTACACCAAATTTTAAAAAAAATACGCCCATAGCACACTAAATATAACACTTAACATTTTTTGCATGTAGGGGAGGTGCCACACCCACTGATGCAATCCCATCGAAATCCATTTAGTTTCAAAGCTTATAGTAACCGACATCTCTATAACAAATTTAAAAAATATTACTCTCATGGAACAATAAATGTAGCTTTTAACTGTTTTTGCTTGTATGGAAGGTGCCACGCCCATAGTTGCCGTTTCGGTGCCGTTTTCGAGTAATATCGAATCAAAGTTTTCAATTATTTATTTTAATTTTTGCCTTGTATGTTGCTAAAAGCCATTGTCCAAATACAAATTTTCTTAAGTCCGTCGATTTTTCGCCAAGAAATCCCTAAGTGCTTTAAAAGGTCTAAGTCAAACAGTTCCTTATTAAAAGTCCCTAAGTCGTTAATATGTTTGCATAAAAGTACTGAATTCGGGCAAGAAAAAAAGATGCAGGAAATAAATTTTGGAAAAGTATATCGTTCGTCTCTTAAAAATACCATGACAGGGTCTTTTAAGCCATTTTCATTCTATCGTGTTGGCGTAGGAAGAAACATTCGGAAAGAGCCTGAAGATGCGTATCAGGCTCCATTGTCTTTAAAACCTGCACAATTGAGTGATATCTAGCGTCTGCTGCAGTTTGTGCCACAAAATCAAAAATATTTCTATGGAGATATTTTATCTGCAGACGTAACTTCATTGCCAACTAAGACGGAAGTTGAGTCTGAAGATGAAATTGAATAAATTAAATACTAATGTGGGATTTTAAATGAAAGCCGCGATTTATGTTATTTGAATATAAAAATGTTTATTTAATATTAAAAAAAAAACACTTAGACTTTGCTTCTTAAAATATGCGTCCTTTTACTTCGTCGACCAATACTGTACTCTACTCGTCATTCAAATTGTTCGTTCGTTTGACGTTGCATTCTGTCTTCGTTTTTGTCAGTGTTGGCAGATCGACTTCTGCTTGAGGGAGGTCCATTAGGGTCTATTTCCACACTAATATTAGTTATTCAAAATATATTGACCAAGGATATCAAAATACAAAGATAATAATTATGAAGTAATCATACATTTCACAATGGTGACTTCTTCAATATTTAAAGTAAAGTCCCTAAGTCTAAATTTAATAGTAAAAGTACCTAAGTCAATAGATTTTGATTTAAGTCATTAGTCTTAAAATGTTTATAACTCAATGTTTATTTTACCAGCAAGAATGACTGGTGGCTTCAAATAAAGCTTGATTAATTTACCAATGCTGTAGTGTTTTGTTTTTCCTTTACTCATAACGGATATATTTCCAAATCAGTTTGTAACATAAATACTCAAATATCTCCAAACACATTATTTTGACTAAGGGACTTCTTTCACTGGGCCGTTCAATTACACATTAAATACACATCTTTTGGAAAATAACAGTACAGCTCTTAATTGACATGTGTAAGATAGAGAATACTGTATTAGAATTTTTTAGTGTTAAAAAAGTCCCAACAAAGTTCAATTCATTTAAATTCAACGGTATCTAAAAGAAGACGCTAGAATGAAACGCAAATCAAAAGCCAAACACGGAGAAAAATTTTGAATTAATTAATCCAACTTTTAGAGAAAAAATTATATTTTAGATGCTAACTTTAGTTTATGGGACAACCAGCAAAAACTCGTTCAAGACACTTGGAAATCAAAAAAACGTTCGAAGGTTGTAGATGAGCTAGGCATACCCAATGTAATGCCGCCAGAACTATTTATTTAAAAAGTCCGGTTGCTAGACTTAAAAATGTCCTCTAGAACTGTGGGTTGAAGGATACTATATGAGCTCTCCCTAGCTGAAAACCGCAATAAAGTACTTAACAGTGATGGCGACATCTGTTCCATCTGAGCGTGTTTTTTTCTACTGCAGGGAATATTGTCACCAATAAAAGAAACGTCTAACGGGTGATAAATTGGACAGATTACTTTTAAATATGTACTTTGAATAACATGGTTATATGTATTACTTACAAAATGTGAGCAGTTTTCGTTTTTTAAATAGAACTTAAAATAGTTTATTACACAGTGGCGTTGTAATAATTGAAAGTTAAAGCTCGGAGGAGAGAAATAAAATAAAAACGGCAATAGAAAAAAATCTAAGTGAAAAATATGAAATTAAAGTCCCGAAGAAAATAAATCCAAAAATATTGTTGACATACATGAAATTTAAAAACAATGAAGAAACATTTGTGGAAAAGTTAAAGAAACAAAATACTCTAATTGCTAATAATGAAATCAAATTAAACAAGTATGTACTACGAAGTTTAAAGAAACGATAAAAAATATTTTAGTGCTGTATTAGAAATAGATTCTAACACATTCCCAAAAGTGATTCAAGCCGGAAAACTCAATATAGGTTGGGAACAATGTAAGGTTGTAGATGGCTTAGAAATAACATACTGCTTCAAATGTAAAGGCTTTAATCACATAGCAGCACACTGCACAAAAGAAAAAATATGTACAAAATGTATGGGAAAACATAACACAAGAGAGTGCACGAAAGAACAAACAGTAAAATGTATAAATTGCAAGCGAGTAAATGAAAAATTAAACCTGGGAGTAGACGAAAACCATGTAACATTCAGTAAACTTTGTCCAGTGTACCACAAACGACTAGAGGCAAAAAAGAATAGAAAAGGTTATTAGCAATCAAACTCAATTCTAGGTATTTACACTATTATACGAGGCCTAATAAATAATTTCGTTGAAGTAGAAACTATAGCCGATAGCATAAAATATGAATTTATTAGAGGTGGGTAAAATCGTTAACTATCTCTTTGCGAAACATCGACATCGATAAGAACTGATTTATTTTGAAATATAATATATGCATAATATATTTTAAAATAATAACTTTTTCATAAACAATGGACAGTAACGTATTGGATAAATAACTACGTTATGTGAGATCAATAAACGCTTTGTGCGAATCACTATATGATATGGTACTTGAATGGTGCTCGAATCAAACGTAAAATTAGTGAAATTAAAATAAGACATGCTCATAATTTTGTTTTAAAAATAGAAGTCGTTCTGCCAAATCAGCTGACAATTGGGATCTTCGTTCAGAAATTATGTTGCCGGCAGTAGAGTTAACTCTTTCGGAGGAGACAGAAGACGATGGCACAATTAAATATTTTAACGCAATTGTTTGCAAAGCTTTGCATGACGAATAATTCATCCAGTATTTAATGATGTCCGTATTTTCATCAACCAGTGGTTCCTCCATATATGTATTGAAATTGACAATTGCCTGCGAAGTTCCAGGGATCGTCGTAGGGACACTCGTGGTCCGATATTTGTGTAAAAACGAACAACGTCCCGTTGTCTGCTGCGAAGATATTTGCTCCTTAATTTGTTCGGCCATCATACCTAATTATACCTGCAATCAAAAACTTGTCAAGAAAAATAGAATACAAAATTTTATTGTCACATCTACAACCTCAAAAGCGCGGCAAAATCGCGAATATTGTCGTGAAAACTCTAGGATATCGGATTCGAAGAATTGGCATACTTTTTTCAAATAGAAATATAAAAACATATTCTTGGTCTTATCGATGTACTATCGATTGAAATCGGTAAATTTGGAGAAACTATCGATATTTTTTCTTAACGATTTTACCCACCTCTATAATTTATAGCACTATCAGAAACACACCTTACAGAGAATGTGGATGAAAATAAAGTAAAGATTAAAGGCTTTAAAAGGATATCGTGTCTGTCAACTAGAACCGGTGGTGCAATAATATATATTAAAAATGGTTGGACGGTAAAAAGCATAGATAGGAGAACGATCGAAATAAAAATTTGGCGAATGACATGCAAATGCAAACTTAGAGATCAGGAATTATTTTTGATGGATATATACAGATCGCCAAGCAGCTCTGAGAAAGAATTTTGCGATTTTTTCGGAGAACACGTCGAAAAATATGCTGAAAATGCAAACAACATTATAATAGTAGGCGACATCAACATCGACTGGTGCAAAAATGATGCATATAAGCAGGAGATAAAACGAATTTTCGATGATAATGGTCTGGTCCAGAAAGTTAATAATTATACACGAATAACAAAAATATCAAAAACAATTATTGACTACGTTATAACAAATATGCACCACGTATCGTGTGAGATAAATTCGCAAGAAAAGATATCCGATCATGAATGCATAGAAATAGGAATAAGCACGAAAAAATTAAAACCAGTGAAAGACATGTCGAAATTTTGAAATATAGAAAAGAGCAATTTACAAGAGAGCTAGGTGCGTGCAATACCAAGTATAACAGAAACTGTGATTTACATAAAAATGCCTAAAATATAGAAGATTTATTAAGAACTAGTCAGAAGATTTATAACAAAAAAGAAGGCTACAGAAAATAACAAAACAAACAAATTGTTTAATGAAGAGCTTAAATCATGAATAGTTTCGTGAATAGCGTAAATGAAATCAGAGAAACGATAGATAACATAGAGTACGTAAACTACGTCAGTCATACCGAAAACAGTTTCAAATTTCGTGAAATAACGTTGCGTGAATTAAAGAACATATGCGTTAAGCTGAAAAACAAGGTTGACTTCGAAAAAATTAGTCTAAAAATTATAATTGACCAATGGAATCTAGTAGCAGTAACTCTACTAGAAGTTATTAATAGATCGTTATATACGGGCGAGTTCCCAACCACATGGAAAGACTCTATGGTAACACCAGTTGAAAAAGTTCCAAACACTAATAAATGCGAAGAATTCCGACCAATAAATTCACTAGGAACGCTGGAAAAAATTTTAGAATAAGTGGCTAAACAACAGTTAATGGAACATATGGAGAGCTCCAACACCTTATCTGAACACCAGTCAGGCTATAGAAAAAACTACTCATGTGAATCAGCAGTTAGTTACATAATCGGTGAATTGAAGGACGGCGGAACGCGGAAAAAAACAATAGCACTCTTTCTAGACTTCAAGAGGGCTTTTAAGACGATCGATCAAGAAGTTTTACTCACAAAAATGGAGATATATGGAATTCGAGGAAAAGAGTTAAAATGTTCAAACATTTTTAAGGTAACACAGAGCAAAGAACTAAAATTAACAACAGTGTATCTTCTCTCATAAAAATAAATGTGAAAGTGCCTCAGGGATATATTTTACGCGCACTTTTATTCATTATTTACATAAATGATATGCCAAATGTAGTTCAAGATAGTAAATTAACTCTATATGCTGACGACACCCTTATATATGCCGAAGGAAAAGATACAGAAGAATGTAAAAATAAACTAAAAAATTATATAGGTCAGTGATCGGCAAAGAGCGAAACTCAAATTTTCCTTTGCGCTCAAAAAAGAGGGAAATCAAAAGCGCACTCACCACTGAGAGAAATTCTTACATGTTTTAATTTGTCTGCATATATTGTATTCTTACAATTTTCATATTGCGTTCGCGGTCCTTTGTTTTAACTCTTTGAATCTATTTCTTATTTGAAGAAATTTATAAAGTGAAGTTATAAAAAATGCAGTTTTTCTGATACATTATGATATTTTCATTTGTTATTGAATATGTGGCAAGAAAATCCAGTTTTCATGAAAAATAATCTAAAAATTGGTATAGATTCGAAAAATTCCTTCGCTTCATTTCCCTTTTCACAAAAAGACTGTAGAACCTCTTTGCTTAAATCCAAAAAAAATTTCATATTCAAAAGGACGACATTGTTTCACCAATGTTAACGAAATTATGTAACTGGATTTTCGTTTGTTAAAAATTAAATCTGTTTCAGACTTTATCTTATTTTCACTAGTTGAGTTGTTAATAATTTGCTCAAAAAAGCGTTTTTTAAATTCATTAAAGTAAATTTCCCTCTTATTATCCTGTTTGTTATGAAAATCTCCATGAACAGACAAGACATGTCTTTCTATTTTCCCTTTATGTATTTCCCCGTAAAACGCGCATGCAAATCAAACATTGCGTTTGATCAAAAAATAAGGTTTTTCCCATTCTACGTTAAACATTTTTCGCAGTGCACTAAATAAAATGCGCAGCGCAAACGTACTCATTCAACGTTTCAATTGAAACTGAAGTGTTGAATTCGTTAAGTAAGAGCGAATGCTCTTCGTTTGGTCGCGGCCGGATGGGCAGCCGGTCACTGATCTAAAGGCCTAACTAAACCATGCATCGCCTAGCGTAACCTACTGTCAAATTTGAACGAAAAGCCTGTCAAATGCTTAAGAAACTCAGAGTAGACTTTTTAGTGGCTATGTTGTACTTCGTTGAACTTAAGAAGCGATGTAGCCATAGTTGCAAACGTATGGAATATTCCCACAATTGCATAAATTTTATTTTTTATATTTCCTAAATAAATTGAAATCATTTACAAAATGTTATTCAATGACATTAATTTAGATACTTAAAGCAATAAATATGAAATCCAGATATTGTTTTTATTAAATTTAAGAAAAAAATAAGAAAACATAATTGCTCATTTTGTACTATGCGTGTAGATTGTTGGGAAAAGTATTGGCAAAAGCAAAGCGTGGCATCACTGAATTGTCAAACAAATTGAAATTTTGTCTAGATTGTTTGAGTTTAATAAAAGATTGTTTGTGTTTAGTGAAAAATGGAAGAAAAATTAAAGCGTTTAAATAAACTGAAAGTGTTATTACTTGCATTGCAAGGCATATGCACAATTAAAGAAATAAGTGATCTAAAAACAAAAAGAATACGATCGTGCTCAGTCAGGGAGATAAACCGTGACAGGAAGAAAAATGGTTTTTTTGTGGTGACCTTTTTAAGGATGAAGGAGATTGACCACCAGCAATTCTTTATTTTTACACGGATGACGCCACAAATATATCAGGGGCTTACAAACAAAAGTAGACAAGTCACACATGGTAAATTTTTGAAATTTTTATGGTAACACTTTCATCGGTCATTCAGATTCAAATTTTAAATTAAATATCAGACTAAATACGCTACGTTCCAAAGCTATTTTGCTTTGAAATTACAGTTGAGCAACAGAATTGGATATGTCCTCAGATGTCACTTACAAAGCTGGTTAAGTCCACATTAGCCAATAAGAACGCTCCATTTTCAATTGCGCTCGAACGTTTTTGTGAGTGTCAGTGCTCGGTATTTTAATAAAAAGTTAGGAAAATATTGAATCATTTAAGCTTATTTTAATTGCAAATGCAAAATGAATTATAATGCTTGAGATGTACTTCCAAATAAAAGTAGAAAAAGGCAGGCACATTCGGAAAAATAGAAGACAAATGTTGCGAAGAAAGAGAGGTAATTCCAGGGCCGGATCTATGTTTACATTGCAAAACAAGTGACTTTTTGTTTTGTCTTAGATATTCAAATAAAGGGCTGCCTGTAAACTCCCTCAAAATTCGTGACATAAATTCGTTGTAGCAAATATATCACGGCGACCAGTGCACGATTGGCTCGCTGACCATTTTGCTGGTCAAAACCTATTTTTGTCACACTCTGTAGATTAACAGCAAACCATAAAAGTTTAGTTTTCTAAGTAGAGTTGTGAATACAACTACGTGCGCGTTTTTATTAGGGTTATTAAATTTAATAAAATATCATTCTTGCTTAAAAAAAAAAAAAAAAAACAAGTTAAAAAAAAGTTATATATGAAAAAGAAATGTCATTGTAAGTTCTTTATATAAATGTATATTAGAGCGGTTAAAAATAAAAACTTTTTTAATTTTTAGAGTTGTGTCAGCGGATTACAATAGCCTCATATGTCTGGACAAAGCACATTACTAGGGTTAAGGTTAATATTGAAAACTGGATTAACACCTTCTGTTTTAAGTTGTCTACCCATTTTCAAAAATATTGATTTGAAAAATGGTGCAAGTTATAGAAGTTATCAAATTTTCCAACAAAGTGGGTATGGTTTTCGGGCAATTATCGATCGAGGTACCCGAATTCATGATTAGTTTTTCTTCTCCTTCTTTCTTTCTTATAAAAAAAATTTAAAATTGACCGGAAAAAATTAAAACGTACCGATTTTTCACTTTCTAGTTGCAACACGTCCCATATTATTTCGGTCCCGTGTACATTATTGTTAATGCATTGTTTTTGCTTAAAAGAATGCCAAAACCGCATATCAAAACCGATATCTCCGTGATGTCATATTTCTATGTGTTTTTATGAATAAAGATGATTAATATTATTTCACTGATTATTATTTTACTGAATACGTCCCTGGTTTGTATGTTAGCAACAAACTTGGTTAT
This sequence comes from Tricholauxania praeusta, assembly GCA_949775025.1. Taxonomy (NCBI): domain Eukaryota; kingdom Metazoa; phylum Arthropoda; class Insecta; order Diptera; family Lauxaniidae; genus Tricholauxania; species Tricholauxania praeusta. The sequence continues at coordinate 80,730,216 of OX459031.1, forward strand.
GTCCCGTTTGCTTACAAATGAAACTAGCTATGTCCGCCATTTGGAAACAGAGTTAGATATGTCCATCCATTTTATTAAAATAACCCTTATTATTTAAAAGATACCGTGCTAAATATGTTCTTAAAATAATAAAAACATGATTTTCTTTTATTTTATTGATTTTTTCTTGGCTATAGCACGTTAACAAGTTCGTAAAGTGTTTTTCTCAGTTTTTGTAAAATCACATCTGAAGGACTTGTCTACTTTTGTTTCTAGACCCCTGATATGAGTTATTACTAAACCTCGTAAGACCGTTCCTTCAGAAAAATTCGTTGAGGGAGCCAGTGCAGCCGGAATGTCGATTGGCGGTGACTTTGCTGTAAGTTTTTTTACAAAAATTTAAAACTCAAATGTACTATAAGTTTAACTAAATCAGTTCTGAATAAAATAAACATTTATTTTTTTTCTCTTTTTCGATTTCAAAAAGATATTTGACACAAGGAACTTCCTTCCAATCACTGGCATGGTCGTTCAAGCTAGGCATAGAAACTGTTCGACGCATTATTCTTGAGACAACAGAGGTGCTTTGGAGTGAACTAAGCAATGTTTATGTGTCTCAGCCAAACGTAGAAGACTATAAACAAATTGCGCAAGATTTCTGGGAGCTGTGGAATATGCCAAACTGTATTGGATCCATTGATGGCAAACATATCGCCATTCAATGTCCTCCGAATAGCGGTAGTCAATTTTTCTGCTACAAAAAATTTTTTTCGATAGTTTTGTTGGCAGCATGTGATGCACGGTATCGGTTCACTCATATTGATATTGGAGCCTATGGAAGCCAGAGTGATGGCGGTAAGTACATATATACATATTTGTAAAAGCTATTTTTTGTTAAAATTAAACTTTTTGTATTACTTAATACAGGCATTTTTCAACTAAGTCGATTGGGAAAGAGGCTGTTTAGGAATGAGCTTCCAATTCCTCCACCAAAAAACTTACCAAACACGCAAGTGAAAATTCCACACTTCTTTGTTGGTGACGCTGCGTTCCCTTTAGGAACAAATTTAATGCGTCCTTATCCTGGCGAGCTGTTACCAATTGACAAAGATATTTTTAATAAAAGGTTGTCAAGAGCTCGTCGTACAATCGAAAATGCATTTGGTATTTTAGTGTGTCGCTGGCGAGTTCTACTAACAACTTTGCATTTGTTCCCTGAAAATGCTGAGAAAATTGTTTTGGCGTGTGTTACTCTACACAATTTTATAATGTTGAACGACACTCTTGCATCGTCCTATATCCCTAACAACTTCACCGATTGGGAGGATTCGAATGGTGACCTTCATGATGGATTGTGGCGAAGTGAAGTTGGAAGCAATATTCCTTCGATAACTCGTTCACCAAATTTACACCATTACGGTGGAAGAAGTTCCACAGAAATAAGAAATAATTTATGCAAATTTTTTACACCTAAGTAATCAAAGCCTACTTATATCTATCTCCATATCTTCATATAATCAAAATGAATTAATAAAAAATGAATCCACATTTTCTTGTTTTTATTTTAAGATCAGTGCAGTTACAATATATTTAGTTTATCACAAAATCCTTAAACAAATTTCTTCATTGACTATCTAAAATACTACTTAGCATAGTGTTTCAGTCCATATGCTGATATTGATATTAAGTAACATTTTATAAAAACTTTATATCACAGAAATCTTATAAAATTTTCTTAATTAACTAGCTAATATAATAATTATACTATTTAGTACAGTGTTTCAGTCTCTACGTTGATTTTCATATCATTAAAAAAAAAAAACTTTACATCACAATTAATTTTACATTCGATAAATTTACTATAATAGTCAGATTTAGAACCTGGCTCAAAAATGTTCTTCATTAATTAAAAATTGTCTTCATTGACTAGGTAAAATTATCACTTTCTTAACATAAATTAAAAATTGTCTTCATTGACGAGGTAAAAGTATCACTTTCTGAACATAATTTAAAAATTGTCTTCATTGACTAGGTAAAAATATATCAGTCCTTAAACATAGAGCAAAAAATTAAAATTGTCTTCATTGACTACATAATTAATATTTAAAGATTTAAGTAAAAATAAAAGCTGTCTTCATTGACTATGTAACTAATCTTAACTTAAAGTAAAAATAAAAACAGTCTTCATTGACGTTATAAAAAAGTAAAAACAAAAAAAAAGTAAAAAATATAAAAAAGTAAAAACAAAAAAAAAGTAAAAAATATAAAAATTGACCTCATGTGGATAGTTTCACACTCCGTCCCTATGTTCCATGCGTAAGCGATAAAGCTGCTGGAACATGTCAGCTTGGAACCGGTCTTTTACCACCACTGGCAGGTCCTTCATCAGACACACTACTGTCTTCATGAAGGCCTCGTCTGTTGAGGTCTGCTCCGGCGGTGAAAGAATAGATTTTTCTATATTTGCAATAGTCTCTCCAAATTTTTGGCAGAGACTATCGAGCGTAGTTTTTCTCTTCTTCGGAGGGGGCGGACTCAGTGACGTTGGCGAAGTCAGTGATGTTGGCGTACTCGTACTGTCCTCACGCAATATAGTTTGGCACGAAACAGCATCAATTTCTTCATCAATCATCCAATTATCACGAGTACTGCAACATAAAAATGTGTATTTTGAAAATAAAGAAAACTATCAAAAATGTATACTACATACCGGCGAGGTGCGAGAGAGTCCTTCAGAAACATCATCGGCTGCAGGAACCTCCATTCCTCCAGGTAGCTCATTCCACTACCTGATGGAGCTTCAATTCTTTTCAGCTCCTTGCAGAACCGCTCCCGAAGTAGCTTCCACCTATGTTTGCAGTCCGCGGCTATTAATTTACACAAATATAAAAATGAACAAGCAAACAAAAACTTGTAATATATTACATACCACTTTTATTGCATATTTCTGCAATTCCACTCCATGCCCTTTCCTTCACATTTTTATTGTAATAAAATGCGTCTACTTTATTGTACAAGCATCTTCTTTTCTCCACATTTTCTATCAATTTTAAAATAAAAGTATTTTCTACTTCAGATTCCATTGCACAATTTTTTTCTACTGTATACAATGCATAGACAGCTGATTCCGTACAGAAAGTGCGTTCAGTTTCGCTCTTTCCTTAAGCAAATGACATTTGTGCAAATTGAACGAAACTTTTTGTAAAGTACGTTGTAGCTTTGATATACGATTTGTGTGTATTCGCACACTTGCAGAAGTTGACTGCAGTCAAAGCGTGCATGGTTTAGTTGGCCCTTAAGTCAGTGATCGGCAAAAAGCGAAACTCAAATTTTTCCTTGCGCTCAAAAAAGAGGGAAATCAAAAACGCTCTCACCACTGAGAGAAATTCTTGTGTGTTTTAATTTGTTTCCATATATTTTTACAATTTTCATATTGCGTTCGCAGTTCTTTGTTTTTAGCTCTTTGAATCTATTTATTACCGAGTGGATAGGAACAAATTATTTAAAGAAAATTCATTCACAATTTATAAAGTGAAGTTATAAAAAAAGGTTTTTCCCATTCCACGTTAAACATTTTTCGCAGTGCAATAATAAAATGCGCAGCGCGAACCTACTCATTCAACGTTTCAATTGAAACTGAAGTGTTGAAATCGTTAAGCAAGAGCGAATGCTTATGCTCTTCGCTTGGCCGCGGCCAGATGGGCTGCCGGTCACTGATATAGATAGAATAACTGAATGGCTTAAAATGAACAAACTAAAATTAAACGAGAAAAAAACAAAAATAATGGGTATCAATATTAATCATGATATAATCTTAGAAGTCAATGGAGAACAAATAGAAAACGTTGAATGTATGAAATACTTAGGTATTCAAATTGATAAAAAATTAACACTGCAGCACCATATCGATTATATTTGCAAAAAAATCGGTAAAAAATAGGTTTTTTCAAACGGATCCGCAAAAAAATAAATTATGTAACAGCCGTGAACGTATATAACGCCATAATAAAACCACACTTTGAATTCTGTCCTTCAGTATTATTTACATCATGCAACCTCGGACAGATAAAAAAGACTCCAGAAACTCCAAAATAAAGCTATGAGAACAATTTTAAAATGCAATAGATACACCTCAATCAGATGGATGTTAGAAACACTGAGATGGCTTGATATTACAGAAAGCCTAGAGCTTAACACACTATTAACGGTTTTCAAGATAAGACACAAGACAGCACCAAGTTATCTCACAAATTATGTCAGAAGAGTGGAAAAGGTCCAGTCAAATAGTTTTGGAAATGCGAGTGATTTTAGAATCGAATACCAGAGATCAACAGCAGCCCAGAGGACCCTTTTCCAGAAAGGTTTTCAATTATTTAACAGCCTCAAAAATGATATAAAAAATGAATCCAATTTAAGAATTTTTTAAAGAAAATGTTTAGAATTCGTCAAAGCAAAAATGAATCAATGAATTAAAATTCAAACTTGTAAATAATAAACTGCAATATGTTTAGATGTATCAAAGAAACGAAAACTAGTCATATTTTAAGTTATAGCTATAAAAATGTTATTCAAAGTATTTAAAATACTAATAAATTTACTCAATCAATCAATCAATTATTAACAAGATTAATTTTGAATTCATTGATTTCTTTTTGTTTTGATAAATTCCAAATATTTTCTTTTAAAAATTTTTAAGTTTGATTCAATTTTAATTTCATTTATAAGGCTGTAAAATAATCAAATACCTTTCTGGGTCCTCTTGGCTGCAGCTAGTTTCTGATATTCGATTCTAAAATCACAGTTTCATTTTTAAAGATTTATTTGGCGGTCCTTATCAGTGAATGGCAATTACGAAATCACTTGAAACTTGTCTGGTCTAATTAGATTTCGTATATTCATAAATGCCGTATTTTGGTATTAAAATGTGGATGAAATGGTGGACGGCTAGTTTCGGAAACAGGCTCAAGATGCCGTACTTGCCATTTGTCGGAGTATAATTGGGTTAAAAATGTGAAAAATTAAAGAACTTTCTAAAAGAAAATAATCGATGTTTCTGTCCGATGTTTCAATGACATCGAACATCGGTCGAAGTTCGGAACATTGATGTTTGCCGTTCGATGTCGCAGCTCTAGTGTGTCCTCTTCGTTTTTTTTTTTAAATTCTCAAAATAAATACATATAAGAATTTCTGAGACCATTCGATAGTGGGGAAGAGTTTTTTTTTTATTTTTTTTTAAGTTAAAAAAATTTTTTTTTTTTCAAATTCCTTGTTCCGACGTTTCTTTTTAACTTCTTCAATTCCTTGAGCGTTTTTCAATCGCTTTCAATATTTTTTCGACTTCTTCAATTTTTCAACATTTTTCAGCATTTTCCATATTTTTTCGACATTTTCAATTTATATCAAGTCTTTTGCAACTGTTTCAACACTTTTCAAACTGTTTCAATCTTTTTACATATTTTCTCGACTTATTCAACGTTTTTTTAACCCTTTGTCGACGGACGGTACTCATAAGTACCATTATGTTTTTATGCCAATAAAATCTCTCTTAAACGTTTTATGCCACTTTTTGACAGTAGTTACGTTAAAGTACTGTTTTTTGTTTATATTTAATGTTTTGTTGAGTATGCTTTGACAATACTCATAACGGTAATTTATATTTTTTGATAAGCATCCCGCGTGTTCTGTTCAGTTTTTGTGAATAAAACTTTCTTATTTAAAAAAAAAATTTATTTAATCAATTAATTAATAGAATCGTTCTTATTGCATTGAATACTAAAGTAAAAACCAAAATAAATAACGAAGTGTTAAAATTTCCTTTCTGTTTACATTATTTACTGAAAAACCTTTGGGCTGTGGTGGCTTCTTTTTGCATAGTGACTTTATTTATTTCAATATACAGTGGACCCCGCTTAATAGATCCCCGGTTAAGTGAATTTCCCGGATAACTGGTCTAAAAAAACCCAATGAAATTTTCCTCATTTCAAATATGCATCTAAATCCCCTGTTAAATGATTCCCGCTTAGTTGATTTCCCCGCTTAAATAATCAGAAAAAATATTTCTCAAGTGAAAAATACATGTAAAAGTCCTTTTTTAAGAGATCAACGATGTTACGATGGACGGTGGTGATGCTACTGGAGTAACGATTAGCGATGATGCGGAATTACAAAATGCTTTTGAGTACATTAGAAGCGACAACGAATTATTGTGCTTTGGGGATTATACAAACGTCGAAATCGTTAACACCATTGTAACTTCTGAAATCTCCGAAGAAGCAGAGAAAGAAACCACTGATAGGGTTCCAACTATTAGCGAGCTACTTCAAAATCTTCAAACCCTTCGCACATATTTTCTTCCTCACAATAAATATTTCAATGAATTAGAAAATATGGAGAGAGAAATGCTTAGGGTAAGCTCGGAAGATGTGGTACCCTTTTCAATTTCAGAACTTGTAGCTTTCGTATCATTGAAATATAGACGAAGTTTAATGTAGTTACGCGAGAGGTTTCGAAGTAAGCAGTCGGATTCATCGTAGTGGCCATAGTAACTTGTGTGCGGGTTTCTAAGAAAAATTTGGAAAGTTAAGAAAGTTTTTTTTGCATATATTTTCCGAGGTCATATAACGGTGAGTACTTGTTACAGTTATGTGGTGTGTGCATAAAAATAAACAAAATTAAAAGTGATTTTTTAAGAATTTTTGATTTGTTTAAGACTAATAATTATTATATTAATAATTGAACAATTTTTATATTGAACTTTTTTAGTCATTTTTATTCAACCAACATGACAAAGATAACAAGTGGATCAATTTAACCTGGTAATTGGTGACATATGTTTCGGCTATTACCACGTATATACATATTTATATGCATATACATAGCCTCATCAGACCAGTTTTTGGTTAAGTTGTACTGAGAATCGAACACCCGACCGTATGCATTTTTTGAATTGCGACGGCCACTCTAACACTTGAGCTATTGGGTATGTGACCTTGATGTGTACAAAGTGCGTACCTATTTCTTTTTTTTTTTTTGATTTCGCACGCATTGTTCCATTTTTCTTGTTATCTTTCTGAGTTATGTTTTGTTGTCATAGCACTTTTTAAGCTATTTGGCTTACACATGGGCTATGATTTTCTACATATATTTTCATATATTTTCAAAGTTCTGGAAGTTCGATTCTCAGTACAACTTAACCAAAAACTGGTCTGATGAGGCTATGTATATGCATATAAATATGTATATACCTGGTAATAGCCGAAACATATGTCACCAATTACCAGGTTAAATTGATCCACTTGTTATCTTTGTCATGTTGGTTGAATAAAAATGACTAAAAAAGTTCAATATAAAAATTGTTCAATTATTAATATAATAATTATTAGTCTTAAACAAATCAAAAATTCTTAAAAAGTAATAAGGAGAACTTGCCAATTTTTCAATAATAATAAAAAGTAGCTGGAAATTTCCAGAACTTTGAAAATATATGTAGAAAATCATAGCCCATGTGTAAGCCAAATAGCTTAAAAAGTGCTATGACTAGTGTTTCACCGAGGCTACGAGGCAGCCTCGTTTTTGACTACGAGAACGAGGCGAGACCGAGGCGAGAACGAGGCGAGATCAGTGCTGTCGTTTGTACTACAATAGTGCTTTTGTACTACCCTTCAGCCACGCGTGCTACTCTAGTACCCAACCCTCAAATTGTACTACCCAAAATTTGTTCCAACCAATCCGCAATTTGCACTACCCCACCATTCTTTGATCTCTCATGCTTCAATTATAATGGCATGCAAGCTATTAAACTCATCCCTGAATCTGAAATATTTAATTCTTGAAGTGTCAAAATCATCGCTCATTATTTTGGATAAATAATTTTGACATTAGTCAATCAAAAATTTATGAGAAAGAAGAAAAATTTTAGCATCGCATCAACCCTTACAATTGAACTATGAACGATCAGAATTTATGATTCATAAAAGATTCATAACTTTAGAACGCGACTAATTTCGCTTGTATTAATTTTTCTTGTGCGCGTCTTTAAATAAGCATACAGTTCATTAAAATGAAGTATATAGTTCATTAAATTTTAATTAAAAAAGATATTCATTGATTCCAATAATTGGTAAGACCACTTGGATAGAATCCACCAGTTTTTGGGTGAAAGAGTGTGAAATTTCTTCCCAGATCTTGGCTATCGCTCTCTTTAAGTTCTCCTTGCTCCACGAATGAAAATTTTTCAATTTTATTTTCACTTCTCCCCATAAATGCTCATTTGGGTTCCCTTCTAACGATTGTGGTTGTGTATTAAGTTGGTTTGGAGAGTTTTATAGCAGCCAATCTTGCCATATGTGCGCCGTGTGCTTTGGATCATTATCCTATTGTAAATAAAACCCTTACGGATGCTTTAGTTTTGCGGCACTCTGTAGCAAATTTCGTCTTAAAATATCCAAGTAACTTTCTTTGATCATAATTGAGTCTATATATTCCATGGATCCGACGCCACGAGCTGTCATAGATCCCACAGTATAACTGACCCTTCACCATGTTTGACTGTGGCTACTCAATTTTTAGTTTGCAGCGAAGAATTAGTCTTTTTTTATACAATTGATATTCCATCTGATCCCCAAAGATTAACTTTTGCCTCGTACGTGAATATCACCCTTATCTAAAAGCTCGGTGGCTTATTTAAAGGCATTTAAGCAAACTTCAAACCTTTTTTTTTAATTATAGAAAAAATTAAATTCTTTTTGCGTGCAATTAATCTGTCCAAATTATTTTTTCGCAGTACTCGATGAACTGTTTTTGTGGATATCGGCTTGCTAATAACTTTTGAAACTTCTGCTGTCGATTTCGGCACACTAGCCTTTGGATATTTTTGCAATTTACGTAATATATTTCACTCATCACATTTTGATAGGAGTTTTTTCTGCCTCTATCTATAAAATTCATCAATGTGCTTTCGTATATCCACTTGTTTATAATATTTTGAACTGTATAATTAGGTCTTCTAATAATTTCACCAATTTTGCGATACGATTTTCCTTTACAATATCATCTCATCACCAATTATCTTATTACAAAAGTTGAATCCTTGCGAGTGGTCACCATAGCGAAACTAACGCGTAAAACGAAATGAGCTTGTATTCCAACTATTAGTCGAAATAGCCCTACAATCTTTAAAATGCTTTACAATACTTCCGTGATAAAAAAAAAATCAAATTTGATGTCAAAATTGGCAAGTGTATACTTAATTTTGTGACATGAATTTTGCTTTAATTTACGTTTTTATGAATTCTTTTTGTGTTATGTCTCAAAAATTTTAAAATTTATGTTCGTTATTAGTTCGTCAGATTGGTATCTATCCCCATGCATTAAAATTATTTACTAAACATTCTTAATTTCTTTAAAAATGCCCAATATTTCTTTCAAATCAAGGTGTATACTCAATTTTGTGAGTAACTGTACATAATTAATGTAATTTTTTCTTTTGCTGTTATGGAAAAGTATGCCACAAATTTACCAAGGTATAACTTTATAGAAAAATGATTCATTTTTTATTATAGGTTTCTAATAAAGTCGAAAGCAGAAGCCGCCAATTTAACCAAAGCTGGTACTAACACGGAAAAGAATCTCTCCTGCAAATAGCTTCATGCAATAAATACATACTATAATAAATGAATTTCAACAAATACTGTAAACTTTTATTAATACCCAGTAGGCAAGGGCAGGAGCTAACAGTGCTTCTAGAAGGCCTTCCTTGGTAAGTATAAGGCTTTCCACCCTCCTTTCAAGCGTACTTTCTTTTTTATATTAAATATCCCAAGAAAACAGGCCTTCCTAAGTAGGCTTTCTAAGACCGCTTACCGTAGAAAGACTCTCAGAAGTACTTAACAAAACTTAAATTTTAATACATCGTAAAGACTCTAAATATAAATTGTTTTTTTTTTTATCAGCGCCTTCTCACTTGCGATGATATGTTTTTAATGATTTTTTTTTGAGATGTTTCTTAATTTACAATTTGACAAAGAATACACAAAACTCTACCTCCTATAACATAACATGAAAAAACACAAGACTAGCCTGGCAATATGCACACCTCTCTTAATTTCTAACCATGTGTCTACTTTTCATGTCGTATATGTACAATGCATATAGTATGACAAAAAAGTAATCATAAAACATTACAATACATGAAATTAAAAATTGAACTGAAAAACTTTAAAGTAAATGGGGTCCTTCTTCTTTGCCTTCTAATATCAGGCCTGATAGCGCGTCTGTTGTGGGAAGGCATATTATGCCTTCTGTGATTGTATTTTTATTTGCTTGAAAATCTAGTTTTAAGAAGTCCTTATATAATAGCAGCAGTGCCATCAGACCTTCTTCGAGGCATGCCTTGCTCATTTGCCTGCTGGGTACTTTCTTACTATCATAGTATGAGTAGGTGTAAGTACAAATATATTAGTGTAGTACTACCCATTTTCACAAAGTACTACCCAAATATATTAAATTGAGCACATAAATTTTTTTCGAAACGACAGCACTGGGCGAGATGGAAAAATAAATTTTCCTCGCTTGACCGAGGCGAGGCGAGATCACACGGCACCTCGCCTCGGCCTCGCCTCGGTCTCGCCTCGTCCTAGCCTCGTTTTCGAAACCAAGAGCGAGGCGCGTTTTGACGAAATCTGAACTCATAAGAATCATATGCAGATTCAAAATATGAATATAATTTTTATAATAAAATCTATATTTAACTAATATTTTAGTATTTTATTTTGAGTAAACTACTTTGTTTTATTTTTAATTCGCATGTGCTTCTTACGAGTTCAGATTTGGTCCTAGCGCTAATGCGCAGAAGTGCTTGGATTGCATCAGCTTCTGTGCGACTTCGCCTCGGTTGATCAGTTAGGGAAGCATGTAAGGCTATGTAAGGCTATAAGCAAAACTGCATGATTGACAACACTGCATTGAAATTGATTTATTCTAATAGTCTTTCTTAGAACCGGTAAAGTGAAACGCAAAGGGTAATGCTAGTATATAAATAAAGATCAATATATGAATTTTCGTTGCTAATGGACTCCTAAGCCGTTCAACCGACCGACGAAAGATTTGACATACATACATGTTTCTTATGATTTGGGATGCTCTGTAATATAGTTTACGATAAATGGGTGATGCCACCCCCACATAAGAGAAAAACAGAATTCATCATATATTATCAACAACTTGATGCAGATTAATAAATCTTGGTATATCTATAAAAGGTAGAGGCATAACTAAGATACAATTAATAAAATGGGCGGTACCATGCCTTCAATATAAGAAAAAAATGAAGTTTATCATATCTCAATATCTATTTGACGTAGATAAATAAGATTTGGTACATATTTTGCTTATAGTTTGTATAAGGTTCATAGCTTAGCTTGGCTTGGAAAAATAGGCAATGCGTCTCCTTCCCATATAAGAAAAGAATTAAATTCATCATATCTCATCCAATTCACCAAAAATAAAAACAGATATTTTATTTTATTTCTTGAGGCTTGATCAGCCTATCAGCCCTGATACATATATAATTTTTTATTTATTTTAATAAAAACCTCGCTTTTTTACCGAGGTGCCTCGGCCGAGAACGAGGTGAAGCGAGGCGAGGCGAGGCATGTGATGGCAAGATCTCGTCCGAGGCCGAGGCGAGGCGAGACTTAAATTTATAAAACGAGGCGAGACCGAGATCAACTAGAACCTCGCCTCGCCTCGCCTCGGCCTCGGTGAAACACTAGCTATGACAACAAAACATAACTCAGAAAGATAACAAGAAAAATGGAACAATGCGTGCGAAATCAAAAAAAAAAAAGAAATACGCACTTTGTACACATCAAGGTCACATACCCAATAGCTCAAGTGTTAGAGCGGCCGTCGCAATTCAAAAAATGCATACGGTCGGGTGTTCGATTCTCAGTACAACTTAACCAAAAACTGGTCTGATGAGGCTATGTATATGCATATAAATATGTATATACGTGGCAATAGCCGAAACATATGTCACCAATTACCAGGTTAAATTGATCAACTTGTTATCTTTGTCATGTTGGTTGAATAAAAATGACTAAAAAAGTTCAATATAAAAATTGTTCAAAAGTGATTTCGTTTTTGGGAGAATTCAAGCGCGAGTGAACATGCTTATTGGTGTAGTAGTATTTTTATTCGGTACATCTAAAAGAGGAGATATGGCACCACATCTCTGAGGGTGATATGGTTTGGGTGCGGGTGCCATTTCTCCCTTAGCATGTGATAAGACATTAGGAGTACAAATATGCTTGTTAACAAGTAATCAATGCCCTACCTAATAAATGTAAAGCGGCAATAGTTGTATTATAGTAAGTCAGCAGTCAGTTGTCCGAAGTCAGCGGTCATCAGTTGTCAGCAGTCAGCGGTCATCAGTTATTTTGCAGCCGTCTCATCAGCTTTAAGTAACTGAAACGTGAAAATAAAAGCCTTAAACCTAAACTCAGTGTTTCTTTAAAAATTACATAAATATATATATTTTTTCGACAGAAATGCCGACAGTGTACAAGAGAAAATAGTCTTCCAATCGATGCTCCTGGTCAGAAGCTCAACTTAAGGATGCGATTGCTGCAATCAATGAGAAGCGCTTATCTGCGAAAGGTGCTGCGAGGCAATATTGCATACCTTTCACCACACTAAGAAGGAGGCTAAGGTTGAAGGATACCGAGCTGCACGCCCTTGGTTCTCCTTCAGTTTTGGGTGCTGACAAAGAGCTTAAGTTAGTTACCCACATAAAAAAACTCCAAGCACACGGTTTTGCGCCAATTCGGAAAGAAGTGTGTGAAATGGCGTACGGCTTAACGGAAAAATTTAAAATACGCTACAAATTTAATAATGAAAAGCAAAAAGTTGGACTGGCTTGGTTCAAGCTATTTATGAAACGTCACCCAGATTTAGCAATACGGAAAGCGGAAGGAGTATCAGTGGCTCGTGCACAGGGGATGGCAAAAGCTGAAGCTAATAACTATTTTGAGCTTTTAGAGAGCGTACTAGCTGACAATAATTTAATACATAAGCCTGGTCACATTTACAATATGGACGAAACTAGTTGCCAACTTATTAACCGGCCAGAGCTTGTTGTTGCAGGCAAAGGTTCAAAAAATGTTGCGTCAATCACTTCTGCTCACTTCAATCACTTGCTGTAATGCTGAGGGGAATTTTCTTCCCCCGGCGTGTGTGTTTAAAGGTATGTACTTAGGATCCAATGTGTAATCATTGAACTTAGGCACCTATTTTTAATAATTAAGGTAAAAATAAGAAAGCGGAGTTTGAGGACGGTACGCCTCCGGGTTCTGTTGTGTACATGGGTCAAAAATCGGCTTATGTCAATAGCGTCTTGTTCTTTATGTGGCTAAAAGAGCATTTTGTCCCTAGGAAGCCAATCGGAAAAACTATTCTTCTCCTCGATGGGCACTCTTCACATTACATTGTACAGAGTGCAAGTTTGATTTAAAAAATTTAGTCGGTCTCGGAACAGATAATGCCAATGTCATGACTGGTATCAACCGAGGCGTAATTGCTCGTTTATTAGAGCTTAATCCAAAAATTAAACTTGTTCCGTGTATTTGCCATTCGATACAAATTGCAATCTCAAGTGCTTTAAAAATGATTCTAAGTGAAATAGAATTTCTGGTATCGGAAACATACAATTGGTTCTCGAAGTCTGCGTCAAAACAAAACCACTATAAGGCAGTTTTTCCAGCCATAAATGATGGACTACAGCCAAATCAAATTGTAAGAGCATGTGATACCAGGTGGTTATCTATAGAAGTTGCGATTAAAAGAATAGTCGATCAATGGTTAGAATTAAAAACACATTTTGGAATTGCTGAAGCCACGGAGGCATGCCACAAAGCAAAAGTATTATCATCTCTCTATAGTGATATTAACTTAGCTTACCTTCAATTTTTAAAACCAATGCTCTCAGAAGTTCAAAAAGTTAATAAATTATTTGAAAGTAATGACGCCGATCCGACAAAACTTTTTTCTGAACTAATATTTTTAATCAAAAATTTATCTCGATTTATTATAGCTCCTAGTTCTTTATTTGATCCGTTAAGTACTCCACTTCAGTCCTACTTAACGTCGAATCCGCAATTTCATTACAGTTATGAACTTCATATGCGATCAAAAAATTTGAAAATAAAATAGACGAAGCGACGGAAATAAAAATACGTAAGAATTGTCAAGCTTTTCTTGTTCGCCTAATTGATCAATTACGCCAACGTTTACCACAAAATATTGAATCTTTAAAAAATATTGACTATTTTTCTATCAAAAATTCTTTAAATATTGTTAAGCCTAATATTTTCGATACTTTCCAAAAAGAAAAAGAGTATTATACTGTAGATCAAATAACGGCTATAGAATCACAGTGGAAGAAAATTTGTACATATTCATGGAAAAATAATAGTTCTACTGTAGCCTTTTGGATCGAAATAAAAGAATTCGAAGATGCGCTGTACGAAAACCCTTTCGAAGATCTTGTTAACTTTGTTTTTACATTTTTACTCCTGCCATTTAGCAATGCAGAAATAGAAAGAACATTTTCCACGATGAATATTATTAAAACCAAACAAGGAAACAAGCTGAATTTAATAATGCTGAATTCATTATTAACTGTAAGATACGGACTAAAAAGACTTGATAAATGTTGTAATGACTATGTAATTTCTAATGATCTCATAAAGCTCTTCAGTTCACGTAATATATATGATTCTGTAGAAACTTCCGATGACGAAAATATTGACTTTGAAATGCAACATTATTAAATATGTATGTAAATTTTCGTTTTTTGTTTATATTAAGTTTAAGTGTTTTCTAGTCCATAACCTAAAAAATGAATTAATGTGTTCCTAGTATGTAATAAGTTTGCTTATCTAAAAATAAAATATATGTTGCTACAACGACAAATTTAGCGATTTTTTTTAGCGATGAAATTTTTTGTTTAGCTATTTTTAGCATTTTTTTTTCTTGGACTTAGCTACGGTCTCAGAAATTTTCTGGCAACACTGATCGCGATATCAAAATCAATGTGGATAGAGTTTTCGACTAGTTTTTCCAAGTACCTCGCAGAATAAGCTACTTACGTAATGATAACTAAATATCGAATCATAACATAAACACATTTACATATGTATGTCTTTAATTATAATTAAATGTCTTTTAGACCAGGTCGAAATTTAGATTCATCCAGACACCGACTCAAAAGTTAGAAGGACCCTTAAAAACGATATCAGCGTCATTTTTATTTTTTTTTTTCGTTCGAGAAAAACCAATGGAGCATTTCTGATTCTCCTGAAGGTTCTTTATGGCTAAGAAAAGGTGTTTTTTGCTTGTAACTTTTATTCCTTCACAGAATGGATACCCAAAAATTTTAAATTATTTTTCTACTATAGATAATATTCAGTCCCAAAATTCGATTTTTCCATACAAAAAATGTGAAAAAACCGAAATTGTTATTCGATTTTTCCATACAAAAATTGTGAAAAAATCGAATTTTGGGACCTTTTCACATTTTTTATATGGAAAAATCGAACTTTGGGACTAACTATTATCTACAACAGAAAAAAAGTTTTAAATTTTTTAACGTCAAATTTTTTGCAATAACGCAAAAAATACTTACGTTTTTTAGCCCAAATGGACCTTCAGGAGAATCAAAAGTGATTCATTGGTATTTCTCGGAACGAAAACAAAATGACGCAGATATCGTTTTTAAAGGTCGTTCTAACTTTTGAGTCGGTGTCTGGCTGACGTTACTTTGCTTCATACAAATCGACCCAGTCTAATGTCTATATTAAAAGTAAATCTTTTTTGACGTTTTTTATGAACATAATCTAACATGAAATGTCCGAGTTAAAAACCCCCCCTAGGGATGATTCTTGCACACGGGCCTGCTAGGAAATACTTGAATACATTGGCCAAAATTTGTGGAAAGCCGTAGCCGTTGCGAACTTTGCAGCATTAATAAAATACAATCAAAACCATATTCGAAATGCTCAAATTGCGGCGTTGATTTATCACGGAGTTGATGTGTAAAGAATGTATTTATGTTCTAATTAATATTCTAATTTAATTATTTATATTCATAATACAATAAAAAATATTTTCTAACTCTCATCCGACCACAGGATATTGCACCATTTCTGCACTGGCCAAATGACGTGCTCCTCAGCGAAAAGTAACCTTTTACTGACGTCCTGTTTGGATTGGGAAGGTACTTTTCTAGATCTTTTTGCTTTAAATTTATTATAAATAAGCCTTTTTCGAATAGTCCAAGTGCTGACATCCATGGAAAGCTCTTTTTTTACTTCATTTGAAAGTGCAAAGGGTTTCTGTCTCACAAATCTCAACATAGTCCTCTCAAGAATTGGCGATATTTTTGACTTTGGTCCAGGCGTTTCCTTATGTGGTGTATATTTTATTGCATTTTCTACCATTCTCTTGGAGAAATTTAACGTTCTGGCTATTTCTCGCTATGAAAAGTCGTTATCGTGAAGGTCTTTTATGTCTCTACGAAGCTGAACGCTGCAATGACGTCATCTTCCCATTCTGAAACACTAAATTACATTATTTGGTTATTTTTTCAAATTATAATTTTAGCTCATCTCATATGCAATGCATTTCTAACTTATAAATGTTTAAAAAGCACAAAGCTTCAAAAATATAACTTACTTTATATAATTGTCACTATTATTTCGTACAGGCTAAATTGAGACCACTTCACAATACAATCAACAACTTCGAAACGACGAAAAATATTTTTACTCTGATATCGATACTTTACTGCACTGGTATCCCAGCAAGTAATGTAATGTAAAATTTTATCTCAATTTATTCAAACAGAAGCAGAGGAGTGTTTGAACTTTTTTAATGTAAGTGTCCCTATTATTTTTCACATGACTGTAGGTTTCAGAGCCGCAATATTCTATCCTTATTTGGATCGCATAAATTCATTTTACCCTTAGAGCGTTCTCAAAAGTCCAAGCCTAAATTTAATAGTACTTTTGGACTTATCGTTTTTGATAAATATAAGACAGTAAAATGCCTTTAACGAATTAGTTCCTTATTCAATTACATAGTCAATGGCCTATATACGGGAATGCATGAAAATATGGAAACTACCTCTTTATATTGATTTATGAATAACTTTAGCATTTTGTGTCCGGTTTGAGCAAATATCTACTTAAAATATTTGTTAAAAAATAGATGTTCATCCTGAGTATTAAAAACATAAAAAAGAAAGGTTTTTGGATCCAAACGGAGCAATTTAAATTTGGTAACTTTTTTTAAAAGACCAAAAAATAAATGCAAAAGTAAAATATACATAAATTATAAACTCAAAACATAAATATATCAAAAATTTAACTTTTTTTTATTTTTGGATTTTCCTGTTTATTGTTTAAAATTTTGAAGTGAAACTTCTTTAGCAACGGGGTGATATGAAATCAGGTGTGTATACTGAAACGACACTATTTTTTTAGCCGTACTTCCACTTAGTATAGTTTTTTCCTCGGGAACTAGAATAGCTACAGCAATAAATGATATATAAAATGAAAGTACTCATCAAGCAGAGTACTTCAAAATTATCAACTTCGAGATCGGTGGACCATGAGCTGAGATATAAATTTCTTTTTTTTTTTTTCAATTTTTTCAAGCACGGCAAAAGCCATGTCATAGCGAAAGAAAAATTCCATACTCTCTCTCGTTGTTAATGTTTCCCTTGTTTGTTATTAAAATATCAAAAGCTTCTACCACGTGTTAACTGTACACATGATTTTTTTTTTTTGCGAATTAAAAATTTGCGATATCATGGTAGCAGCTAAATCTGTTGCTATGATTACAAGATAGTTTCTCATTTAAAATTTTTGTTGGCAGAATTACGTATCAAAAGACACGCTGTTAACAGTAAATAAACGTTGCATTCGTTTTCAAATTTTGGCAGTTTCGCAATAATATAGAACTTTTGTTTCCATTGCTATGTATAATGAATTAATTTGAAAGTCAAGTATATTATAACATATCTTATATTTTTTTATTTCCCAAGTAAATCCTATATTCGCCTAATAATGCCATAATACAGAAGTAAATTTCTTCAAAAGATTCTTTACAACATCATTGTTTTTAGCGATTCACACGTATTCTTTGACAATTAGGGTTGCCAACACTGACTGATGTCTGATCCGGAGATTCAATTAGGGGGGTGGGTGAAATTCTAATAGTTAAATTCTAGTTTTTATTTGATTTTTTTAAAAACATATGTAAGTAAAATTATTTACATATTAACATATATTATACTTCGTTTTTCTCTAGGTTTCCTTCTAATTGTAACCGCTGTTTTTATCTTCATGCTACATAAGTGGAAGGAAGGAATTAGTGAATTTTCAAGAGATAAATGAATTATTTTGAGTTGCATTTTTTACCTAATTTGGTTTTCTCCATGAATATTTCTTTTGTGAAATGGCTTTTGTTAGAAGTCGAGTTTGCTCTGGCTGTGAGATGAATTTTTCAAATTCGTCGCAACTCATATCGTAATTTAATTTAATCGCTAATTCAGCTTTCACTATATTGATTTTCAATCGATTCTTCAAATCAGTCCAGACATTACCCATAATTGAAAAAAAGTTTTCTACATAAGCATTGCTTATTGGAATAGATAAAATTTTTCCTACAAGCTTAGGCAACTCTTTATATGCATTACTGCTTTGAAAAATCTTCACCCATTTTAGATCTAATCGAATTTTAAGGTCTTTTATTTTTGGATATACCGAAGCAAGTAAAATTGTTTCTTCGAACAATGCATCCCCGTCTATTTCTATTTTGACGGCTTTTGCAGCTTTCAATAAATTCTGGTACGTCGGCGTTTCCTCTCTCAAATTAATAACGGAAAAATGTTCAAATGGACTATTTTTATAGTCGTACCATTTGCGCAGATATTCCAGAACTCTTTTGTAAACTAATTTCGCTTCCCTTTCGAATTTAGACCTTTGCCCTGGATCAATATGACCCAAACTATTGTTGATTTTGCTTCCATAAGAACCATCGTTGAGTCTTGTTTGAAATTGATTCTCCAAATTCACCATGATTTCATGAATATCTGAGCTCATGATGAAATCTGCCTCCAAACATTTTATACTTTTGGTTAAAATATTCATAAAATGGTGCACAAAGTATAAATAGCATTTTGGCTTGGTCAAAGGTGCGTTCAAATCGTCGTTGATTTCGTTTTCCTGATCACCCACGAAACGCCATATAATTTTGTCGACTTCTTCTTTTCCTTGGGCTAGAAAATATTTTTTTATTGCTGGCCATTTGGCGATGAGTCTTTCGATAGCAGGAAACAAAGACAACCACCTTGTGACGACATGTCCTAAAATATCTTGAAAATCCATGTTGAAATCGTCAAAACATTCTTTCAATTTTTCAACATTTTTGGCGCTGGATGAAAATTCAGCATAAATTTTCAAAACCAAACTTTCAACGTCGTATGTCAGGGCTTTACACGCATGCCTGCCAGAATTATGCAAGACGTGCGCATTACAATTACTCTTGATAATGTCCGGATGAATGTCGGAAAGTTTCTTAAAAACTGAATTGTGCTCGCCGTAATTAACGGGCGCATTATCCGCTGAATATGAGCTGACATTATTTATGTCAAGACCATTGATTTCCAAACACTTTGTGATTTGTTCAAATATGGATTTTGAAGTTTCCTTACTGTCTTGATAAAAATCCAATATTCTATCTCGTACTCCATGATTAATGTCGAAGTATTTAACAGCAATGGGATAAAGCTTGCGATTGCCTTTATTGGATGCATCTGTTGCAATCGAAAAAGAAACCGGAGACTCGCTGTGCGCTCTCATCTCTGAAAGAACCATTGCATATAATTTGCTACACATCTTTATACCACAATCTATACTAAGATAACTGTGGTGGTGATTAATGCCGTGATACACCTGAACTATTTCGGCCTTGACTATTTTCAATTCTTCTGGTGTGCCTATAAACAAATTGGATATTGTCTTTCAATTTTCTGTACATATATTTTTAATCTTTATTATTCAGTTTGACTTCCTGATTAATTATAAATTATAAAAGCTATATCCGCAACTTCTGATGGCTATCTCTAGTAGCATAAAGGTCTTATAAACAGCTCAGAAAGATACTTTACCGAGTCTCTTGAAAGAATGAAAAGTGTCTTTATACTTTATATGCCAAATGGCTCTTATAAGCCCCTATAAAGAACTTATGTACTATTATAATAGTATATAATAATAATTATTAAACGAGCTAAAATTGTATGTTTATATATACAGTGGCTCATAGTTTAAAGTATGCAGTGCATACTTTTAACTTCAGCGCTCTACAATTCTGAAACTAAATAAGTTATGAAAAAAATTTTTATGTTTTTGATTTTCATAAAAATTTTATAGATAGTACTGCTAAAAGCAGTCATCACAACAAACTGTATCACTATACTGGCAAAACTCGCTGAAGGGTGTGGTACAGCCCACAATATTTATAATCGTTATAATAAGAGAACAAACAAATCATTCAACTTTTACAACACTTTCATATATTATCGAATTCATCAACCTCTTTCAACGTTTTTCAACATTTTCCATACATACATTTTCGGCTTTTCAACCCTGTTCAATATTTTTTAAATATTTCCGACTTCTCATTCAATTGCATTACATTTTTTAGACTTTTTCAACCTCAACACGAAAAACTGAACTATGATCGGTCTCCTGGTATTAAATATAATATGTTGTCTTTCTACTTGTCATTAAAAGGCCTGTAAAGAAGCTATAAGACCTTTTTATTCTACTAGGGATGTCACCGAAACCGATCCGATCGACACTTATTTTCATATTTTGTTTTTATGAAATTAGAGAATGTCAGCTAAATTAAACCTGTTCTATTCCAATAGCAATAAAAATAAAGTTTAATACCTTTCACGGACATAAAAGCTGTCATCAATTGATTTGTTTGCATTGTTTTCATAGTTTTTTTGTTGGTCAAACTTTTTTGATGAGTTTTAATAGCTTTGTCCCCGTCGTGTTTTATTGTAAATTTTATATTACATTTTCTACACTTTGCAGTGTGTGTGTCAATTTTTCTAGCCAGTCCTTATACTCCTCCTTTCTAATCTATTCATCAAGAAAGGTGCAAAAATATTTCTTTTTCTTTGGGGACTCACAATTAGTTAAATTTTGCTGCGTTGACATTTTTGTTGAGTCAATTCTAATCTGAAAATTAGATATTAATTTTGATGCAGGAAAAGAGGATTAGACCTATGAATAGAAAAAGCTACTTAAAAGTTTTTTACAAAATAGCGATAAGCTGTTGTCAAAATAAAAACACACTTGACTGCTTAATATTAAAAACAATCCAAAGATATAAAGCTGTTTTTTTTTTGTCTTAAAGTAACTCTATCTGCTACACAAAATTGTGTAAAGGATTTGAGATTTATTTGGCCACACTCAGAGTTATAACACCACCACCAATAAATGTTTATACTGTTTTTTATTGATATTTTATTTTCAATAATTATACACTTTATTTCAAGAAGAAGAGGAAGACACTTTTTTGAGAAATTGACCGAATACTTATTTTATAGTTTTGCGTGTTTTCGTTTTCTTTACTTTTCAGAATTTGAAATTCGGGAAAACCGCTCACTTAGATTCGATTTTATTCGTTGCGGTCGAAAAGAAAAGGTTGAAAAAGCCAATAGTCTTAGACCCAAAACTATAAAATTTTCAATCCCGTCATATACTGAACCCAATACCAGCTTTCTTCCTAGTAATAGGAAAAATAAATCTTACTCCTTCTCTCCTGAGGAATATCCTCTCCTTACGTCTCCTCGTAATCCTAGCACGGACTTGCTGTGCCTACCAAGAGACAGCGTCTTGAGGTTGCCTCTGATCCGGTGACGGAAAAGGTAGCTGTAGTTAACGACATTGCGCCAACCAAACAAAAAACTGAGATAGCAGACATTGAATCTGTTATCAAAAAGCAGATTACTGTCTCGAGTACAGAGAACCTTAAACTTATTAAACCTTTTTTTGAATCAATAGTATTAATGCTTAATACAAGCAAAAATACTGCTGATGACGCACGTAAGGATAGCCTTAAGCCCTTATTTAGTGCCATCCTTAACTGTATCAATTCTAATGATGACAATCATACAATTTAACTGTACAAGTATAAGAAATAAAATATCACTTTTTGAACAGTATCTCTTGAACAATAAGGTATCTCCAGGCTGTCTATCTGAGACCTTTCTGCTTCCTTCTGACTCCATTTCATTTAAAAATTTTGATTTGCACAGACTAGATCGTCGCTCCTCTACAACTCGAGGTGGAGGTGTAGCGTTAGTCTTTGACAGGTCACTCAAAGTTCGAACTCTTAACATTATAACCCCCGTTGAAACCATTGAGGTTTGCGGATGCGAAGTCCTTACGAACAAAGGCACCCTCCGTACTGTAATTTTTCTGTATCACATCTCAGTAGCATAATAAATAGTATTTCATTTATTTCGCTTCTAATTTGCGGCGACTTCAACGCTCATAACGAATGTTGGGGAAGTACTACAACTAGTGTTTCACCGAAGCCGAGGCGAGGTTCTAGTTGATCTCGGTCTCGCCTCGTTTTATAAATTTAAGTCTCGCTTCGGCCTCGGACGAGATCTTGCCATCACATGCCTCGCCTCGCTTCGCTTCGCCTCGTTCTCGGCCGAGGCACCACGGTAAAAATGCGAGGTTTTTATTAAAATAAATAAAAAATTATACATGTATCCGGGCTGATAGGCTGATCAAGCCTCAAGAAATAAAATATCAATTTTATTTATAGTGAATTGGATGAGATATGATGAATTTAAATCTATTCTTATATGGGAAGGAGAGGCATTGCCTATTTTTCCAAACCAAACTAAGCTATGAACCTTTTACAAACTATAAGAAAGATATGTACCAAATCTTATTTATCTATGTCAAATAGATATTGAGATATGATAAAGTTAATTTTTTTCTTATATTGAAGGCATGGTACCGCCCATTTTATTAATTGAATCTTAGTTATGACTCTACCTTTTATAAATATACCAAATTTTATTAATCTGCATCAATTAGTTGATAATAAAGGGTTTTTCAATAAGACCGCTACAAAAGGTTTTTTAAATAAAACAAAAACGGTTTGGGATATCAATGAAATTATTTATTCATGTAAAAGAACATTCGATGCCATTATCATCAATTATCGTCAATTTGATCTTGTAAGGATGTAGGTCAAGATCTTTTCGCAAAATTCGCCATAACGAATCGAGATGCCCAACGCTTGAGAACGACGTGTGAGAGACTGATTTGGGTCTTCCTCTATTGATGCGCTAGCGGCAGTAATATTCTCGACACTACGGGCACTTCTTTGTCTCACTGGCACGGAAACACTGTGGATTGAAATTTTTCCACTAGACGCTCAATTGTTGATCTGACAGGACGATTATGACGACCATAAATTGGACGTAGCGCTCTTAAAGTTGAGGCCACTGACTCCGAATTTCGGTAGTAAATTTTAATAATTTCGATTCGTTGTTGGATCGTATATCATGATGAAATGGCAAACCTTATTGAAGAGAAATGTCAGAAGAGCGGGAAAAAATATGGCGTCTTTTGCTGTCCCTATTGGTCTAAATTTTTTAAGCGTTCCTATTGAAAAACCCTTAATATGATGAATTCTGCTTTTCTCTTATGTGGGGGTGGCATCACCCATTTATCGTAAACTATGTTACGGAGCATCCCAAATCATAAGAAACATATATGTATGTCAAATCTTTCGTCGGTCGGTTGAACGGCTTAGGAGTCCATTAGCAACGAACATATTGATCTTTATTTATATACTAGCATTACGCTGTACGTTTCGCTTCACCTTACCGGTTCTTATAAAGACTATTAGAATAAATAAATTTCAATGCAGTGTTGTCAATCATGCAGTTTTGCTTATAGCCTTACATAACCCTACATGCTTCCCTAATCGATCAATCGAGGCGTAGTCGCATAGAAGCTGATGCGATCCAAGCACTTCTGTGCATTAGCGCTTGGACCAAATCTGAACTCGTAAGACCCATATGCAGATTCAAAATATGAATGTAATTTTTATATTAAAATCTATATTTAACTAATATTTTAGTATTTTATTTTGAGTAAACTACTTTGTTTTATTTTTAACCCGCTCTTGGTTTCGAAAACGAGGCTAGGACGAGGCGAGGACGAGGCGAGGTGCCGTGTGATCTCGCCTCGCCTCGGCCAAGCGAGGAAAATTTGTTTTTCCATCTCGCCTCGGTCTCGCCTCGTTCTCGTAGTCAAAAACGAGGCTGCCTCGTAGCCTCGGTGAAACACTAACTACAACCGATTCTAGAGGCAGAAACGTCTTAAACTTTATCGAGAATGGTAATCTTTTGCTGCTAGATAACGCATTTTGGCAAACCATATCCTGCTTGGATCTGACAATCTGCTCAAACAATGTATGCCTTGGCTCCTCTTGGAGGACTACCAAGGAAACCTTGGGCAGTACGCACTGTATTGTTGAAACATTCCTTGGACTGAGTCCCGTCATGAAGAGCTTTTCAAAGTTTATTCCCAGCCATATAGAAAAAAGTTTCCTATTTAAAAAACTTCATGATATTTTTAATTCTCCTGACTTTGACTGCTACACCGCTGATAGCAGGTTCGACACCTTTTCACAGATTTTTTACGACACTTTTAAAAAAAAACCAAAAATAAAATGAGAACTCCGAATCCTTGGTGGAATGCGGAGTGTAACAGAATTAGCGCCCTTCTGAGAATCGCTCAAAAAATTCAATTCCTGCCCATCAAGTGTAAACTTTGGGATGCTTAAAAAAATTAAAAAAGATTATGAATACATCCTTAGAGCGGAAAAGCGGAAAGGTTGGAAGAATTTCTGTGAACGCATTGATAGTAATATGACTGTCACTGAACTGTGAAATGCAGTTAAATGCTTCAAAGAAAACTCTTCATAAAATGCACCGGGCTTTAACGCATGCCTATCTGATTTTTTTTTTCTTTATTGATGGTTATGATTATAAATACAATAAACGGGCCCAAAGCCCTCTTACATATTGTAACATGGAAAAGAAATTGAAATATTTTATAAGTAGCTACTGAAAGGAAGAAAAAAATGTAAAAACAATCGCATTTTATTGGTTTAAAATTAGTAAATTCATTAAGCACTATAATGTTATAGCAAGATAAATTAAAAATAAAATTAAACGGTGGCGTAATGCATGTTTTTATCTGAAATTGGGCCACATTTCGCTTGACAAAGCTCTTGATATTCTAATTTTTGTTAATGCTAATGAATTTTCAAGTAAGTTCACCATTTCAAAATATTCATTATGCTGGCGCTTTAACCTAAGTATGAGAGAATATAATTCCACATTGGAAGTTACAGGTGGTAGATAAAAAATGGGCGCGTATCTTGTCAGCCTTGTAGGAATGTTCACAAGAAAAGAATTAACAAGGTTTGTAACCACTTTGCCAGACATGATTTTATATAAAAACAATTCATCGATAAATAATCTTCTGTGAAATAATGAAACCATTTTTAAACTTTCCAATCGCGACTGGTATGTACCCCTAGGTATTTTGAATTTGTAACAAATCATACGTGTAAATTTTCTTTGAATATTTTCCAGAGTGTTAGTGTATGTGTGGTAATATGGGTTCCAAATTTGTGAACCATATTCTAACACATTCCGTATGTATGAATAATACAAAATCATATGCGTTTCTTAATTTCTGAAAGGTTTGAGTGATCTCATAATAAATCCCAACATTTTGGATGATTTCAAAACTATTGAAAGAACATGAGTTTTAAATGTTAGCTTTTCATCGAATTGAATTCCAAGGTCTTTTACTACTTTTGAACGTTTAAGTGGTGTGTTATTTATAGTATAATTGAAATTGTGATAATTCAAATCGGTTTTCTTGTGAATGAGATAGCAGTACATTTATTCACATTTAAATAAAGAAAGTTCCGTTCACACCAGTTAGCAATTTTATCGAGATCACATTGTAAGTTATTACAATCAGTTAAAGACTTTATTGACGCAAATAACTTAACATCATCCGCAAATAACAAAACAATGCAAGATAAATCGATGGGCAAATCATTGATAAACAATGAGAATAATAGTGTGGATAATACACAACCTTGTGGTACGGAAGACGTTGGATGGATTGGTCTTGACTTAGTGCCATTTACACAAATTGTTTGCGTACGATTAGTTGGAAAATGTCCTGGCTGGTCCCTTGGGTCCATTCAAATTTATTGTACCCAGATCCGTTCACAATGATCATTTTCTTCTACTACCCATTACTTACTCGGAGTTAGAAAAAGCAATTATGTGTGCCAAAAACACTGCCCCTGGATTCGATGGATTACGTAATCAAAATTTGAAGCTTTTTAATGGCGAACATATATACAAGCTCCTTATCATGTTCAACTAAGTACTCACCAGTGGATTCATACCATACTGCTGGTTTCAGTACAAAATTATGCCTCTTAAGAAGAGTAATGGCTTGCCCACCTCTGCTTCATCATATCGTTCTATAGCACTTGCGGCTTCTCTCAGAAAAACCTTTTAGCGCATCCTTTGCACTAGAGTGGTTTCTTGAGTCAAAGGGCAAAATGAATAATCTGCAGGCTGGTTTTAAAAAGTGGAAATCTACCACTGATAACATTATCACTCTCTGGTCGGCTATATAATTGGCTTTTCTTAAAAAAGAAAGTATTGTAGCAGTCTTTTTAGACATCAAAGGGGCATTCGACAATGTCAATATACGCCTCCTATGGTCCAAACTAAATCTGCTTGGTATACAAAAAAAAATTTTGTGATTTCATTTACTGTCTCTTCTAATTCAAGGATCTTTATGTGCAAGGTGACGAAGGGTTTGTAAACAGACATTCCTTGACAGGCGTACCACAGGGCTGTGTTCTGAGCCCTATATGCTTCAATATATACATAGACGAGGTTTTCAATGTAAACCATGAGAATGTTCACGTTCTAGGGTATGCCGATGACATTGTCATCTTCAGTTCGCACTCCAATATCTCTCTAGCAAGGAACAGGGTACAAGCTGCTCGTGTTGCTATTGAGGAACGTTTCTCACATTTACAATTAGAACTGAGTGTCAGCAAAATCAAAGCTATGATTTTTTCCAAAAAGCGTAATAACAGTTTAGTGGTGGCTCCGTTGCAGTTGGGTATTAACAACCTGAATTTTGTTGATACCTTTAATTTTCTTGGTTTTACATTCCATAAGCATCTTCTGCTCAGGTATCACGTTGATCACACCATTAACAGCTACTTCCATTACACCAATGTGTTACGCGCTCTCTGTGGTGTTTCCTGGAGATCTAACCCTCAGTATCTTATTCATCTTTATAAAAGCTTAATAAGACCCAAGCTGGAATATATGGCCCCATTACTCTTGGACTGCACCAAGAAAGATTTTTTAAAACTACAACAAGCGCAGTGGAAAGCGCTGCGCATCTCGCTCGATGCTATGATCTCAACGCACACCCTTGGAATGGAACAAATGGGGAATGTTATGCCCCTAACAGAAAGACTAGGCTTTTTGTCTGAAGGTATTATTAATAAAATAATTTCAATGGACAACCATCCGGCTGGTCCTTTTATTTCTGAGATTGTGAATTTTGCGAATGCATCCTTATTCTTCAAGAAGTTTTTGCAAAAGTCACAAAAATATCCCTCGCAACTTTCGATAAACATCCACTCTTCTCAACACCATTCGAGGCGCTAATACACTGACCTGTGGTAACTTTTCTACCAGTGATCAAATCTTTGACCTCAGTCGATGAAATTAAACAAAAATACAACAAGTTCTTAATGCGCCGTAGGGACTTTGTAAGAATCTTCACGGATGGCTCAAAGACGGTTGCCTCGGTTGGCAGTGGACTCTGGATGCCAAGCATTGACACGGAAGCGTACTTTCCACTAAACTCTTTTTCTTCTGTATTTTCTGCCGAAGCTCTTGCTATCATTGAAGCCTTAAAGTTGATCTCTGTACAGGATACCTCCAAATTTCTCCTTATATCTGATAGTAAATCTGCTCTTTTGGCCATTGCAGGCGCATGTAAAAATAATACTCATTCATATATTTTTCAAATTAAAACGCTGTTATACAATTCTAGATGCATGGGTAAAATGATTCACTTTCTGTGGGTACCTAGTCACATAGGTATTGAAGGCAATGAATGTGTGGATCATCAGATTGCCTCGAATCACTCTTCAGGATTGGACGCCTCACATTTTCCAGTTAATTTTTCGGATATTAAATCCTATGATAAAGCAGCGGAAGTCGCAAAATGGCAGTCTCGCTGGAACACATCTTAATTTGGGCGTTATTTATATAATATTGCACCTATGGTCAACACCCGTCCATGGTTTTTTGATATAACCCTTTCACGTAAAATTATTGCGTTAATTAACAGACTCAAATTTAACCACACTAGATGTAAGGCTCATCTACACAAAATCAACATTGCAGATAACAACATTTGTTCTTGTGGTGAGATTGAAACACCTCAACACCTGTTGTTTCACTGCCCCAGCATAGGTCAGCCTCTTAGAGTATGTCTGTTGAATGTGATACACGATGCCTGTGTTTCTACACAATGCATGGCTGATTTGCTCAAGTCGAACAACATCGATATATTCAAATTAATTTTTCGCTATTTCTCGGAAATAAAATTCGAGATCTAACAATGTCTCATAAGAAGTTTTTAATAACATATCCATTTTATATTTGGATATCATGCTCACATCGAGTCGCTCAAATTGAAAGTACACGCTTAGATTTAATTTATATATAATTTTTTTCAATTTTTATTGATATCATATGTATATAATATAATTTTATATTTTTCTACTAATATATATGCTTTTTTCAACAATGATTTTATAACGTTTTTTTTTCTAAAATATAAATTAAAAAAAAAAAGGAAATCTAAACGATCGAAAAAAAGATGCAATCAAATAAGAAAAGAAAAAAGAAGAATATTCAAAAAGAAAAGAACTTAAAAAAAAAATACGAAGAAAAAACAATTAAAAAAGAAAAGAAAAAAAAATTCAAATTCATTCATACCCTACAAAG
Organism: Tricholauxania praeusta; assembly: GCA_949775025.1. Classification (NCBI taxonomy): domain Eukaryota; kingdom Metazoa; phylum Arthropoda; class Insecta; order Diptera; family Lauxaniidae; genus Tricholauxania; species Tricholauxania praeusta. The sequence continues at coordinate 80,759,449 of OX459031.1, forward strand.
AATCTAAATTAACTAAAAGATATAATTAAGTTCTATTAAAAAGTTTAAGAATTTCTACAAAATTCTACTCAGTATTCACACTATTCATTAAAAAAAAGAAAATAGTAACCATCTTTTCAGTTACGCTCGAGTCATCTCTACATGCGAACTCATTCATCAGATCCGATTATCTGCCTCACATTTGGCTTTAATAAAAGGCATCGACTTGTACAACAAGTCACTGTGTTGTATATTAGCTAATTTAAACATGATCACAATAAATTTTTATATGTTTGTACATAAAATAAGTCAAATTAACCTTTTGCTTGAAAAAATTAAGTAAAAGTTCTACAAATCGATGAAAATTGGCAAAAAATCGATCGTACGTAGACTTTTGTGACATGGTGTAGGTTAGTAGCAATATGGAAGTATTATATATGGTGTAGACAAAGCCCCTTAAAGGAATTTCATTAATATTGAAAACTGGATTAAGGCCCCCCTGTGTTAAGTTGTCTACCTTTTTTAAAAAATATTGGCCCATTTTCATATTCGCAAAATAAAGTTAAAACCTGGTTTTTACCCAAAATAGAAGATACAGACTAACCTAACAAAAAAAAGAAAAACTTGCATTAAATTATGAGAAAATAGATTACCTTGCGTCATTGACACAAAATATTGTAGACACAGTGAACAAAAGGAATAATATGTTAGGACTGGTTAGGACTGTGAACTTATAGCCCTCAGGACGTGGGTTCGAATCTCGTCAGAAAAGATGCTTTTTTTTCTATAAGCACGTTTTAAATTTAAAAGCAGGAAAAGAGCTTTTAAATATTTACAACCCGGTTTTAAAGAAACATTTATTTTCATTGATATCAATAAAAAAACATTTACATTTACAAGAATCGAACTCACGTACTGAGTTTTTTTAATTTCTAATATTTCGAAAACTGTCAGCTGTGTGGGTCTGTGTCTTCGTGACCTTACCAGTAGGTATGTTATGAATGAAAACATGTAGTGTCAGAGTTTATTGATAGTTGTCCCTAAGTTTTTTTCAAATTTGGGACTTTTTTCGTCTTTCGGGTCGTTTTCGACTCGTACTAGTTTTTTTATGTAAAGGCTTGTTTTTGTTCTTTCTATTGGCTTAAAAAGTTAATCACAGTTCAGCGTTTACTAAGGTTGTGCAACGAGATGATCGAACATGTTCGAAGTTCTGCAATACGCAACGAGTCAATCTCGAACAACTCGATTCGTTTGACCCAACTCAAGTCCAGTTCGCTCGTTGTTCGTCTCATTCGATCGCATCTCATGATGTCCGAGTTCTGAGTTGGTTGTGTGTTATGTTTGTATAACAGTGTAATTGCATCGATACACAAATCAATTTAACGAAATGTGACATCGAAAAAAACGAACTTAGTCTCACGGCTTTGGGCAAAATTCGCACCAATACGAGAATTATGGGACAAATGGGTTGAATTGCTTCCACTTTTCTTCAATCCAAGTGAATGTGTCACTTTTGACACGACTACTGGTTTACCAGGGGCGATGCTCGTTTAGACAGTACATGCCAAGTAAGCCTGAGAAGTACGGTCTGAAATTTTGGCTTCTCACTTGTGCCAAGACTTCAAAGGTATGAAATATGCAACTATATTTGGGAAAATTTGCTGGAGCTGCACCGGAACAAAATCAGGGTGAGCGGATGGTTCTTGATTTAGTTAAGGAGCACAAAGGTCAAAACATTACAATGGATAGTTTTCTCTCTTCATACGACTTGGGTCAGAATTTGCTTTACAAAAATTTGACTATGGCTGGCACATTGCGAAAAAACAAGCGTAGCATTCCGCTTAAGCTTCTTATCGAGAAAAAGCATCCAATACTCCAATCTACATCCGCCTTTACTGAAAATATTGTTTTGGTTTGCTTGAACCAAATTTGTACTTGTCAGATAAGAAAAGCTACTTATATACTACGAAAATTTCATAGAAAGCTAGCCAAAGAAATATTTCTTATAATCTAAGAAAAAGTATTCATAAAGTTACATATCGATAGTTTCTTAACAAAATTTTCTTATATTGCAAGAAATGTTTCATACAATTTATTATATTCTTATGATACAAGTAGCTGTTCTTAAGGTATAAGAAACATTACATAAAATTATTTTAAGAAACTTTCTTAGAATATAAGCAACTTTTTAAGTACATAAGAAACGTTACATAAAACTATTTTATCTGGTGTTTCTTAGCCTATAAAAAATTTTTCATACATTATTTTTCTCTTTATTCAATTAAAAAGAAAACGCACTTTAAGTTCGCAGAAACAAAAGTTTATTTTTGTAAATTATTCCGAATGTGATAGTTTATTATATTAACATATTCATTGGCTCTTTTAATACAGTGGTAATCTTATAGAGATTATAATTTAAGTTACTGAAAACTATTTCAATAAATATAACAGAGTAATTAATGAAGTAAATTCCAATATAATAACAGAGTAATATAAAAAAGTATACATAATTGTTTTAATTTTTTTTTTTAACTCAACTCAAATTTGTGTAAGTCGTGTAAGATCGGCTTCAAAACAAACATAATTTATAATTTATATGAAATTAAATGATAATTTATTAACTATTGAGTTCACTTAATAATATGCTCGCCTTTCCGGAAGTCCTTGAAGTCTTACACGACATATTGTAGAATTACATTTCTATGAATTTCCAGAAATGGCTTGATGCATCAGGGTATTTGAGGTCAAAAATATGTTAGCATTTGTAGCATACATCGAAGCATCGGAGAAAATGATCGAAGGCGAACTTTTGACTTCCAAATATAAAAAAAAACTGTTCAAACGAACTGTAGTCAGATTCACCAACTGCCAGGATAAAAGGTTGTATGCTTTGCTTCTTTTCCTTTAAAAAACTTATGTGCTGTTCAATCTGCTAATTGGTTTGGCCCACAAAACATACGGATTCCTGTGAATCGTTTATGGTATATCTCTTCACAGATTTCTTATCAGTACTGTGTGTTTGCATCACTTTACCGGTTGGGTACAGGTACGTGTGAGAAAAAAGAGCGTGGTGAATATATATGATGTTTCCCCTTTGAAATAATTAAAACAGAAGAAGTGCATTAGTATACGAGTATACATTTAAAAACATATTTATGAACATATTGGTCCTGAAAACAAATAAATACCTTTTTCAACTGACTGCATGGGTAGTTTCTCAAATTGCATAAGATTTGGTCCTCCTTTGGCCGCATTCAGGTTTTTGAAGAAATTGTGTAGCTTCTCCATTTTTGCCTCCCATACTTCCAGAAAATCGTCAGCATTTAAATTTACAAATTTAAAGTCGATATCAATCTGTACTTTAAAATATTATTAGATCGAACTCAATTTGCTCGTTCATCTTACTTACAAGTCTGTATCCAGATGGTTTTCTATATTCGGGCCACATCTTCAAAGTCTCAGCTATAGTTTTACATTCATTAATTATTGTATTGTGCCTGTACTTCGATGATGCACTCCAAAGTTCATTATATTGTTCTGCATCAAGGTTGTCAAATTTTAGTCGTTTTATTACTTGCTTTGCCTCGTCATCTGGGGATGCTACAAAAAAAGAAAAACTAATTTTATTTAATGATTTTTACCAAGCCAATACAATATCAACCTTCAGATAGAATCCGTTTGTTATCAAATTCCAGATTTTTCTTTTCTAATACTTTAATCGAGTGCTTCATATTGCAAAATCGACTGTATATTTTTCCTCTCCTGTCGTTTCTATAATATTCTAATTTTTCACTAGGAAACATTTGCAGAATTTTTTGCACCAATTTATAGCTCATTTTCAAGGTTAGCACTCCTGTGCTATTAAGAAAGTAGTTGGCAATAGCATTTATTAGTATATTTCGGTGGTCACCATTCAATAAGTTGTTCGCTTCATAAAACTTTTGAACAGTCAATGCATTACGATCGTAAGTAAGGAATTGCAAAAGAGATAGTTCAGTACCATCTGGAGATGATGGGCTTGAACATGGGCTTGACAGCGCTGATGTAGAGGCACATGAATCTTGGCGTGGAGAAACTACAGATTCAAATGGGAAATTTATCGACTCCATCCATTTTTCGTAGTGATGCTCAAATAAGGCTCGGTCGCCTATTTTCCAATTTTTCGTTAAATCCTTTATATGCTCATGCTTCAGTATTTTTAAAACGTCTACAGTAATTTTTTCCTCTGAAAGTCAATATTTATGAGCAACTCAATATTTAAAATGCATTGTATCGAGAAGTTTACCTGAGGACATTGTATACAAGTTAAACAAATCCTAAAAGGATTAATCAAAAAAAATATTTTTCGGCCGCATTGGCTAGTCAGAACTAGCCAATGCTTAACGGGCCGATTTCAATTACCTGTTTTACCACTTGAACCTGTTTCCTATTTGTATTTCCACCAGGATTAATAGCAGGAATTGATTTCACTTTTAGAGAACTTTATTTTACAACACTCCTTAAAGTCTAGAATAAGAATGCAATTCATGAACCAGCTTAACTTAATTCAACTTAAAATACTTAATGCTAATTGCTGCGTCAGCTTTTTCTCACGGTAGCCGTGAGACCGCTTGCCTGCACTGGATAACGTGTGCAAGCTTTTCGCTGACGAGGTGCAACGTGACATGCGCTGGTACGATGAACCTGAGTGTGCATACGCATGACTCAGGTAGACTGACCGCCAGCGCGTGTAAGCTGCACTTGCATTGTCGTTGACTTACATATGATCCAAACTCGAACTATCGAGTAACAAAAATAATTCTTGGTCGACTAGTACCGGTTGAGTTGAGGTGTTCACGATAAATGATGTAAGATTTACAGTATCACTGTCAAAAAGGATGCATTCTTCCGACATTTTTCTTCTTTTTCTTTTTATTATATTATTAAGTTATGAAACTGTTTAAGTTATAAAGCCTTATGGTAATATTTATGTATTGAAAGTATCCTGATTTAGCGTCGTTAATTTTTAATATGCATGAAAATTCTCCTTGAGACGAACCATGTGCAGCACTCTTACTGTTTTTATCAATGATACTGGAGGCCCAACAACGTCTTCAAATTTGATGATAGAGAAATTGGAAAGCGATTGCAGACAAACTTTAAATGACATGTAATGCAGCCTATATAATATTTTTTGTACCTCCTGACAAAAAAGAAAAGATTCGTCAGTTAAAATTACTATGTGTAGAATAACAAATATTTTGTAGTCTTCTGCTACCACCCCAATGTAGTCGCCCTTGTGATATTGTGTCTTTTTATAAAAAATGCTATTATATAATTTAAAATCGGCTTGTGCTCGATTTAGCATAGTTTGATCTGATTTTTTTAGTTCTTTGGCATTTAACTCGAATTTTTTGAAGTTTGTTTTCTCATTTAGTAAATAGTTCGCCAGATGAAGCTGATATTTTTTGCATATCGATAAACAAACATTTTTTCTTGATGTTATTGCTCGAGGGTACATTTTAAAGCCTCTGTGTTTTGCTTCATAACGAAAGCACCAGAAATTTCGTATTGGACAACTTGAGAGAATAACAGTTGGGTAGTGTGTTAAAATGTTATATTTCGGCTTAAGATCCTCAGTAAACAAATCTATATATTGTTTATTGTGCTCTTTAATTTTAAACGTGAGAGATGATAATAAGAAATCTGTAACTTCAAAGCACATAATCATGTCAATTGCCATACCTTATCGTTAGGTGGTACTAAATCACCCACTCGTCAAGAGAAAAATACTCCATATGTTTAATGAAATATAAAAGGGCACTGCAAAAATCGTAGTGGCATATCACTTCCAGGACATCATGCATAGCATCAACTGCCATATTCTCAAGGACACAGAATGAGGGAATCCTGTCAAAAACACACTTTTCAACAATACCAGTGAGCTTAGGGTTATTTGAAATCAAATCGACGCTATATGAATTTTCAGAACGCAGTATTTCTGATTTCTCATGACATAGCCATTTGCTTGTGTTTATGTCAATCTTACAAAATCCACAAAACGTTCCTTTGAATGATTTATTAAAACCCAGTACACCATTTAATGCCAAATTATCTCCCAATACTAAAACAAGAATAGGATTAACATGGTATTGGAAGTTGACGGTGTTTAATTGTATTCCGTCTACTTCAAGGCTCAACATTTGATCAATTAAGGTTTCTAAGCACGAACTATTGCCGTGTTTTTTAAAATCTTGAGTTTTTATAACTGCAGCCAGAAAAATACTGATTAGATTATTTTGTTCTAAAGGAGAACATGGAAACGAGTAGTAAATGTTTGAAATTGAACCTTTTGATGCATGAGATTCCAGAGGATTATTCACTTCTACATCATCAATGTACAGAAAGTATGGTATCAGTATCTTATTCGAATAAAAATCATTTTTTTCTTCCATAAAGGTCCTTGCACAATGTTGGTGAAATTCTTACTTTTCTTTAGTTCCTCTATATTAAGTAACATACGTGAAAGAAGATAGTTTTTTTCGAGAATCATTTTCATTGAATGTTTCAATGGCATTGCTACCATTTTGAAGCAGTTTTGACCGAACTTCAATTCACCCCTCTGTAAAACCCAAGCGTCAGTTTTTTCAATAGTACTCTCCTCTAAATCATCAACAAAACCATTTGTCTTTAATTTTTGAAATAGTAAATATTCAGACTTGTATGATTCGAACATATTTAAACATTTATATTCGAACTTTAAGAAATCTCGTTTTATTTCTAAATGACGATCAAATTTCTCATTTAAAATTTTTTTCAGTGCATCTAGCATTGGTTTCACTATTAGGGCCTCCACTGACTTTTTTATGTCGAATACATCTTTTCGTGTAAAGTTGGATTTTGCATGAAGCTGAAGCAAAAATTTCAACACATAGTCATCTAAATTAAAAGAAATTGTAGTCGATTCAGTTTCTACACTTTCGGGAGCAATATCGGGATCAACACTACATTCATTTTCTATGTTTATATATGAAAATCTTAAATTCGCAGCTTTTTTTCTGTTATTATTTCTGTTGATTTTGTTGCTTCTGGTGCTGAAGATTTCGGCAGATTTGGCACGTGCCTCTTATGATGACGCTAGTAGGAAGCGGAGCGCCCGAAAAGTTGACCGCACTTTAGACAACGGTAATTAGCATATTTTTTCAGCTTATGAAATATTTTTAAGTGGATTACTAATAATTCGACGCTTTTAAGCATTTTTCCGCACATAAAACACTTTAACATTGTTGTTTGCACTATTAATTACCTTTCTGTAGTTAGGAATCAAATTTCAAGCAAATTTATTTGTAACTATTTATTTGAAAATTTGAAATAGAATTATGAAAATTATTCAATTTTTTATTTGACAACTTTAGCATATAATAAAAATTTCTAAGACTATATGCAAAGGTTTTTAAACTTACCTGAAATACAAACATTTCTTAAAGTTTAAGAAAAAAATCCTAGATCATAAGCAACTTTTTATTATGCTTGGACCAAAAATTTCTCAAAAACGTGATTTCTTATATTCTAAGAAAACTTTCTTATAACCTAAGGAGGATTCTACTCAATAACTTTATGAATCGCATACTTAAATTTATAAGAAACAATTCTTATGATAAATTTAGTTCTTCGGTTACATGAAATTTTCTTTATTGTGTAAGAAAAATTACATAAATAATTTGAAGAAACTTTTTCTTAAAAATTTATGTACATTTTTGGTTCAGTGTATGTAAAAAAGAAAAATAAATGTACCATTGTTCAGAGCAAAATGCATTATTCGCCTGATATCGACAGTGTTGACAATACTGACGAAATTCTTTCGGGATTCCGTTTCAAACGGAAGACTAACCGCTGATATCTTCGAATATTTCAGCATTGAATGCTTTCAGCATCTACTCAACAATAGATCCAAATTGGCTAAAAAAATTCCAAAAGCAATGTCGTAAGAACTTCCTACATGAACTTGGTCTTGGATTGACAAAAAATCACATATCTAACAGAACCTTGAACCAGAGATCCACGAAATGCATTTTCTCTTTTACTTCTGACAACGTTGTCAAAATCATCAACAAGTCTTACTTGCCAAGCAGCTTAGAATGGTACCGATACAACTAACCAAACGGGGTAGATATGCTCCTTGTTTTACCAAGAAAAACTTACATAAAGAGCACAAAAGCGAATTGGTTTGCTGTATGTGTAACAAAAATGTTTGCAAAAGAGCACACAACCGAAATAAGTGTATCATTTTCATTAAAAAAAAATCTTTTCGTTCAAAATTCCATGCAAAGCATATACGGGTCGAAAACGACCCGCCAAGATCAGATTAGTCGTAAAAAAATTTCCAACAAAGTGGATATGGTTTGCGGGCTATTTTTGATCGAGGAATTCGAATGCGTGATTAGTTTTTCTGCTTCTTTTTTTTTTTTCTTATAAATAAATTCCCATTTTCTACTTTAAAGTTGCAAAATCGCCCCATATTATTTTACCGCCGATCCCGTGGTACATAATTTTTAATATATTTTTATTTGCTTGAAAGAATGCCGTAGCTGTATGTTATTATTTTATTTCAAAGCCAAGATTTATGCATTTTTATAAATTACCAGACCTGACATTCTTCAAATCTCGACAAATAATTTAATTTTTTTTTTGTTTCAAACAGCTTCAATAGTTGCAGGTACATGATAGCAAAAATCCGGTGCAAGGAGAGATCATAATATTAATATTTACTAGTGCCTTATCGAACTTTTTAGTTTTCCAAACTATTTATATGGGAAAAAATGTTTATTTAGAAATTTTCACCCATATCTCGTGAAAAGAAAATTTTACATAAGCGGGACTATGCCCATTGGAGAGAACATAAAATTGTCAATAAAAAAGTATCAAGTAGTTTTTGTCGTCAAGATACATTTGTCAGTTTGTTAGCTTTCAAAGTCAGGAATATTTCAAAGGTTGAGAACAAAATGTTTTTTTTTTGTTTTTGCTTTTTTTCTGCTGTTTTTTGTAAAAAATTGTATGCTCATTTCGATAGGAAAATGTAGACAACTTAACACAGGGGGCGCTAATCCAGTTTGCAATATTAATGAAAATCTTTTTCAGGAGCTTTTTCTAGGCATACGACTATGGTTATCCGCTGACACATCATGAAAAAACAAAAAAAAAATGTTTCTGAACCGCTCTAATATGCATGTATAAATGACATTATTACAGTTTGTTTAAACGTAAACAACAACAACAAATTAAATGTAACGTTATGCTTACTCTGTACTATCCCTGTAGTTCGGCAGGTCTACCACTGGGCTTGAGAAATCTCAGCCCCTTTGTGGTAGGGGTTCGTCCCTCGCTTATCCAAAAACAATGTTATTTCTATGCTCTTTTTACATTGGGATGTTATTGCAAGGGGCATCCTGTTAGACGCTGCATTCACAAGGACCTGAGAAAATCTATGGCTTTTGGGGTATACCATTTCTCATAGCCTATGGGAGTTGATAATAGGAATAACTCAAGAGCGTACTAATTGTTAAAGCCTATGAACCTTGACAGTTGGTATATCCTAATGACATCCTAATTGGCCAAGCCTATGGGACTTGACAAATGGTATGCTGCAAGAGTCATACAAATTAGCAAGGCTTATAATTTTATACCCTATTTTTTTAAAACACAATTTATTATTTAAAACAAAATCAGAACACAAAACATATTCATATATTTAGTAAACTAAAGTGAAACTAAATAGTTGTGTAGTTAATTCAAAAATCTTACAAACTACAAAATGTTAAATTTCGGATGCAGGTTTCTTTGCAACGCGCTATTTTTGCAACTTTATGGCCTTCCTTAGTTGTTCTTCTGGAGCTCCAGCTTCTCTAAACGAAATTGATTATGAAAAAGAATGTAAGTATTTACATGTTAGTATTTCTTCCAACAATCACCATTGATCTTGGCATAAATGAATTAAATTTTTTTAGACTTTTTATTTGCTTGTCATCTCATCGGTAATTATAAAGCTGAGGTTTTTTATAACGCAGAAGCATTTTCATAGTTTGTTTCTTGAAAAAGAAATAAATTAGTTTTTTTATTTAAAACTAGGTTTTTAAATAGCTTACATATTCATCTCGATCTCCATTCCCAATATCCGCGTTTATTTTGGTCAACTCTCTATCAGTTTTTATTGGGATTTTTTGAGCGCGCTCCTTATCTACTCCGCGGTCTTATAGAAGCTAGGCGACCATTACCTTTTGCTCTGCAAGGGCCCTTCCTAAAACTTCAAATTGACGTTTCATTGACTTGGAAACAAAAATCGTTGTTAAAGTTATTCGCTATTTTTTAATTTAACTTACCCTCAAATTGAATTATGCGTTTTTCACAGCCGCAGATTTGCACACAACTATTATCTTTGTCTGAAATGTAATTTTTTTATAGATTGCTTACACCAAATATCAGAAAACATAATACTTACTTAAGTTTTCGTTTCCGAACTGTTTAATCTCCATTTTCATGTGAAATTATTAACATTTTTTTTTTTGTTTTGTGATTTCGTTTAATTTTTAATTTATTGAATATTATTTATTATTATAATTTATTTAGAGTTAAGAAAGAAAATGAAGCATATATATTCATCTAATAAAAATGCAACATTGGCATTATAACTACACTATTATTATATGGAATTCCGATAGCCTTACATTCCAAATCTGCCAATGGCACTGTCCCTTCTACCGCGCAATAATCACTGTATACCCTATATGTTCCTAAGTATGTTGAATTAAAAGGTTCCTCATGGAAGTTGTTTCTAACTGTAAATTTTGTACTTACAGTGGCTTTCTGATCTTCTAATACAGTAGTCCCCGCTAAATTGAATCACACTTAATTGAATTTCCCTTTTGATTGTCCGAAGCGTTATGTCATTATTAAACTCGCATAAGAAATGTACAGCGTTTTTCCCGTTTAATTGAATCCTGCTTATTGAATTTTGCGGTTAAATGTATAAAAAAAAAATTACCGTGATGTAAAAATTCTCATAAAAAATTCCGCTTTATTGTCTTAAGAAAAAGTGGCATCATTTGAAAATGGCAATAAAAATAATAATCGGCTACACATTTGTTTTGATGTGTCAAACAGCTGTTTTTGGCAAACCATGCATGAGCTTGAAAATTGTTACTACACGAGTATTATTGTCACACTCTTCTGCAATTTTTTTTGTACATGAACAAGAAATAGTAAAAAATGGTACAAATTATCAAAAATTTTTACGAATTTTCAAATAATGGGACAGACCTACTATGTACCTTATTTTCTGTTATCAAATGTTTTTTATATTATATTTGTAAATTTATTTTCTTTAGTTTTTGTTAAGAACCGATATTTTGTTTTTTTGACGTAAATAGTTTTTTTTACCCATGGAAGTATGTAGCTGTTTTGATTAACTAAACAAAAGTTCAATTAAGTGGTATTTTTCTTATTGAGCAATAGTGCAACTAAGCGGGATTTCTTTCATTAGATTTTAGTGTAATTAAGCGGGATTTTGTTAATTGAATTTCCCGGTTAATTGAGCAAAAGTGCGAACATTTTGGAATGTTTAACTAAGCGGGGATTACTGTACATCCTGAATTTTAAATGGAATATCATTTTTTAAGAAACAGTAATTGTCAGGCGCTTTAATTTTTAGAACAGAGACCTTAAAAGTACAATTTTTGCGAATTATTTGTGGCTCATCTTGACTTAAAGAAACCGATCACGACTGTTCAAAAAACTTTCTATTTAATTGATGCAAGATTTTTGAAGGCTTTTTTTACCATTTTTTTAAGAGACTGTAGGTAATTTTCAAACGAATAAGAAGAACCTGAAATCTAATCCCCTACAACTGAAATTGTATCCTTCAAATGCAACAAACTGTGAACACTATATGATACACTGTTTGGACCAAATATAACTGGAAAGTTCTCAACAAAAAGGTTTAACATTGACTGAACCGTTTCTAAGTTAATAGCTCCCTGTTTTGGACAGCAAAGAAGCCTATATGCGCAATGAAATAATTGGAACTTGTAATAAAAATCATCAGTAATATTATCATTCAGTGCAATAATGCCAGTATATACATAATAAAAACTGTCTATATTCGGTGGCTTTACAATGCGAAAGCTCATCTAAAGCTCTTGGTTTTCGAGCAAATTCTTTAGGCACAGATAGTTCCATTGCTTCTAAATGATTAGATATATATTTTTTACTACTTTTAGATATCTTAAAAGCTCCTTTATTCTCTATTAACCTAATTAAAAACTTCCGCATAATACCTCGTTCTACACTGAGAGAATTTTTAATGTAAAATTGCATTGAAAATTTACATTGAGCGTTTACATTAAATTTTTGCATTGATTTTATGTAAAATAGCATTCTACCAATGTATTTCTTACATCAATAAAGTTTCATTAAAAAGTGTACATTCGATTAATGTAATCGAATACATTGACTGAAGTTTTTTACATTATTACAACAAAACACATTAAAAAAAATTATGATAGAACAATGTAAAAAGTTTATGAAAAGTCTTAAAAATTATGTAAGTTGCATTGCTATACATGAACTGAAATTTAAGTAAACAACCTCCTTTTATTGTATGTTTACATTAATATTAATGTTTTTTGTATTTAGTCAAAATTTACGTAAATTTTAATCTATTTTACTTAAATATCAATGTATGTTTACAATGTTTTTGTATTTAATGAGAATTTATGTAAAGGTTTAATGTATTTTACATAAATATCAACGCAAATTTACTTGAGTTATTATTTGTTGCTTTTAGCGTCAATGTTTTATTGAAAAAATAAATTTATACGTTGTGTGTCCAAAAAATTAATTTACTAAAAAAACATTTAACTTTAAAAGAGCGCATAACCATCAAAATTTTAAAAACTTTTAAAAATGATCACGTTCGGGAACTAACAAATAAAATGAAATTGGGTGATCGCGTTCTTATTGAACATTATTTTTATGAATGAAGGATTGCAAAAGAAGCTCCTTTAACTAAAACTCCTGAAAATAGGCGCACTATTGATTCTGAAACTTCACGAGCAACAAAAGCTTCAACTGTAAACTCAAGTGGTACCTTACAATAAATTCTTAGCGAAAATTGGAAATCTGTCGGAATTAAAGAATACTATATTAATAATAACATTTTAACGGATGATCTCAGAGCAGCACTTATTACAATAATTGTTAATTTTTACTATGAAAACAATATACATATGTCATTAAAAGAGAGCTATAAGCTGGAAAACGAAATTACAAAATAATTTCCCACAGAAAAATTTAATTATTACAGGTGGGACATACGCGGAAAAATTTACTCAATATATTAATTTAAAACAATTGTGCTAAAAAACAAACAAGAAATTAAAAATGAATGATAACACAGTGCAAGAGTTATTAAAACATATATTTCAACATTGTTAGTATTTATCTGTATAAGAAAGAGGGCCATACATTGCAGTCCTTAGTTTTGTATTTTAAGTGTTAAAAGAAGACTAAAAAAAAATAATGGAATTATACTTTTAAAAGCTAAATTAGTTTGTTTCTTATTTTCCATTACATTGAGTAAGTGTGAGGTATAGAAAAGGTGATGTATATTTACATTGAATAAAAAGCTATTGAAAATATTTCATGTAAAATTCTTTTACATAGATCTAACACAAAATTAATGTAGAATACATTGAAAAATTTACTAAGCATTAACATTTCAACAATGTTAAAATACTTAGACTTAATGTAAACTTTCATTAAATTAATTTTTGAAATTTATGTAAGAAAGATTCCATCGAAGTACTTTACATTTATAAAAACTTTTACATTAAAAGGTTAATTGATGTAATCGAATACATTGGCCTAATGTAATTTAATGTACTTTTGCAATGGCTCTGTTTTAATGTAAAATACATCAGGAGAATGTATATTTTTCCTTGTCATTATGTATTTTTTTCTGAGTGTACAAGGTGCATACAATCTAGTGAAATTTGTGTGATCATGGCTACTTTCAATTTTTCAAAGACGGACTTCTCGGATATATAAGCTTTATTATGATGTTTTGGATACTTTCTATTACTAAAATCTTCATAACTAATGTGCATTCCTAAGTTTGTGCTATGAGTTAAAGTCCCATCTATTTTTCTTGGCTCTTGTGTACATTTTGAACAGCCGTGTCGGGAAGCGTGTGACGGCGTGCCGCTTATAAAAGATCTTGCTGGAGCATCACAAACAATGGCTCTAATATCTATTTCAAAAATTTGTCCATCCATATCCAACCCGTTCTCTAGAATGCAAGAGATTTCATTATAAAACGTAGATAAATCAGGCTCGTGCGCAAGGGGGAGGGGGCTTTAGGGGGTTCAAACCCCTCCCCCCATTGGGAATTTTCGCACATACATGTAGGTTTTTATAGACATTTGAATGAAAAATCAAAAAGACACAACAAATTGTTTTTTTTTAAATGAAAGAACTAAAATGCCAATAAATCGTCGGAGCCCGAATTTTTCATTTTCGACAATATTTGCGCTCTCTAGCTATTTTTGAACCAAAAAACACGATTGGGACCACTGCACGTCGCTCAGGCTAAGTAACACAAGCGTTTTTTCAATGCGCTTCTAAGCAGAGCTCCGGCATCAACAAATTAACTTCAATGAAAAATCATGCACAAATCTATTCGCGCCATACATTTCAATTTTGCATGATAGTTCACGTGACATGTGCATAAATGAAATTTAGCTTTGGCATCAACGCATTGCCGGGTAAGACATCAAAACTGCTTCGTGTTATGGCAACTTTGCCTGGGACAACAGCAGCAAATGAACACTTCTTTTCAGTGCTACGCCGTCTAAAGACATACCTTAGATACCTCGCTAAATAGACATCGCGATATCGAAATCAATGTGGAAAGAGTTTTGGACGAGTTTTTTCAAATACCTCGCAGAATTAACTACTTACGTAATGATAACTAAATATCGAATCATAACGTAAACACATTTACATATGTATTATTTAATTATAATTAAATGTCTATTAGACCGGGTCGAAATTTAGATTCATCCAGACACCGACTCAAAAGTTAGAAGGACCCTTAAAAACGATATCTGCGTCATTTTTTTTTTCGTTCCGAGAAAAACCAATGGAGCATTTTCGATTCTCCTGAAGGTCCTTTTTGGCTAAAAAAACGTGTTTTTTTGCTGGTAACTTTTATTCCTTCAAAGAATGGATGCTCAAATTTAGTCGAAAAATAAAGATTGCATTCTTGCAAAAAATTTGACGTTAAAAAATTTTAATTTCTATTATAGATAATACTCAGTCCCGAAATTCGATTTTATCACATTTTTTAAATGGAAAAATCGAATTTTGCGAGTAAATATTATCTATAACAGAAAAAAAATTTTAAATTGTTCAATGTGAAATTTTAATTTTTCAAGCAAATTCAGGTATTCATTCTGTGAAGAAGTAAAAGTTATGAGCAAAGAACACGTTTTTTTTAGCGAAAAAGAACCTTCAGGAGAATCAAAAGTGATCCATTGGTTTTTCTCGGAACGAAAACAAAAATGACTCAGATATCGTTTTTAAGGGTCCTTCTAACTTTTGAGTCGGTGTCTGGCTGACTTTATTTTGCTTCAATCCGATCGATGCGGTCTAGTGTCTATATTAAAAGTAAACTGTTTTTGACGTTTTTAATGAACATAATCTAACATGAAATGTTCGAGTTAAAAACCCCCCATGGATGATTACTGTGCACGGACCTGGGATAAATAATCACTACAATTGCTTGGTTAAATGTTTCCAGCAAATATAACTATTGCAAAAACAGGCATTTCTTTAACATTATTTAAACGAATTAAAATTGGCCACTATTGCTTCCTGGAGCATTTGAAGACAGGGAGGCCATCTACTTTTACATCAATACTAGCTGTCCCGGCAGACGTTGTTCTGCTCTTTCCAGTAGGTGGCGCGAAGTTGTATGAACTCATGCTATGGAATGTAAAAGCGGATCAGCCCATTTTTATAGTGAAATAAACTCCTGTCCCCACTCATTTTACATATAGCATTTGTAACAAGGCAGACATTGTTCTGGCCTTACTGCTATGTGGTGCGATGAGTTTAATTTATTATAGCTTTTGTGTTTTATATAATTACCAAGTCTCATTCATCTGCATCAAATAATCGCTGATATATACAAAATGTTGTTTGATTTGCATATGAAAGGTGTGGCACCACTCATTTTCTCATTGAAGCTTCTTTTTGCCCGTACTTTTTACAATTATGTGCAAAATAATAGCAGTGCGAAGTAGCACCAAGTTCATCTTAAAAACACACTAAAACAAAAACTTATTTCGGATTCCATTTTTTATTTTCTATTTTGGATTAAGTAAAAGAATTATAAAATACAGTTTTTTTATTTATTATAATTAAACATTATGAACTTACAGTCATTTTAGCAAAGACCAATATTGTAAATTTTTACTTATTGATCAATGCTATTTTTTATTCAACAAACATGACAAAGATAACAAATGGAACAATTTAACCTGGTAATTGGTGACATATGTTTCGGCTATTACCACATAGCCTCATCAGACCAGTTTTTTGGTTAATGTTGTACACGGAGTCGATCCCCTGACCGTACATGCATTTCAATTGCATATCTGTCGACGGCCGCTCTAACAACTGAGCTACTGAGGAACTGACCTTGAACTGTACAAATTGCGTATATCCATTTATTATCTTTTGTCACTTTCTCGCTTGTTGTCACAGCTGCTAAGCCATTGGCTTAGAGACTTGCTATGATTTTTTATTTTTCGAAAATTGTGGTGTTGCCAGCCACATATTTTTTGAAATTGGCGTGTTCTCCATATGGTTTAAGAAAGTTGATTTTTGCGACTGATTATTTTTATTATAATTAAACATTATGAACTTACAGTCATTTTAGCAAAGACCAATATTGTAAATTTTTACTTATTGATCAATGCTATTTTTTATTCAACAAACATGACAAAGATAACAAATGGAACAATTTAACCTGGTAATTGGTGACATATGTTTCGGCTATTACCACATAGCCTCATCAGACCAGTTTTTTGGTTAATGTTGTACACGGAGTCGATCCCCTGACCGTACATGCATTTCAATTGCATATCTGTCGACGGCCGCTCTAACAACTGAGCTACTGAGGAACTGACCTTGAACTGTACAAATTGCGTATATCCATTTATTATCTTTTGTCACTTTCTCGCTTGTTGTCACAGCTGCTAAGCCATTGGCTTAGAGACTTGCTATGATTTTTTATTTTTCGAAAATTGTGGTGTTGCCAGCCACATATTTTTTGAAATTGGCGTGTTCTCCATATGGTTTAAGAAAGTTGATTTTTGCGACTGATTATTTTTATTATAATTAAACATTATGAACTTACAGTCATTTTAGCAAAGACCAATATTGTAAATTTTTACTTATTGATCAATGCTATTTTTTATTCAACAAACATGACAAAGATAACAAATGGAACAATTTAACCTGGTAATTGGTGACATATGTTTCGGCTATTACCACATAGCCTCATCAGACCAGTTTTTTGGTTAATGTTGTACACGGAGTCGATCCCCTGACCGTACATGCATTTCAATTGCATATCTGTCCGTGTACAACATTAACCAAAAAACTGGTCTGATGAGGCTATGTGGTAATAGCCGAAACATATGTCACCAATTACCAGGTTAAATTGTTCCATTTGTTATCTTTGTCATGTTTGTTGAATAAAAAATAGCATTGATCAATAAGTAAAAATTTACAATATTGGTCTTTGCTAAAATGACTGTAAGTTCATAATGTTTAATTATAATAAAAATAATCAGTCGCAAAAATCAACTTTCTTAAACCATATGGAGAACACGCCAATTTCAAAAAATATGTGGCTGGCAACACCACAATTTTCGAAAAATAAAAAATCATAGCAAGTCTCTAAGCCAATGGCTTAGCAGCTGTGACAACAAGCGAGAAAGTGACAAAAGATAATAAATGGATATACGCAATTTGTACAGTTCAAGGTCAGTTCCTCAGTAGCTCAGTTGTTAGAGCGGCCGTCGACAGATATGCAATTGAAATGCATGTACGGTCAGGGGATCGACTCCGTGTACAACATTAACCAAAAAACTGGTCTGATGAGGCTATGTGGTAATAGCCGAAACATATGTCACCAATTACCAGGTTAAATTGTTCCATTTGTTATCTTTGTCATGTTTGTTGAATAAAAAATAGCATTGATCAATAAGTAAAAATTTACAATATTGGTCTTTGCTAAAATAACTGTAAGTTCATAATGTTTAATTATAATAAAAATAATCAGTCGCAAAAATCAACGTTTTTTTATTTATACACTTAGCAAAAAAAAAGTTAGAAATTAAAATTTCGTGAAACTGTCAAAATCGGCTGTGCAAAAAAATAGCAGTGACGCACAAAATGAAGGATAAATACAACTTAAGCAAACAATTTTGAAAAAAGAAACTGAAAATAACATTATTATGTTAATACTTAGTAGCATATCCCTTATTGGCAATAATTGCTGCACATCTTCATGGCATAGGGTCATTCAATTTCTGGCACATGACCTTTGGGATATAATCCCATATTGCACTTGCTTCGCGCCATTGCTCGCGCTCATTCCTTGGATTTTTCTTTCCCAACAGCATCCTGGACACGAGCCCAGATATTCTCAATTGGATTCAGATCTGGGGACTGTGCTGGCCAGCTCATAACCTCAGCCCGATTTGCAGACAACCAACTTTTTGCCAATCTACTACAATGTTTTGGATCATTATCCTGCTGATATATTCATTGTAGTGGCATATTCCATTCAGCATAAGGAAACATTGTTGAACTCATTACTTGAGTGTATTGGTTAGCATCCATATTGACTTTAATCCAATAAAGTGGACCAATGCCTTCATGGTATGAAAAAAACTCCAAACGTTAATTTTAGCTCCACCATACTTAACGGTTTTGAGCACATATTTTTTATTGTAAGTGGATGGTCGTCTGTTTCGAATGGTAGGAAGGGACGCAGAGTGTACGTTAGACGACCACCAGCATCCACACATATTAGTATCTAGTCTCATTCATCTGCATCACAAATTTTGGTATTTTCTTATATGGAAGGCGTGGTATTGCACGGTCTTAGCAGTGCCTCTTAATATAAAAGATACGTGGCGTAAATTCCATGTGAATCGATGCAGTGGTCTTTGTGAAAATGCTATTTTAAAAATATTTTTTTATGAGGGCCACCCTAAATAAAAGTTTTGTAGGCTTAGCTATACCTCTTAATATAAAAGCTACGTGGTGTAAGTTCGGTGTGAATCGATTAACCGGTCTTGAAAACCGGTGAAAATGAATTTTTTTGAAAAAAAAATTTGTATGCGGGCCACTCTAAATATACACCTTAAATAAAAGTTTTATAAGCCAAACAATGTCTCTTAATATAAGAGACACGTGGTGTAAATTCCATGTGAATCGATGGAGTAGCCTTTGGGAAAATGCTATTTTAAAAATATTTTTGTGTGAGGGCTACCCCAAATAAAAGTTGTGTGGGCTTAAATACGCCTCATAACATAAAAGCTGCTTGGTATAAATTCTGTGTGAGTCGATTAACCGGTCTTCGCGAAAATGATTTTTTTAAAAAATATTTATGTATGAGGACCACCCTAAATATGCTCCCTAAATAAAATTTGTATTGGCTTTCTATGTCTCTTAACAAAAATTTGTGTGTAAGAGACACCCTTAATAAAAGTTTTATAGACTAAACTATGTTCTATGTGAATCAATGAACTGGTCTCTGTGAAAATGCTATTTTCAAAATATTTTTGTATGAGGGCCACCCTACGTATGCACCCTAAATAAAAGTTTTATGAGCTTAACTATGTTTCTTAATATAAAAAACATGTGGTGTAAATTCGGTGTGAATCGATGTAGTGGTCTTTGTGAAAATGCTATTCTAAAAATATCTTTCTGTAAGGGCCACCCTAAATATGCACCTTAAATGAAAGTTTTATAACCTTCAACCTATTCTCAGACCAACCAAATATACACAAAAAATTTCATAAGAATCGGTCAAGCCGTTTTCTAATTTGGACTTCAAGCCCAATATGCAAGTACTCCCAGCGACATTTGAAATTTGTGGCTCTATCGGACAAACAGATTTGTAAAATTAACCTTTATATCTTCATCCCCAAGGATTTGAATTAAGTCCTTACAAGCTACACGCGATACCCTATGTTTAACAGCCCACTGCCTTAACTTTTAGTTTAAGCTTTTATTCTGAATACCTTTGCAAATAACCTCATTCTTCCTTAATTCTAATACCAGTTTGTCTTCATCTCCGACTGTACTTACATTTTCCTCAACATCTCCGGGTACCTGTCCTCTATTTATTTTTGCATCTTATAATTTTTCCATGAATCAATAAAATACAGATTGCGCCATGCGCATATTTTGACGTCTGATGACGTCAGCGTTGAACATCTAAGGTTGCCAACCTTAAGCTCTGTGAAATCAAATCTTATTTATTTGTTTTTATGTTGACTTTTGTGTCGACAATGACTGGAATTCGCTATATATGCTATCGTTATTATATTTTTTACGTAGATATTGTAATTCAGTTATAAATAAAATGTTTTACGTGCCTCTTTGACCTAAGAATGATAAAACATTCTTCGCTTTGAACAGATCTTACAAAAAAATTTATTATTATTATGTCGTATTTTGAGTTTTGGCAACTCTGCTCTGAGTATTGTGGAGAGATTGTTTACAAAAAATTTGAAAATTTGAAATTGCTAAAACCTTTTGTTTTCAAGTGTTCAAGTGCAATTATAGTGTTTAATTAATTATTTTAAGTGAAAAACCAGTAAATAAAACAACTTTCAATTTCAAATAAGTGTTCAATAAGCTTAAAAATAAAAATAAATAAATAACGTATATTGACGTTTTGCTAGTCATGAAGTGGGCAGTTGCAAACAAGACAGCCGCAAAAATAGTAAGATATTTAGGAATAAATTTGAATATATTTTGTGGCTAAGACGACATCTTCATATGATTGGTAAAATAGGTTCTGGAGAAGTAATACATTACTTCAGGTTTCCAAGTGAGCCGGATCAATTGAAGTGCTGGTTTGACTTTTGCGCAAGAAGCAGACCACTTACTAAGCATGACAGAATATGCTCGTTGCACTTCAAAAATGAAGACTTTGAGAGAAATTTAAATTTGAATTGGGTAAGTTGCAACTCATGTCAGCTGAGTGCATACTTAAGCCTTTAACGTGACGTCATCTTATGTATGTTAAATAGGACTAACTTTAAATAATGTGCCCAAGCTTAAGCCAAATGTAGTCCCAAGTGTTAAACAGCCTTTACAAGAGATAAACTTCACACAACAATGCAACGACGAAAATAGTATTGTTATAGAACATGGTGATGAATGTAGAGACATTAATAATAATGCTCTTAACCTTCAAATACGTGCTTTGGAACAGCAAATGTAAGTAAATTATAAGTAGAAATTGAAAATAATCACGGTTCAACGAACTTCCTGAGATAAATTAACTTAAATTTTCTATAGTGTCATTGCGGCTCGAAAATGAAACAATGAAAAATGTTCATAGCCAATCTTTGCATACAATAGAAGAGCTGCGTCAACAATTAGATAGCGTAAGTTTATCTAACCGAAATTAAGAAGAAACATTGGGTCGAATATTTACTGCAGGGCAGGTGAAAAAAAATGAAGAATGGCGATAAAAGGCAGAACTGGACGGAAGCCGACATTACCCACTCAATAACACTGTATTAGCTAGAATGTTTTTTAGAATGAGACTTTTAAATAATGAAATTAAAGGAAAATATTCTAATCGGAAGAGAAAATTTAATAAAATTACAACATAAACGAAGAAACCTTCAAACTTCCTCATTTAATGTAATATGTAATTGTAAGTACCTTTCAAAGTTCAATTCATAAAATATTGACTAAGTTTTATTAAACATTGTTGCACCATACTAAATTTCTTACGAAGTTTGACACAAAAACCAAAAAATAAACCGATATCACATCACCTTACGTACTATCAAATAATGTACATAAACGAGTCAATTTGTTACACAGTTACGCTCTACTCATATTTTTTTGATTTCTCCTGCTCACAATTTTTTGCCAATGGGAACATGTTTAAAATGACGTCAGTGTTGAACGTGCGCAGAACAAATTAAATTTCGTGCGCCGGATGGCGCAATCTGTATTTTATTGATTCATGTATTTGTTCTATAATTTTGTCCTGCTCATTTTTTACAAGCCGTTTTAAATGCCTTTTGCTTAATATTTTCACTCTTACCTTATTCTTTTGTTAAGAAATTATTTTGTTATGTATTTTAAATTTACATATTTTATTTCGTGGTATTTCACTGCATGGTATTTCACTAAATATTTCAATTATATTTTTACTGCTGGAGTGAATGAAATATTTAATATTACATATTTGAAATATTTGACACATGAATGTCAAACGAAAAAAAAAAACTGAGTAGGCAATGACATGAATAGATTCAAAACCTATACATTTGGGGTTTGCGAAAGGGCAAGGTAGCATGGACCTGATAGAATGCTAGTTGAAATGGGTAACCTGCCACCACAGTACATAGATATGTATTGTGTATGGACTACAAATCACCGTGTACATTTTTGATATTTTCATCCGAAATAAACCGCTTATAAGAGAACCGCATATAAAAAAAAACCGGACAAAAGAAACATTTTTCAATCACCTAAAATTGTACAATCATATAAAAAAAAACCTCTTAAAAGAAATTATTTTAAAAATTTTTTGCTGACAATGATTTTCTCTCGAAAGTATGAAAACTTTTATGAAGATTTTGTAGAAGACTTCACGGATAGCACAACAGTACAGCCAAGACAAGAGGAAACTATTCAAGCGTTGTTTGTACTAAAACTGTATTTGTCAATATATTGAAATATTTTCTTTCATCAACGTGAAAAATCACTTTTTAAAAAACAAATAAATGACTATTTTTTAAAATAACTTTATTTCTATTGTATGCAATAAGTATAAGTATGTACGTTAGACCGTGTCGATTTGTATGAAGAAAAATAAAGTCAGCCAGACACTAACTCAAAAGTTAGAAGGCCCCTTAAAACGATTTCCGCGTAATTTTTTTTTGTTCCGAGAAAAACCAGTGGAGCACTTTTTATTCTCCTGAAGGTCCTTTTTGCCCAAAAAGAAATTTGTTTTTTGCTCATAACTTTTTTTCCTTCACAGAATGGATACCCGAATTTGATTGAACATTAAAGATTGCGTTCTTGCAAAAAATGTGATGTTAAAAACGTTCTGTGAAGAAGAAAAAGTTACGAGCAAAAAACAGGTTTTTTTTTAGCCAAAAAGGACTTTCTGGAGAATCAAAAGTGCTCCATTAATTTTTCTCAAAACGAGAAGAAAATGTCGCAGATATCGTTTTTAAGGGTCCTTCTTACTTTTGAGTCGGTGTCTGGATAAATCTAAAATTCGACCCGGTCTAATGAACGTTTATAAATATCATGCATCTAGTCATATACATAATGCGTACTTATGTTCCTTTATGTATTATTTTTAGTTTGAGTTAGCCTTTATTTAAGTTTAACCATGAAAGCTTGGCTGACTTCGGAAACGTATTAATACAATGTTTGAACACAATTCGAATGCAATACCTAAACCGCAAACGTATACAACACTAAAACACATTGTAAAAATATACTTTATACATGTTTGCGTTATCGAACAATTTTTATACAAAATTACATTGACACATTTGTCATTTCGTAAAATGGACGTGAGCCTTATTAAAAATCTTTTATTGAAGAGTTTATTGGATTGCTTTGAGGAGTAAAGCAACCAAAACACTTTTAACATTTTGAAAAAAATATTAAAAAGAAAAAAATTGAGGAGACGCATTGCTGCAGCGCTAAATCAACGCAACATTCAACCTCGAAGAAAGGTGCCGAAAACCTTGAACTTCTGGCTAGTTTTTCCGAAAATGCCTGATGACATTTTCTTCAGCCATTTCCGTATGGGAATAGCCACTTTTGAAGTATGGTAAAGTGGGGCACATTGGTTAACTTTTTTTTAAAGCCTTGTATTGGTTTTATTAATACATGGAAATCAAACCTCTGAGGAATTTTAGACTATTTCGATATTAGAGAACTATATTAGAAATACATTTCGTAGATATTGTTGACAATTTCAAATAATTTTCGCATTTTAAAAAAGCCATTCAATTTGCGGAAAGTGCCCCGACACGGGGCAGCTTCGGCATTTCATGGGGAACATTCAGCAATCAAGTAATTTCACAAAAAAAAATTTAAACTTCTTGCATTTTTATTTTGAAAAATGAGAAATATATGTATATATTGTATTCAGATAAGATAATGATGAATTACTTAACATTAAATTTATCAATGTTAAAATTAAAATTATATTTTGTACGATACCTAGAAGTCGATGCCGGATTGGTGGGATCAGGTAGCTTTAGCTCGATTTCAGCTTTTGAAACAACCGGTCGGAGGTTTAATGAAATCGTTTTTCGAGTAAAGTGCTCTTCGAAGAAAACTGACGTTAAGCGCCGTATCGCCAAACGCATTCGGCACCTACTTAATCTGCCCCCACCTAGACGACGACACTCCCCCAGTTTTCAGAATTTTAAAAAACTACACAATTCTCGAAAACTTTTTAATGCAATCGAATCTTAACTTAAAATTTCACTTTCTCATATTATAACATAGCAGGTCACAAAAAACCGTATTAAAATTCAAAGGACTATTATTGAAAATCGTTAACTTACCTGGTATTCAAAACTACAGCGAAGAACGAAAAAACACAAAAAATGCATGCAACTTGTTTGAGCCCGATTTCACATACATCAAACTAAGAGAGTGAGTATGTATTCGATAAAGCCCAGCAGGCAAATGAGCAAGGCCTTACTCGGAGAAGGCCTGCTAGCACTGCTGCGATTATATAAGGACTTCTCAAAACTAGATTTTCATGCAAATAAAAATACAATCACAGCAGGCATAATATGCCTTCCCACAACAGACGTGCTATCAGGCCTGATATTAGAAGGCAAAGAAGAAGGACTCCATTTACTTTAGCACTTTTCTGTTTCTTTTTTGTTTCATGTATTGCATTGTTTTATGATTCGGCATAACTTTTTTGTCATATGCATTGTACATATACGACATGAAAAGTAGACACATGGTTAGAAATTAAGAGAGGTGTGCAGGCTAGTCTTCTCTTGTTTCATGTTATGTTAAGGAGGTACAGTTTTGTGTATTCTTTGTCAAATTGTAAATTAAGAAACATCACAAAAAAAAGTCACTAAAAAAATATCAACGCAAATGAGAGATGGCGCGGAAAAAAAAAAACAATTAATATTTAGAGTCTTTACGATGTAGTAAAATTAAATTTTTGTCAAGTACTTCTGAGAGTCCTTCTACGGTAAGCGGTCTTAGAAAGCCTGCTTAGGAAGGCCTGTTTTCTTCGGACATTTCATATAAAAAAGAAAGTACGTTTGAAAGGAGGGTGGAAGACCTTGTACTTACCAAGGAAGGCCTTCTAGAAGCACTGTTAGCTCCTGCCCTTGCCTACTGGGAGGTTGCGTTCGGCATGATAAATAGTTCTAAAATAAGAGTGCGTCATATCGAAATGGGCCTTGATGAATGTGCCCCACTTTACCATAATTGGAATGCTTTTTAAAGAATTTCTTAAAATTGTTTTGAGCTGTTATTTTCAGAAATTAGAGAAATTGGTGGCACTATTTGGATAAAAAAAGGACTGGTCGGCCTGGTTTGCCATTGAGAAAGGCGTTATACGTGACTTTGTGGAAGTGGAGTGGCTACAGCATACAGTGCCTTTATTAAGACAATAAAAGCAATTTCTCGCTTAAAAAGTCGAATAATTCAATTTCCAAACACTGAACAGAGCCAAAGGATTACCATGGAACTGTTTGAAGGGAGTCGTTCGCAGCCATTTCCATTTGTGTTGGGCTGTATTGTCGGCACGCATATCCGGATATCACAACCCACTAAGGACAGCATAAGCTATTATAATCGAAAAGGGACATTTTCCGTGGTTGTTCAAGTAAGCCAATTTTTGTGGCGATTCAAACCTTAACATTTTTACAGTAAACCAAATTTTCTTTAAAGCAATTTGCGACAGTAAAATGAGGTTTTTAGACGCTTTTGGCTACCCTGGCCGATGTCACGATGCGTCTGTTTGGCAGAATAGCCCCATAAGAAAAGCTATACAGTAGGTCAAAGCCAAACTCGTACACCAAAACAATTATTTTCCAATGCCTCAAAAATTATTAAATAAAAAGGACTAGAAAAACTTGAAGTATTTTTATAAATAGTATTTTTAATCCTTCAATTTTAACAAAAAACAAAATTAGAAATTTTCGTTTTTATAAGAAATATATAAGAAGCAACAAAAAATTAAGCATATACAGCACCAAAGCCAAAGTCGTACAGTTGAACTTACGCAGCAACCCTGTTATTTTAGCGCATACAAGTTTATAATTTCTAACACTTTTTGGTTTTGGGAATCCCCGAGCATTGTACTTTTGTATAATTTGTGGAGAAAAGTGTGTTATTCTATAACAATTTGCGAAAATGGGACGACAAAGAGGTCAAACCGGGGTTGAACTCAGAAAATTAATTATAAATCATTGGAAAGATGGAAAATCTTTACGCGATATATCTAGAGTAGTAAATAGAAGCCACTCGACCGTACAATATATAATAAAACGATTTAATAGTGATAAAAGTGTTGAAAATAAGGCCAAGGCTGCACACAACAAAATTTTTACGGATGCAGATGAGCGATAACTTGTACGAAAAGTGAAGGCAAATCCATTTTTAAGTGCTCCAAAGCTTGCTGTTATTGCGGAGAGTGATTTACAGAAAAAAGCGCACCCAGAAACAATTAGGAATATTCTTCATAGAGCTAATTTAAACGGTAGAAGACCAATGAATAAACCTTTAATAAGTAAGAAGAATCAAAAGGATCGATTGCTGTTTGCTAAAACTCAATGCCACAAAGATTTTTCCTTTTGGAAAAATGTCTTGTTCACGGATGAAAGTTAGTTTAATATATTTGGATCAGACGGTAGACCATACGTATGGAGAAAATCGAATGAGGCCCTTCGTCCGGAAAACCTTAAGCCAAATGTAAAACATGGTGGTGGTTTAGTAATGGTTTGGGGGTCATTTTCAGCAGCTGGACCTGGAATGATTCATTTTATTGAAGGAACTTTGGATCATAAGGTGTATTTGGACATTTTAAAACTAAATTTAACGCAATGTAAGGAAAAACTAGGTCACAACAGTGACTGGACAACGGACAACGATCCCAAACATAAAGCCTATAATGTGAGATCATGGCTTCTATATAATGTGTTCGAAACACCGGCCAGAGTCCAGATATAAATGCTATTGAAAATTTGTGGAGCTATCTCGACGCAAAAGTTCGGCAGCACAGTATTTCTTCAAAAACTAAACTAAAAAGGATATTGATGGAAGAATGGGAAAAAATAGAACCCAGCTATTGCGAAAAACTTGTTCAAAGCATGCCAAAAAGACTGAACATGATAATAAAAAACAAAGGAATGCATACTAAATATTAAATACAGATAAATGTAGAAGTTTTTTTAAAGTGTACGACTTTGCCTTTGGTAATGAATAAGCTTAATTTTTTGTTACTTTTCATTTATTTTTAAAATAATAGGAAATTTTGAGATTCGTTTTTTGTTAAAAAAAATAGGATTAAGTAAACTATTCAAAAACATTCTCCAAGTTTTTTAAATTATTTTTGCGTTGCTATTTTTGAGGAATTGAAAAACAACTTTTTTGATGTACGAGTTTGGCTTTGATCTACTGTAGTTAACCAAACAATAAGAATACCCTCTGAATGCCATTTACTGGGAGATGGTGCTTATCCACTAGAGGTCTGCATAAGTATAATCGTTAACTTACGAAACTGTTACCGAAGTCAATTTTATTGATTTGAATGCGTATACATAGCGTTTGCTTGTGTTACTGTTACCATCATTATAAATTTCTCTTCTTACTCGTAACCAACTGTACGTAGATGAATGCGTCATGTGTACGGATAATATGCATGTATGCTGCGAGTACAACAAGTTGCGCGATTACTACGCATTTGATATTTTGTACTACGCAGTAATGCACTTTAACATGCTTAAGAATGTTTAGTGAGGATCAGTGAAAATTTGATGTGTGCAGGCGAGTGAGGTCTTTGTTTTCTAAATAAATTTATGTTATATTATAAAAACAGTTTTTGAAAACAAATATGAGCCATGTAAGATTATACATATGTACACAAAGTGAAATATTATATTAAAGTGAACATGTTTTATTTGCTTCTCCTTTATTATAACTTTTGATATTGTTGGCAATGTTGCCACTTTGTTACTTTGTTAATTTATCTATTATTTTTTTATTTGGTCCAGCATTGGTAAATATTTTTAAAATGTGATAAGTACAGTGAAATTCGACTTTTAAAGTGATTTATAAATTTATTCATAAAGTGTTTCTTTGTGAAGCTTGAGCTTTTTGCATATACTTATGTACTTATGTATGTATATCAAAAATCTATATAAATCTTTGTTTAATATTTGTTAAGGGCATTCGGGAGTTTTTCGAAAAATAAAAAGACATTTTTTTTGAAGCTGCATTTCATCTTAGACCAAATTTTTTTTTACATTATTAAAGTATAACTATTCAAGACTTATCTCTGAAATTTTGGTCCAAAAATATTTATCAATTAGTTAGAAAAGTGCAATGCCATGAACGACCTCAAAATTTGCGGTGAGCAAGATATCTGGAGACTGGACTGGTTCATCCGAAAAAAGAAAATTTACTTTTTTTCGGTTAAGCAAATAGTTAGGGGGCGTTTGATCAAAATTTCAGAGATAAGTCTTGAATAGTTATACTTTAATAATGTAAAAAAAATTTTGCTCTAAGATAAAATGCAGCTTCAAAAAAAATTTTAAAAAAATGTCTTTTTATTTTTCGAAAAACTCCCGGACGCCCTTAAATGCTTATCAAAGCTTTAATTTTTGGGATTGATTTCCTTTAGATGAATAATACTCCTGGTGCCAGTTCTATTGACTTTGAACATTCAACAATAAAGAAAAAAATAATAAGCGGCGAATTCAAAGTAAACTTGAAAAGAGGAAGAAGCAAGGTATGGGACGTGTTTGGAAAAATTTTAAATGCAGTTGGGGAAGGAATACCTAGCTTGGTAGCATGTAAAGAGTGTTCCCATATTTTCAAAATTGGCAATAACAGTACTTCAAATTTAAGGAAACATAAATGCTTTCTAATTGCTAATTGCGCTGGAGAATTATCGTCTAAGACTGATTTTGGTATTGGCACTAAAAAAGTTTTGAAGGGAATCGTCACTCAGTGGACTATTCAGAGTTGCAGGCCCTTCAAAATGATTAAAGATCCAGGCCTCATAAAATATTCCCAATTTTTATTAGAATGTGGAGCTAAATATGGGCACGCTGCTGACATTAAAAAATTATTGCCTCACCCTGTAACAATTTCTAGAAACATTGATCATTTATATCAGCGATGTTTTGATGTTGTTAATGCAGAGCTCAAAGAAATCAAAAATTTCGGGTTTGGTCTGACATCAGACCTTTGGACCGAAAATTTTTCAAAAACCACATATTTGTCCCTAACAATTCATTATATTAAAAATGGAAAATTGATTATAAAGCTTCTTGGTATGAAATCAATGGGGTCTGACACTTGTACTGGTAAAAGCTAACACCCATAAGCACATTGAAAACAAATTTGTTTTATTTTGTTTTTATTTCCAGGTGATAGAATTCTTACTAAGGTTCAGAGTATATTGCTTGGTTTCAACTTAACTCTTAATAATGCAATTGTAGTGACCGACAGAGGCTCTAATATGATTTCAGCATTTAAGGAATATAACCGCATTAATTGTGTCAATCATTTGCTTCATAATGTGTTGGAAAAATCATTAAAAAATATTCCCGAAATATGGGATCTTTGTAACAAATGCACAAGTCTTGTGAAGTACTTTAAAAAATCGGGTGCTAACGCAAATCTTCCTACAACATTAAAAAGTTTTTCAACTACGCGGTGGAATACTGTGTTTTATTTATTTGAATCCATTGAAAAAAATTGGACAGAAATCACAAAAATATTACAAGAAAAAAACGAGCTGCACAGAATTAACGATATTAGCTTAAATAAAATTTCCGCACTTGTTAAATTTTTAGATAATTTTGAAACAAGCTCAAAAACTTTAGAAGGCGAAAAAAACACCACCATAGATTTAGCAATTGTGCACGTCTATAAACTGCGCAGAATTTGTGTAACTAATGCTTCTGATATTGACGAAATCAAACATTTAAAAGAGCAACTTACTTTCTTATTAGAGTCGGTGGTTTTGGATAATTTAACAATTTTTCACAAGATTGCTTTATTCTTGTTTCCTCCAGCTAATAAGCTAAGTCAATTTACAGATATCGAAAGAACTCAAGTGCTGCAGGAATGTCGACACATTATGAAAAATTTTTCTGACTTAACTGCAGAAGTGCCATCATCTTCATCAAATATTCCATTTCTCACTTCAGATCTATATAGCGGATTTGTAGAACGTACTGAGTACTTAACTGTTGAAGTCAAAATCAATAGTGAAATACAAAAGTATGAAAATACTGACGTTAAACTTGAAAGTGACTTCAATGTCTTAGATTGGTGGCACCTACATCGCACAGAATTTGAATTTTTATACAGGTGAAGTTGCAAAATTTTAGCAACTCCTGCCAGCAGTGCCGCTTCAGAAAGAACATTTTCCAAAGCGAAAAATTTAATATGCGAAAAGCGCAGTTCACTTGGGTCTAATCCTACATCTGTTAATAAAATTATGTTCCTTAACACTAATTTGAAAGAAGAATGTTTACTCGAGGAAGTAGAAAATCAAGACGAGATGATTTTATAAAAATATTTACATATAAATCGATCATAATTTAAATACCTGTAAAACCTTTTTTTTACTTTTTCACACATTTTTTGAAACGAAAAAATCAGAAAAACTATAGAAAATAGCATGAAAAACATTGAATCGTTTTTGATAAAAAGTGATGTAATATAAGTACTTTTAATCGAAAAAGATTCCGGGTTTTTTATTCTATTTCCTATAGTTTTTGAGATATTTCGTTACAAAAAGCGTATGTGATTTATTTATGAATTATGTTTACTTATATATTTTGTTATTTATTTTATATGGACTGAACTAACATTTTTGTTTTATCAATGTGATTAATAAATTATTCTAAAAAAACTTTGGACTTTGTAAATGTAAATATAGGGCAGTAGTTATAGTAATTTTTCTAGCATCATTCTAAGGATAAAACTACCAAAAAGTATTTTAAACAGATCCACAATGATGTTAAAAATTAATATAATCCCGGACATTCGTTTTATTTTAGTTTTCAGATAAATAAACAAAAAAGTTGCGCATTTAAATCTTCTGGCAACGCCTTGGTGCATAAATGAATTCTCTCTTCCTCACTTTCATCGAATAAATAAAACAATAAAGCACGTCATTCAGTTCGATTCATTACCTTCAGTTTTGCTGTGCGTACACATACACGAAGCTTATTCAACTTTTTTTACTTTACGCTATGGTACTCAAAGGAAATGTGTACTTGTAATTGGAGGAACAGAAAAGTGAACGAGTACTGAAACGAGTAAATTTTTGGTATCCGTGCAGACCTCTATTATCCACTCGAAAATTTTCTTATTGTGCCGTATAAAGATAATGGACATTTATCGGAAGAGCAGATGAATTTCAATAATATTTTGAGCCCTACCAGGGTGTTTATAGAACAGGCGTTTGGAATTTTAAACTATTTGGAGATCCAAAATCTAGCGCTTGCAAAACATATAATAATGTCTTGTATGGTGCTTCATAACATCATTATAAATAATGAAGGCTGCATTCAGGCCCGTGCGCAGGAATTATCCATGGGGGGGGGGTTTTTAACTTGGACATTTCATGTTAGATTGTGTTCATAAAAAACGTCAAAAAACGGCTTACTTTTAATATAGACATTCAACCGGAACGATTTGTATGACGCAAAATAAAGTCAGCCAGGCATCGACTCAAAAATTAGAAAGACTCTTAAAAACGATTTCGTTCCAAGAAAAACCAATGGATCACTTGATTCTCCTGAAGGTCCTTTTTGGCTAAAAACATGTTTTTTGCTCGTAACTTTTATTCCTTCACAGAATGGATGCTAGAATTTATTCGAAAAATAGAGACTGCGTTCTTGCAAAAAAATTTGACGTTAAAAATTTTTAAATTATTTTTCTATTATAGATAATATTCAGTCCCAAAATTCGATTTTTCACATTTTTTATATTCAACCCGGTCTAAGTAATAGACATTTAATTAATACATACATATGTAAATATGTTTATGTTATGATTCGATATTTAGTTATAATTACGTAAGTAGCTAATTCTGCGAGGTACTTGAAAAAACTAGTCCAAAACTCTTTCCACATTGATTTCGATATCGCGATGTATATTTAGCGAGGCTTAGCCGTTCAACCGATCTTCGGACATAGTTGATCTGAGGCAGTCCTGAATTTATACGAAGACACCCTAGACGGAGGCCTAGGGCATCAGCGCGGAGAGGGCACGAGATATTGAAATTCTGATATAAAATTATATGTTTTATTATAAATTTTATTTTAGCTTTTGTTTCTAGCTTGAAAAATTTAATTTAGGCCTTTTTAGCGTTTTGCGAAATGTAGCGAAAATGAGTGACGATGGCAATGCTCCCGAAGTTCAACTAAGCCCAAAAGAAAATTTTCGAATAAATACTTTTTACGTTTTATTAGACTAATTACAATCAATTACAAATGGACTTAAGAGGCAAGATTTACCGTGAAATTTCTGAACAATTTGATTTTCTTTGCATTACAAATGAAGAAGTCGATATTAAAACCAGTGCTCAATGTTTGATTTCAAAATATCCAGAAGATCTTAATTCCGAAGTTGCTGGTGAAATTCATCAATTTCATCGCTACGTTTTTCATAAAAAGGAAAATACTTATAAGTTTCATAATCAAGCTATTTTATATAAAATAATGTGGGAAAATAAATTAACATCAGCTTTTACAAACGTAGATGTTGCTTTACGTATATTCTTGAGTTTGATGGTTACAAATTGTGCGGCAGAAAGATCATTCTCACAACTAAGAGCTTAAAAATCCTTGTCGTACTGTGATGAAGCAGGATAGATTGGATGCATTATCAATACTTTGCATTGAAAGTGATCTACTACATGAAATCGATTTTGACGATATTATCAAGGATTTTGCTGTTAAAAAATCAAGAAAACAGTATTTCAAATAATAAATCAATATAAAAAAAAACTAGGGCACCATTTTCTTTACAACCCTAGGGGACCAAAAATGTAAATCTGGCCCTGATCTGAGGTATATCTTTAGACGACATAGCACTGAAAAGGAGCGTTCATTTGTTGCTGTTGTCACAGGAAAAGTTGCCATAACACTAAGCGTTTTTTATGTCTTGTCCGGCAATGCGTCGACGCCTAAGTTGAACTTAATTTATCCACATATCACGTGAACTATCTTGCAAAATTGAACTATATGGCGTGAATAGATTTGTGCATGAATTTTTATTGAAGCTGATTTTATTGATGCCGGAGCTATGATTAAACGCGCATGTGAAAAAACGCTCGTGTTACTTAGCCTTAGCGACGCGCAGCTGCCCCAAATCGTGTTTTTTGGTTCAAAAATAGCTGGAGAGCGCAAATCTTGTCGTAAATGAAAAATTCGGACTCCGACGATTTATTGGCATTTTAGTTCTTTCATTTAACAAAAAAAAAAAATTGTTGTGTCTTTTTAATTTTTGATTCATATGTTAATAAAAACCTATGTGGGAAAATTCCCAATGGGGGGGGGGGGTTTGAACCCCCAAAACCCCCCCCCCCCCCCCTTGCGCACGGGCCTGGCTGCATTGTTGAATTGAATGACGAAGAAAATCATTCCAATGAAGAAAGAAACATTGCTGAAGTCACTGCACCAGATCAAGCTGAGGCAAAAATGAAAAGATGTCGTTTAACTACATTTCTTTCAGCCTAGAATACTCCGTCAATACCGTCAATTAATGTTAAAATTGAAAGATAATGGTACTGATATCAATGAAGAATTTGTGAAAAGGATGGCTACAGAATTTTATAAAACAAGCCGTGAATATCTGGAGCAGTGGACTTGCTTTCTTACCAAAGAAATGGAGATATTTTATTGGGCAGATTTAAAAAAGGTTCCCACATGGGAAGACATTCAAAAATCTCTGGATGTATTAATTGAAAAGCAATATATTGACTGCAATAGAGATACTGAAGTTTTTGACGAATTTTCATTAATTTCTAATTACATTACATCGCAAAAAGTAACGGAATGGAACAATTTAAATGTTTTCACGGAAACCCGTTGGGTGGAAGTATTTAAACACTTTCGCGCCAGCAATCTTCAGCATCAAAACTTTTCTATATTAATTGAAAATATTTTATGTTTGCCTGCTACAAATGCTCCAGTAGAAAGAGTATTTTCTATTATGAACAAATTGTGGACATCTGAAAAAACCCAGTTACAAATTTCAGTTCTAAGGGCGATGTTGATAAATTAGGTGAATGTAAAAAAAAAACGTGCCAAGAGTTTCATTCTTACTTGAAATCGTCACCAGCTATATTAAAACAAATTTGTTCTTCTGATAAATATTAATATAATTTAACATTTTGGGTACCTATATTTTGTGATTCGTAACTTTTAAGCCAACTTATTTTTTCTGAATAAATAACTTTAAAAAAGATTTTTTTTTTCATTGACTAACTAATCTGTAAAATGAATTGATTAGATAATATTAATCTTTCACATTCAATTTCACTTAAATTAATAAATTCACTCACTATACTCAGATTTCGTTGTAAACTGTTGACAACTTTTTCCACATCTAAATATTTTATACTTTATATTTATTTAACATCTAAAATAATTTACCTTTTCATATGATTTTTCTTGAATTAATTGAATTGTTGTTTTGATTTTTTCAAGGTTTGCTTTCTTATCTTTACATTTCTTAACATCTACTAATGATATTGTTTTGAACATGTTTCCTGTGTTTGTACAATCATATGCAGGAAAAGTATTTGTATTTATTATATAATACAATTAAATCATAATAATGATATCTTCATTGTTTCTTTAATATATATATATATATCTTTGGTTTTATGGTTTTTAGTAAAATTAGTGGAACAATAAAAAAATAAAACATGTTATTTACTGTAGCTACACAAAGAAATGCAATGAAATGCAAAGCCAAGCTAAGAAATGCAAGGCCAAGCAAAGTTAACCATTGCATGGAAGAGTTAATGATATTAACTTAATCTAGCAAAACTGTAGCAAATAGACCTGAGTCGCAGTCGCCTTGTGGTAAACCCCGCATTTGTCTATATATTTAACCGTCAAACGTAAAAAAGTTACCAATGTCGAAGGAAAATCTAACACAAGACAAGACAAGCCTGGATCGATGCTACATTTACTAGTAAACCATGAGGACTTTACTATTAAACTTAATACCCTGAAAATCTCTACCCTATTCATATTTGGATTCATAATTTAAACATCATATTTAACAAATACCCATCCCTGACACATGGGTATATCATACAACTGTTCGACGACATTATCTATATTCCGTACGTTATGAACCGACAAATTAGCCTAAAATTTCAGCAATATTCTGCTGTCTTGGGTAAGTGTACCAATATAATGTACTGCATATGGGTCAACATGGATTACCCTCCTTGTGATCCTTAACCACTCCAATCCTCGCTGTTTTTGTTGATGCTATTGACAGATTAAATTTGTTTGCATCTGCTGCCTGTATTGCTTTTGATTTTTTTTTTTAATTTGTCGCATTCCTGGCGCCAATTCGCCAGGCGCTGGCCCTGAAATTGACTTCGGTTTTCACGCTGGTCATTTTGGCGCCGGTTGTCATGCCGTTTGTCGTGCCGATTGCCATGCCGATTGCCATGCCGGTTGTCATGCCGATTGTCGTGCCGGTTGTCATGCCGGTTATTGCGCCGGTTTTCAGGATTTCATCTGTCTTCGAAGCGCCGCACTGTGCAACACTTTCATAAAAGCTACGGCCAAAACTATAAGGAGTTGTCGTAGAGAAATGAAATTTGGCATAGACATTTTTTTGCAAAGATTAAGAGGTTTTGTAAAAATGAATAAAATCGGTAGTCAGGCATAGCACAAGTAGGATTCTTTCTTCTTTAAAAATAATGCTGCAAAAAATGGGGTCAAGTTTCTACCTTCTTTAAAAAGAAATAAAAATCCATTTAAAACCAGTTAACAGCTTTCACGTATTTTTGGTATTTTTTTTGAAAAATATACATTTATAAATGTGAAACGATAGATATATAATTCATATTTAAAAATGAATATTTTAACTAAAAATATATTATAATAACAATAGGCGACTATGTTGTCTGAGTCTGATAGTCACTGGACACTAAATCTTCTATATTAATTTCAGCCAGAAAGCTGTCAGTATATTCGTCTTCCTCAATGTATGGCAACAAATCATTCATGCCACTGTTTTCTTTCTTTTTGAATTTTTTATTTGCAAAAGTTTTTGAATTTGATCTGCTAAATCTATTACTATTACTTCGATTAATGCAGGACTTTCCTTCATAAAAATAAGCCCAATTGGTCTACAAAAAAGCACTGATTATGGAGTTTTACTTATCCATATTTCTCTCTGACTGTCTATCTTACAAGGGGACCACCACCCTGTGACGTCACCGATATGGCTGAAATTTTTCCAAACGATGGAGTTGTTTGGGAAAATGCTATTATAAAAAAAAAAATTGTATGAGGGCTATTCTCAGACCTACCAAATATACAAACACTGACACAAGAATTTTATGTATTAATTTTTTTTATTGAAAAAACGAAAACTATTAATTTTTCATAAAATAATAATTATAATTTATAATTAAACATTGGTTGAACAAGCCAAACATGATGCCTGTGAGCAGGCTTTGCGACATTATTTAATGTATAATATCAAAAATTTTCTGAAATTAAAAAAAAAAAAAATTTAAATTTATTATAATATATTATAATATATATACTTACCAAACTGGCCAACCCCAAGCTGAAAATAGCTTATATAAAGCAAACTTTATTACTGGCTTTTGGTTGCCATCTAAAATTAAAAATGCATGTAATTTTAAAAATTTTAAACAAAAATTATTTTATATCTTACCGTAAGTTAAGTTGCGTCGCAAAGCCTGCTCACAGGCGTCATGCTTAGATTTATTTATCGATGGGCCATGGCCCACGTAGGCTATGTTGTTGATAATAACTTGTGTTTTGAATCCATCCACAACTCTTATTGTATCATATGGACCTATCGGGATACGGAGGTCGTGTAGAACCCCAGTAGCATTTTGGGGCCTTATCCTTATCCTTACCTATTATTTGACCTAAATAAACCAATGTCCCGTTTTGAGTCAAAGAATAAATTGTCACGTTAATCATACAGCATGATACAGATTCCGATGCAGGTCTTGTGTGTGCTGACAAATTTGCAATTATTAAAGGAACGATTGGTGTAACATCTAATTTTATTACACATTTAAAGCGAAAGTATCTTGAGGAGTACTTAAGTTACAAATCGAAGAAAAAATCAAAGAAAAAGAAAAGTTCAGCAACGATATCACTAATTTTATTGTTAAAACGGCTTCATCGATTTCAATTGTTGAGCGAAACTCGCTCAAACAGCTATTTTTAAAGAGAATCAATCTAAAAGTTTCTAGCTGTAAAACCGTATTTGGAATATTAAGGGAAGACTTTAAGGCGTGAAAAATAAAATTCATGAGCAAATCGCATTATTTTTGCGTAACTGCTGACATTTAGTCAAATAAACACATGAGCTTTCTGGGTTATACTTGCCACTGGGTAGATAATGACCTCAAAAGAGTTTCTGCGGCATTAGCTTATGAGAATTTTCTTGGCAGCCATACTTATAACCGAATTGCTAATTATTTGAAAGAAATAAATAACGATTTCAATTTGAATCCACAAAATATTATTGCTACGTTAACAGACAATGTCTCAAATTTTATAAAAGCTTTCAAAGATTATGGCGTGGTTTGAAAAAAAAGAAACTTTTGAGCTCGATGAAGAAAATGGTGCAGAGCCTGATTCAAGTTCAGACAGTGATTTAGCTGAAGAGATGTATGAGACTGACGACGACTTTAACCTAGTCCAAATATCACCTCAAAAAATCAAATTGTCAAAACATCTTTGCTGCGCAAGTCATTTTAAACATGTTTGTAACAAAAGACTTCATTGAAGCTGTCAGGAAAGATGATGTAGTGTACGATATTCATTTGAAAGTTTTTCAATTGCTCAAATACTTAAAACTATAAGTTAAGTTAAACAAACAAAACTAAACGGCAACAATTTTTTAAAATTAAAAATAAAAAATATCTAGTACACTATTAAAATTAAATAAAAAAAATGGAAAGTACTAATCAATTAAAAGTAAATTGTTCTCCTGGAACTTTTTTACGTATACAAAATAGTAAGCATATAAAATTGTATTACAAAAGAAAAACTTGAAGTTGCTATCGTTTGCTATTTTCAGATGAAGAATATAGGCAGCAGGCCACAGGAAAAGTGTTGCAAGAGGAGGAAGAATCTTATAATGAGGTAACATTTTCGCCTATAGAGGCGCATGAAACTGAAGAAACAGTCAACGAAAAGCAGACTTGGCTTGATGCACCAATCAAATTGATGCTGTCGCTTATCGAGGAGTTGCGGCCAAAAGTTGGCAAGTCCGCAAATATAAAGAGTAAGGCCAATATGTGGAAAACAATCGCTGAGCGATTAGCTGCAGAGGGTTGTAATTTCACCACAATACAGGTAGTTTCGGGCTATGGAGAGCCAGTACAAAAAAAAAACACATCTCAATAATAAGCGAACAGGAAGAAATATGCAAACATGCACGTACTAGAGGTAAAATATTGCAAATAATCTGTTTCTTTCATTTTGAACGAAACTTAAAGTTTTTTTCAGTGAGTTGGACCAAATCCTTGCCGAAAAAAAGGAATAAATCCGGAATTTGTATTGGACAGCAAAGAAGCCGAAGGAACTTCACGGTACGATGTCCCTCTAACTGAAACTAGCTTAGATATGGACCAGACGTTGAAAGGTATTAATCGAGTCTATATGAAGTCATGGTAATGAAGGAAGTTATTTATATTAAAGAAGCCGATGATGTTCCTAGCTGGAACATTTTAACAAAAAAATTAAAGACATGGCTGAAAAATGGAAAAGATATCACGAAAAAGTGTTGAATTTCCCATAGAAGAAAGAGATCAACGAAAGGAAAAGATGGCGAAGAAGAAGTTGGCGCTGTTGGAGGCTCTAGTAAACCAAACAAAAACTCATGAGCATATGCGCAAATCCGCCAGAATTAGCGTTTTAGCTGGCCTCGTTTTTTTTTTTTGAAGTACATCTTTCAGCTATAGTTTTTCTTGAAATTAAGGCTGTCTTGAATTAAAATTCAAGGTTGTTCAATTAAAATTTAGACAGCTAATTTTTTATTTAACTATATATGCAACTTTTCATGTTTTGTTTTTAACTATGTCTCCCTTTGAATTTTTATTGTTCCTCCTTGAATATTAATTAAAGATAGTCTTAACTTCAAGAAAAACCATAACTGAAGAGTGTGCTCCAAAAAAAAAAAATCGAAGTCATGTCGAGCGAAGATGACAATTTCGATTTTTTTTTTATTTTTTTGGAGCAGACTCTTCAAACATGGTTTTTCTTGAAGTTAAGACTATTTTAAATTAATATTCAAGGAGGAACAATTAAAATTCAAAGGGAGACTAGTTAAAATTGCATTTAAGTTAAAAAAAACATGAAATGTTACATATTGTTACCTTAATATAGAAAGGCCCTAACTAACATTTTTTTCAAAATCGAGATTTGTATAGATTCGGTAGGTCACACACTAATACACCACTGACGAAAAAATGTATGTGCTACGATTGAAAATAAATCAATTACAAGCAAATAAAAAAAAACCATTACTCACTTTAACTCACAAAAACTTTAATTTTTATTAAGTTTTTTCGTTCTCCTGTAAAATAATAAAATGTAAGATAGGGCCTTTTTATATTAAGGTAACGATATATAGTTAAATAAAAAAATAGCTATCTGATTTTAATTGAACAACATTGAATATTAATTCAAGACAGCCTTAGCTTCACGAAAAAATATGGCTGAAAGATATACTCCAAAAAAAAAAAAAAAGGCCAGGTAAAAAGCTAATTCTGGCGGATTTGTACATACATATGTATGTGCAAATAAGCTCGCGGTTTTTACTACTTTTAGTTCTTTCAACTTTATTTTATTTTAAAATGATTTATGCCTTTTGAAATCTTACGCCATTTGTTTTTCTGTGGAATAGCTCTCTTTCCTTTGTTATATTTTTAGAATTAATTTGAATATGAACAAAGAATTATATGTCGATAACTATAACGTGTTACTATTTTAAAGACCTTAGAAATATGATCTTAGAATGAGGGGAAATGTGATTTTGCGCGTTGGGGTTTCTAGCAACGAAGCTGAAATTCCATCTGATCTGCCATTTTGTATTTTATTAAGATTTTCAATTTTATTTCTTTAAATTAATAGAGACAGGGCCGCTTTTAAGCATAGGCTGTATAGGCTGCAGCCTAGGGGCCCGCGCCTCAAAAAAATTTGTTCTAAAATTTTTAATTGAATACAAAAAGCTGCATCGATTTCTTGCAAGCTTCTTCAATATCGCATCCGTGTACAAGCACTTTTTGCATATCGTTTCATATTTGCATACGCTGTTAACTCTGGCATCTTTTTGCTTGGAAAATGACAGTGAATTGTGGCCGGAGCTTATGACACTTGACAATATAGCTTACTTTATACTATAAAAATGGACGGTACAGCTCTTCAATATTGTGGTCTTGCAAGAAAGTGACAAATAAGTTTTTTGAGCGAAAAACACGAAGCGGTGAAACCATACAACGTTCATGGCTCTGTTTTTCTCCTAGAAATGCATACATCTACTGCTATGTATGCAAACTTTTATCTCGAATACGCTCACAATTTACTCATAGAGGTTATTGCGATTGGAAAAATGGTACGGTATGTTTGATTGAACACGAAATTTCTGAATACCACATAAGTGATGTAATTGATTTTGCAGCACTCTCTGAAAAGTTTGGGCGTATTGATCAAGAACTGACACAACAAGCAGAAGATCAGCTTGAAATAAGTTTGGCATTTTGAGGGGAAAATTAGACATTAGGATCACCGATAAACTACAACTATATAGGATTACTCGAGCTTATTGTAGAGAAACTGTGGAAGAGGTCACACAAACTATCTTTCATCAACGACTTGCTAGGAACTTGTGTAATGTGGTGTTACAATGTAGCAGTGAACGCCTTTTATACTTTCGTTCTTAACATAGGTTAGAGTAACTAGTATATAAAAATTTACTAAAAATTCATAAACCATAGACCAAAGTCATATTAATGAATTCAATAAATTTTCTAAGTGGGGGGAGGCCTGCGCCAAATGCTCAGCCTAGGGGCCCGCACACACCTAGACACGGCCCTGAATAGAGAAGTTTTCTTCTCTTAGTTCTGCCATAAATTCTAGATCCGTTTCATTGGCAATATTGTGTAAGACACAACACGCTCTGATAAAGTGACACAACTTCTCAACACCACTCAGTTTGCAGTTGTACAGATACCTTAACCTCTGCTTTAGAATTCTAAATGAGTGTTCTATTGCCACGCGCTCTGAACTCAGTTTTACATTAAAATTTTTTTGTGCGCTTGTCAAATGGCCATTGTTTTTACAGTCCATTGAAATGTTACAAAATATTGGCTGAACCTTGCATTTTGGATAGGACAAGATTTTTTTTTTTGTTTTGTGTAGAGGGG
This sequence comes from Tricholauxania praeusta, assembly GCA_949775025.1. Lineage (NCBI taxonomy): Eukaryota > Metazoa > Arthropoda > Insecta > Diptera > Lauxaniidae > Tricholauxania > Tricholauxania praeusta. Next base: position 80,801,663 of record OX459031.1, read on the forward strand.
GTCAGTCTGAGTATAAATCTCAGTTTTCGGGATTGAAAGCCCTCCCATTTGTCCGCCATTTTGAAAACCAATGTAAATAATTTTTCCGTGATATCTTGAGAGCCGTGAGTGTCACAAAATTTTTTTACGATTTTTTGAGTAGAAAATTCAATTCTCTACAACAGGGATGCGCAAAAAAAATTTTTCGCGAGCTGGCGGCTACAACAACATCAATTTCGATAAAAAAAAATGAAAAACATTTTGGGAAAAAATTCCTAGTATTGACGAAAATTTTGAAATAGCTGCGGCTAGCTAACTGCGTGTAAACAAAAATCTCAAGGTGAAGGCGCGAATGACTTGAAAACAAAATCACACAAACAATAAAGTACATACGTTGAAGAAAAATTACAGCAACAAAGTACATGCGGTGATTGCGGGCCGAAATAATTTAACTTGAGTAACGGCAAGAGTTAGGGATGCCAACACTCAGGGTTTCGCCCGGAGACTCAGGGTTTTGAGTATGATTTCCGGGTCTCCGGGTTCAAAGTCAATCTTTACGGGTTGAATATCATTTTTGTCGACAGCAACGAAAAAAATCTTATCTAAGTCAGCAGTTTTCCCGAATTTCAAATTCTGAAAAATTCAAAGAAAAAAAAAAACGAAAAAACACAAACTATAAAATAACACAGGACAACAATGATTTTGTTGCCTCACTTATCCGAAGGTTTTGACGCGCTGAACTCGAACCCAAGCTTAGAATTTGTCGAATAGCTCCGGTTTTTCGAGATATTCTAACCTAAAAGTGCGAAAATCACGATTTTTCGAGATATCTTGGGCAAATTTATATAGAAATATATTTTTTTTATGAATCCATTAATGAGTTTCGAAAGAACTACTCTTCCTCTTGAAAATTCACTCGGAATTATATCGATATCTTTTTTGCTTTTTAAAGTATCCAAAATTGAAAATTGTTATATACATAGGTCTCCATACAAACTTTTGTGTGTAAATTTGTATGAAAAATTTGAAAAAAAATCTATCGATATGATTCCAAGTGTGTTTTGAAGAGGAAGGGTATAGCTTTTATAAAAAGCGGTATAAGTTGGGAGGCCCTGAATGGATATTAAAAATATGGATGTCATAAGAAAGATAACTGGATTTCCTACTATACTGGTAAGACTAGTTTTGAAATTTAGCCTATAGTTTTGGATAAATGATAATTTTTCTGAAATTTTTACCAATAACATTTTTAAAAAAATTGGTAAAATTAAAAAAAAATCTATGCAAATTGTACATCATTTTAAATTTTTAACACATTTTTTTGAAAAATAGCGTTTTGTTAAAAAAAATAATTGTTCAAAATTACAGGCCATTAAATTATCTTTCTTATGACATCCATATTTTTGATATCCATTCAGGGGTTCCCAACTTATAATCAGTTTTACAAAACCTATATCAGCAACTTATGATGGCTATACATAAGCATACCAACTTGGAGTTTGAAAAAATAAGTACATTTGCCTAAAATCAATAGTTGAAAATAAGTACAAATAAGTACAATATCATATATGGTGGGTGCAGTAAAGAGAAAAATCAAATGGAACAAAGAAAAAATGCAGCGAACAGCTGTCAGCGTGGTGTGCTTAAGTAGTAAGAGAACGATCCTGTATTGCACCCACCATATAATTACACCATGATTCCGAGCTATTATTTTTATATCGAAATTTCTTTATTGAATTGTATTTGTCAACAATAACTTCAAATTAAAAGTTAAAAACATGTTCAGAAATTTAAAGGATAGTTAATGTTCGCTCTAAGTACTACCAATCGACATTTTGTTGGATGAGGCAGCCTTAGCGTCAGCAGTTTCACCGACAGCAACCACGGTGCGCTGTTGCTCTTTAAAATTGTATTTTTCTTGACACGAAATTTGTCAATGAAATTTGTTGCGATTCAAAAAATGGTAAAAATCGACGCATTTATACTGGAAATTAATTTTTACAAGCAAAATCGATTTAAGAGTGTTCACTTCAAGCCGAGAAAACTCGGTTTTCCAGATGTTTTTTGCTGATGAAAAAACGCGCTCCACTGGTGCACTCGTTCCAGGTAGGCACAGAATGAATTCGACGAGACGAGAAAATTCAAAATATGGCACTTGTGAAGCTTCCATGTGCTTAAAGATCTCAACCCAGCGTTCTTCAGATAACAATTTCTTTTCTTTCTATTTTTCAATTAGAATAACGAATTTCGAAGCATGTGCGGAATATTTTGGAAGCGCAGTCCGATGAAATGAAGCTATTATTCGCTTTTATGACATGATACGACCAAACGCCTTCACATGCCGTAAGGGTGGTGTCGGCTGACGAGGTAAAAAAGTTCGCATCAGTGCGGCTGTTTGATTTGGCAGACAACGCTTTCTTGTGTTTCGTGGATTCCAAGTGCTTATCGATTTCACTCTTTCCGGCGTTTGCGATGTTGAGTTCCGCGTCGCACAAATTACACCGTATATCACTTTCTGTTCTTCCTTTTTTCATTTGCGGATATTTTTTCTGAATATCCGAATTAAAAATGCACTTACGGCGCTGCGGCGCCATTACCAATTAATGAATAGAAACACGAAGCATATAAAGCGAAACACATAAAAAGCATGCATGCATCGTATGCTTTTCAGCACACATAGAATGCATCTATTAAGATTTGTCACTCCCTTTTCCCATACGATTTTCTCAGCAAATATGTATTGTTTACAAATTTTGTTTTTGTCGATCTCTTTTCCCATACGATTCTCTCACACAAAATCTGTCAATGCTTCGATTCCTACAAAAAGTTGAAAGTAGGTTTGATATTTTTAAAAACTACAAGTCTGCGCTGTCAAACTCAAATTTAGTTATGCCACATATCAATTTTTAAAACATTCGTGTGTAAATACTAATTAAAGGAATTCTAGTTATAACTATTTCGCAATCATCGGGCCAGCGCAAATGATATTTATATTTATTATTAATTTGAGAAACAGATTTCGGCCGAAATAAGTACAAATTAAGTACGCTTTGAAAAATAAGTACAAATTAAGTACGCTTTAAAAAATAAGTACGGCAAGCTGAAAATAAGTACTGTACTTACTAAATAAGTACAGTTGGTATGCTTAGCTATACATAAGGGCGGGTCGATTTTTTTTTTTTCAAAAAGAGTATGGCAGGAAAAGGTTATACGGGTAATTCTGAGCAACTTTGCCAGATTTGAGTCTTAAATCAATTTCGAGCCTCCGCATTACAAAGTATTTCACATTTTCAGCAAATATTGGGTAAATCGGCAAAAAAAATCGGTGAAACTTTTGAGCGTAAATCGTGATTTTTTTCGTTTTTTTTCCAATTATGGAGCTACCTTCAACACACATATCCTCCGGATACAGCCTGTTGCATATGCAATTTCAAGATATTCCAACCTTTGGCTTGGAAAGTGATTTAAATGGACTTAACTTACAAAATAATAGTGATTTATGAAAGTAGTCTTTTGAGTATAGTAAAAGAGCTAAAGCTGAAAGCAGAATGTTTTCGCTTAAAAGTTTTACACCTCAAGTACTAAAAAAGTTAATTGAAATTTGGAAAAAATTAAATATCGAAATTATTAGTGTTAGAAGTTTTGCTTAAAAAAAACTCTTTGGTCGACTATTATCAAAAAGAAACAAGGTTCAAATCTAAAAATAGATTTCAAGCATTTTTAGATTGGACTAAAAATATATTTTTCATTGGAAAATGCACATGCGAATTGAAACAAAATAAATGCTCTTGTGGATTTATACCTGACCGTTTACAAAATTGCATGTTTGATCAACATAATGACAGAAAGCTGACGGTACCAGAGCCTTTTACTGAATTGACTATGCAAGAACCAACATTGGCGTCAGCTAGTCACAATCCAATACCATACCTGAGCAATTGGATCTGGTCGATGGCGAATTCAAGAAGGCGATATAACAAAAACTACAGAGCTTTGCTATATTGTGCGATAGATTTGGAGTCTCTGACAGAGTAGCGTCGTCCTTAGCAACAGCTGTATTCAAAGATATTGATTTTAGAGATGAAAATGGCGAGGTTGTTGTTATGGATAACTCGAAAGTGGCCATGGGAAGGAGTACTCGTAAACTACGCAACGTTATTAATGCTGTAGTTCAGCATAATTCGTATTTTGCGCATTCTGAAAATGTCTTATTAACAATGCTATACGGTGACAGCAAGAACATACGCAATAGAGCGATACAAAAATTTTATACTGTCGTGAAAATAATTATACATTCAGAACTTTGATGTTATGGGTGTCAAACTTAACAGTAAATTAATGTAAGATTTTCATTTTTGAATAAATTAATGCTTTCTATTATCTTTCGAATTTAGTCTTTCCGCACTCCACTATTAGTCGAGGAAATAAAGCACTAAAAAAGGCTCAACCTCCGATATTTTGCGCAGTAAGATGGATTTTAATGCGGTTTTTTGCATTAGATTCGTGAGCGCGCCCCGAAACTTTGTGACCGGTCCCCATGAATGAGAAATGAAAAAGTGCATTTGTGCAGTAAAAAAATGCATTTGAAAAATGCATTTCAGAAGTACAATAAAATGAAAATTCATAATTCGTTTTAAAATGATGGAAATAAGTTAGTATCGATCGGGCGGGTGTCATAGGCTATAAAACTTTTATTTAGGGTGCATATTTAGGGTGGCCCTCATACACAAATATTTTCAAAATAGCGATTTCTCAAAGACTGCATATACACAAATTGGCCGCAATCTGACGATGGTTTTCGATAGATATTGATATATAAAGTATATATATTCTTGATCAGCGTCACCACCTGAGTCGATTTAGCGATGTCTGTCTGTTGAAATCAGTTTTACGGGAAAACCAAGAAAGCTAATTGAATGAAACTTTCACACACAGGTCACATCTTCTTGCAGGCATCTTGCTATTGAAAATGGGCGAAATCGAAATTGGCTTCGAAGTTCAAAGGACAGCTCTGCCGTACTAAGCGAAAAAGACGTATCTCAAAAAAATTCATTTCGAGATAATTGATGTTTTGTTTATGTCAATTTGTTGAAATACCTGTAAAATTGGGATAGAGGAAATTTTCTTAGTAGATTTTTTATATGATTGAACTAAGATGCCGACAATTGGAGTATTTCATTAGACGCGTAATTTCTTATGCTATCCGATGCCATAAGAATCTCGGATATTTTTTTTTTTTTGAGATACGTTTTTTTCGCTTAGTACGGCAGAGCTCTCCTCGAGGTTTTTTTTAACTTTTGAGAGAGTACGATGTTAATAAATTTTTGTAAAAAGTGTACATTGCTTTTTACAGTTAAACTGCAATTTGTTGTTTTTATGAAATTTAGTTTTTGCCTGTCCGTCTATCTGTTTGTTTTTTATGGACGCGGAAACTATCCGGCAGATTTTGATGAAAATTTTACAGTATGTTAAGACAAGACTTTTATTAAGGGTGAATATTTAGGTTGGCCCACAAACAAAAATATTTTAAAAAAAGAATTTTCGCTAAGTCCGGTAAATCAACTCACACCGAACTTACACCACATGGAATTTACAACACCTGTCTTTTATATTAAGAGGTTTTTATATTTAGGTTTGCCGTAACACAAAAACATTTTTAGAATATTATTTTCTCGAAGACCGCTTATTTGATTCTCATGGAACTTACACCACATGGCTTTTATATTGAGTGGCACAACTTAGACCGTACACATTTTATTTAGGGTGCATACTTTGAATGGCTCTTACAAAAAATAACTTTTTAAATAGAATTTACTTGAAGATTTCATAATTGTGGCCTATAAAAGGTTTTTACAAAGTTTGGTTTAAAAAATGGGCGATAGCACGCCCTTCAAAATCAAATTCATCATATATCACCAACTACTGGAAGAAGATGAATGGGGCTTGGTACATAAACATGTATATAAAAGGTACGGGCAAAAGTAAGCTTCAAAGGAAAAAATTATCGCCCCACATAACAACGTCTGCCAGGCCTGCTATATACTTATTTGTAAAAGAATAGGGACAAAAGTTAGTTTCACTGGGAAAATGGGCGGTTTCGCTTTTACATTCCACCGCATGCGTTCATACATCGCCCCACACATCGAAAAGGGCAGAACAACGTCTGCCGGGACAGCTAGTATTAAATAATTTTACTTATGTTTTTAAAAAAATTCAAATAAACACTTAAATGAAAGTCCACTTATTGAATCTCCGGGTCAGACATCAGTCGGTGTTGGCAACCTTAGCAAGAGTTGAACGAGTCGATGTGTTGAAGACTAAATTACAGGAACAAAATACATGAGGTGATTGCGAACCAAAATGATTTTGCTGGAATAACGGAAAGAGCTCGAGATGAGCTCAATATTTTTTGATATTGTTGTAAGAGCTAATTGAGCTATGGGTTGCGCATCCATGCTCTTCAACATTGATTGATATACTTTTTATCGTAAAATTGAAAATGAAAAAGTTATACTTAATTTAAAAACGATTAAAATATTCGGCTTAAATATCATTTAAGGACTATAACTTTTTTTCTGTTGATTTAATTAAAAAAATACTCCAGACATTTTTTGTAGACTATTTTATTCCAAACAATTTCCTATACTCATTTTTCAAATTCATTTTTATTGAGAGGCGTTAGGACGGTTCGAAGGGATCAAACCAAGAGGTAACTTGTACGTTACAGTGATTCAGACAAAGTTTATAAAAATCGTTCTCTTTAAGTATATTGTTCTATATGTCCTCCGAAATTAGTATGCCTTTTTCAGAACTTTTAGTACATTCTAGAGGTCGCTCAATCCGCCACAAGTATTCAAAACTATTGAATACGTAGTTGTGGGTGGCAAAGATGTGGTATTTGAGCCGCTGATTACGAAAATCAAGGTCCCAAAATCCTAAGTTACTTGCCACATCCACAAAAATACAAAAAAAAACCCTATTAAAGGTATAATCTATCTAATGGAACGTGCAATTGTTTATCTTTTGAAGAATCGAATGCCTCAAGCTTATTCTACGAACCAGCAACATCTTTTGAAATTTACAATATTATCATGGCTCTTAAAAACTCTAACTCTAGTACTGTTGACAGCTTTTCTAATGTTTTCGTTAAAAAAATTGTACATAACATCTCTGATGTCCTTTGTCACTTAATAAATAAAAGCATATTATTGGGAATTTTTCCGGATCAACTTAAAAAGGCTGAGGTAATCCCTCTTTTCAAAAAAGGTGATAAAAAATATGTCAATAACTATAGGCCCATTTCTCTATTGCTTGCCTTCTCAAAAATTTACGAAAAACTAATGAAAAAAAGATTAACAGGTTTTTAAAAAAAACAAAATTCCTAAGTGACTGTCAATTTGGTTTCAGAGAAGGAATGTCGACAGAAAAGGCGCTTTTAAAATTTTGCTCTCAGGTATATAATAGCATTAATGATAGAAAAATATCTGGAGCCCTTTTCATAGATATCACAAAGGCTTTTGATACTGTCGACCACAACATACTTTTGGGAAAATTATATAAATGTGGTGTTAGAGGATGTGTTCTTAAATGGTTTGCATCATATTTATTAGACAGAATGCAAAGAGTAAAAATACTTACCAATTTTAGCTCTTATGAGATAACAAACATAGGCGTTCCTCAAGGCTCAGTCCCAGGTCCTGTTTTATTTCTAGTTTATGTAAATTCAATTTTTAAGCAAAAATTTGCTAGTAAAACTGTAGTTTTTGCAGATGATATGGCTTGCACGTATTCTTGCAATTCATTGGTTGATCTTGGTGCTGATTTAAGCAATGATCTGTGCATCCTTAGACATTGGTTTGCATCACACAAGTTGGTTTTGAGCGACAAAACCAAATTTATGCTATTTAATGTTGCGGGCAAAGACGTTCAAATAAATAATTTCATTTTTCATCACGCGCGTTGCGACAAATTATTAATAACTAATGATATTTGTACCTCATCAAATCAAGTTATATCGTATGACACTTATAAAACGTGTTCTGCTAAATGTTTTTCTATCGACTGCGTTAAAACATTTAAATATCTTGGTCTGATGCTAGACTCAAAACTAAGTTGGTATGATCATACTTGTGCACTTAAATTGTATGCGTTGGCTGTCGTGAGACAAATATATCTTCTAAAATTTTATTGCTCAGTTCAATTGCTAACCTGTATATATTATGGCCTATTTCATTCCAAACTAGAATATGTTGTATGTTGGGGTGGTAATCATGGAAATAAAATTAACCCTCTATTGATTATTCAAAAGCATATTATTCGAGTTATATGCAAAAGCAATCGTATGGGAAACAGTTTGCGTTTGTTTAGAGATTTAAAGATTCTGCCTCTTAAACATTTATATTTTTATAAAGTATTAAAAGCACATTTTCTTGATTGTGGTTACCTTATAAATAGAAGCTATACTAATTACAACTTAAGAATAAATTATCAAAATTTAGTTCTTCCACCTCCGCATGCATTGCAGCATTTTTTTAATTTTTACTGCTCAATAGCTTCTAGGTTATTCAATAAACTCCCATACAATATTAGATGCCTTCGTAACATTGACATCTTCCTTGATAAGGTGAAGTCTTGGCTTATTTGTAAAGATTATGTTTAAATTAATAATTTACTTAACATTCAAAGCTAATATTGCTTCACTCGTTATCATATAAATTAAATTGTATAAAAAATATAAAAAAAAAACTTTCAAAAAATTGCTGATTCTGAACTGTATTGTATCATAATTTGAATTTTTAACTTAAAACAAAATACCTTTCCTGTGGTTTGACCACACAATAATTATAAATAAATTTTTTGATTTACTTATGTTTGCTATATATAACTAGTTGCATATGTATCTAAATCTGTATTCGTCACTAGTTTATTTTAAACTACAGAATGCAGATATTATTAATTAATTGTATTAATTTTAGAGTTCCTCTGTATTTTTGTAAAAATTTTTTGATTATTTAATAATAAAATGCAATGAATGAATGAAATTTTTCACGATAATATCAAAAATAATAAAAAACACATCCAACGAAATTCGCCTTTTTTAATAGTAATTTATACATGTGGTTCGTTAATGTAAAATTTTCTAAAAAGAGATAATTCGAGAGGGCAGGCAGAGCCGGCCTTAAAAGCGCCAAATAAATTCGATTGCACTAGGTTTTGCGAGCCCCTTTTTTTCGAAAAACGTCTGTAAAAAGATTCTGAACTGTTTTTATAGGGTTGTAGGCGCTAAAACCGGAGTTTTTTTTTTGTTGTTTTCAGTGCATGAAACTCATACAATTATATTCATGCAATTTTTGAAGATGAAGAACAAAGCTAATGCCGTTGTATAAAAAAGAAAAAATACAAGCAGAGTTAAGGGAGAGGTTTTTATTATGTGTACATACTGGCCCTGCCCTCTCGAATTATCTCTTATTATAAAATTTTACATAAGCGAACCACATGTAGAAATCACTATTGAAAAAAGTGAATTTTGTTGGATGTGTTTTTATTATTTTTGAAATTATCGTGAAAAATACCTTTAAGAGGGTTTTTTTTTTGTATTTTCGTGCGTGTGGCAAGTATTTTAGGATTTTGGGGCCATGATTTTCGTAATCAGCGGCCTAAAGAATACATATATAGAGATAATAAAATTAGTCTCTAGCTATATGTACTAAAAGAAGAACGATTTTTATAAACTTTCTTTGTGTCTGAATCACTGTAACGTACAAGTCACCTCTTGGTTTCATCCCTTCGAACCGTCCTAACGCCTCTCAATAAAAATGAATTAAAGAAATGAGTATAAGAAATTGTTTGAAATAAAATGGTCAACAAGAAACGTCCGGAGTATTTTTTTAATTAAATCAATAGAAAAAAAGTTATAGCCCTTAAAACCATATAACCCATTTTTTAAAATGGCGGCCAAATGGGGGGCTTTCAATCCCGAAAACCGAGACTTATACTCACACTGATCCCCTCTACACAACACAAGAAAAAACTTGTCCTATCCAAAATGCAAGGTCAATGTAACATTTCAATGGAGTGTAGGGTAGGCTGAATCTCCTATCAAGTAATACGCTGTAAGCTAAACATTAGTGAAACATGAAATAAAGTTATTTCAAAATGTTAATATTACCACAGGATGATGCCAGTTTTTGGTAAATTGGAGAATTTTGTAGCACTCAACTGTCATTTTGCCATAAATATAAATATTTGAATGATAAATATTTCTTGCAACTTTATCATATCATAAATGCATAATAAACTCGCAATCACAATTTTTAAATTCAAACCAAAATTTGGTCTTCTCACCTACAGAACTTTTGTATGTTACTAATTAATGCAACAATGTTAAGAAACCAAACCTGCTATCAAGCTTATATAATACTCCACAGTATTATAATGAAACCAAGCCACCATTTCCCCGCTCAAGGGAATTTTGGATAATTTTATGAAACCAAAAATTATAAATAAGTCGTCAACGTCCCTTCACCTAACCCATGTTGTTGACAAAAATTGTTCGCCTCAGCGCTAACTTAATTTAAAGATTACATATAATGCAATTAAGTTCGACCGACTTCATCCATTTATAAAAAAAATTCATTACGGCTATGTAAATTTTGGCACTATGCATCTGCAGCACTACCTCATACGCGCACTTCAAAACTCTACAATGTAAAGTTGAGTAATTAAAATTTGAATTGGTAATTAGTTGTGTGCATTTGTATTTCGCAAATAAGAGTCAAGAACTTGAGCCACAACGGCAAAAAACTACTAAAAAAATACAATAAAAAACAAGATTGTATGTGCATGTATTCGTCAGAGTACATACAATATACAATGTAAGTTTTTATTTTAAACACAACACGTCCTTACAAGTGAAAAACAAAGTTGCACTTAGTGTTGCCGGATTTGCCGTAAATGATTCTAGGTTGCAGTACCTATCGCGACTTAGATTCCGATCATAAGCTTACATTTTTATCTTTTAAGGTAGTAATATGTAACGTAACGCCCTTAGGGGGGTCAGTGTGCGATTGGGTTCGGGAGATGTGACCTGCCTGTGAAATTTCATGTCTCATTTCATATGACAGTTTGTGATGCGGAGGTGGTTCAAAAATGCCCCTCTGTCCAGTTTCAAATCCACAAAGTCCCTAAGACTTAAAGCTCTATAACACCCATATCATTTGTTTTTAAACTGAAAATTCCCTTTGACTTAATCTTTAAAATTAATAATCTTTCAACCGAAGCTATTACACCCCATAGCCTTTTAGAATAGGCTTCTAAGCCCCGTAGACTCTTAAAATAATATTAAAAGACACTTTTACCTAACGTAAGTTGTCAAACTTAATGGTCCTCTTGAAAAATATTAGCGAAAGACTGCTTACTTTTTCAAAACTCGAAAAGATAGAAAGTGCTGAAGAAATTAATTCAGTTGCTCATAACATAACAATTAATCTTCGTCAGGCATTCGAGATTATTCAAAAAGGCACGCTTATTGTGCGAATTTCAGCGAATTCACTTCAGTGCACAAGCGATTCATCAAGACTTTGGAGAGTGCTCACTAAAGAGCATACCACATTGGGTTTTCTTAAAAAAGCAGATGAGTCTTGAACTCAAACTCCCACGGAAAGTCTAAGCTTTCATCTAAGTAATTTGTGTTCTTGTCCACTTATTTTTTGTTACTTGATTGTTATTTTGGCCAGCCCATATATAGAACTTGTAGTATAGGGTGTTTTTTTTAGAGGTTTCTTTTTCGAATAGAGATAAAACTGGCATTTTATGGTTAAATCTGGCAACTCTGTCATTTATGTTCAGTTTGGTTTGCCATTTCATCATGAACAGGTTGACAAAAGAACAACGCTTGCAAATCGTGCAAATTTATTTCGAAAATAATGGTTCAGTTCGCGAAGTTTACCGCAAGCTCCCGTCCATTTTATGGTCGACATAATCGTCCATCAGAGCAATTAATTCGGTTAACCATGGGTCGTTTTCGCACTACGTTTACTCTATGTGATAATACGCATCCGCAGAGACGTCGAACAGTGCGCACCGAAGAAACAATTGCCGCTGTAGAGCAAAATGTTGAAGAGGACCCGAATAAATCGATTCGCCACCGTGCACAGCAATTGGAGATTTGTCCATCAACTTTATGGAAGATTTTGCGCAAAGATCTTGGCTTGCGACCTTACAAGATCCAGCTTGTGCAAGAATTAAAGCCGCGAGACCATGCAATGCGTCGTGATTTTGGTGTATGGGCCGAAAATGAGATTGATCTCGATGCTGATTTTCATCGCAAAATTTTGTTCAGTGATGAGGCTCATTTTTGGTTGAATGGCTAAGTCAACAAGCAAAATTGCCGCATTTGGAGTGAAGAGAATCCACATGAGACCCTTGAGACGCCATTACATCCACAAAAACTGACTGTTTGGTGTGCTCTATGGGCTGGTGGAGTCATTGGGTCATACTTCTTCCGAAATAATGCTGGAGTCAGTTACCGTTAATGGAGATCGGTATAGAGCCATGATAACCGACTATTTTGTTCCCCGAATTGGATGGCATGAATGTGGATGAGTTGTGGTTCCAACAAGACGGCGCTACATGCCACACAGCGCACGTCACAATCAATTTATTGAAGGAAACATTCGATGAGCGCATAATTTCGCGGAATGGACCTGTCAATTGGCCACCAAGATCGTGTGATTTGACACCATTGGATTATTTTCTTTGGGGATATGTGAAGTCGCTCGTCTACGCCAACAAACCAGAAACGTTAGGGGACTTGGAAGCCAACATTCGTGGCGTTATTGCCGACATACGGCACCATATGCTCGAAAAAGTGGTTCAAAATTGGACCTGTAGAATTGGCTTTATTCGAGCCAGCCGCGGCGGCCACATGCCCGAAATCATATTTAAACATTAATGGCATAAAATTATCCTTCCAATAAAGCCAAATTGATGGACATTAAAACGATTTTCTTGTGTTTTATTTCAATTCGAAGCTCTATACCTCTAAAAAAAACACCCTGTATAAGGAAAAAAACTGTGGTCTCTCCGCGAGTAGAGCTTTGGTGTTTCTTGTGCAATAGCTTAAATCCTTTGTTATTTTCACTTTGTTACATTCACTTTAATACACTATAATGTGAAATCGTCAATGCCACTACATGAATTTTCATTAAAGAAATAAATGATGCCAACAAGCAAACGACCATCCACTCCTTGAAGTGGGGAAATTGAGCGCTGTATCAATGAAATTCGGCATTTATGCAAAACGGTAATGGAAAATCTCGTCAAAAGATTGTGTGTGAGCCAGCAATGTCATTCAGGCCATTTACGCCATCTACTAGAAATTTAAAAAAAAAAAATTGATTTTCCGACCCTTCTCCTGCTTTCAGTGCCAAGATATGAATTTTAGGTACTTACATAAATGATATGAGAGGCTGAAAATGCGAACGAAATATATCCGAAGGGGGTTTTCTTCCGGTCCCAAAGGCCTATATTATAGAATCAGGTAGGAAGAATAGTTCAACTTCCTACATCAAATCTGCTAACGGCGCAAACAGCTTGTTTGTCTTATCTTAAAAAAAATATTTAATATTGATAAGCTTTGGATCAGAACTTAAAATGTTTTTTCTCTTTTATTTTTGTAAGCGATATTTATGTAGTGGTAGACAGTTTCAACTTATAGTGTTTCAAACTTGAATATAGTGAAAATTGTATGGGATTTTCAACGAAAAAGCCAATTGGGTGATTTTTGTCTTTAATGAGCAAAACAAAACAGAAAAAGGTCGAAAAGTTTTTTCCCACACAATAATAAGCTCATCTTTTTACTTACAAAACAAAATTTTACTTTTTACGATTTCAAGAAAAACTATTTTATTTTGGGAAGGCCGGGAACTCCTTATTTTCAACTTGCCAACCGTGGTCTATTACCATGCTTGAATTGGTAGCCGTAAAAAATAAAGTATGTACATATTTCATCGAGACTAAAGTAATTCAGGTTGAAGTTTTTGAGATATTTTCATGCTTTTATGTCTTGGCGGAGATGCTATAAGAAATAAATAGCAGATATAGTATTAGTAGATTCAAATAATAAAATCTAAATTTTCAGTGTCAGATTTCCACAATTTTTTCTTATTGTAATTTTTGAAGGCACAATACTGCCGTACTAAGCGAAAAGGGCATATCTCAAAAAAGAAATATCCGAGATTCTTATCGGATAGCTTAAGAAATTACGCGTCTAATGAAATTACTCCGAATGCCGAAATCTTAGAACCTAAATATAATTTCTAATCTTTTTTATTTTTCCACTTTCTGATGCAACATTCATTTCGCAATGATTTCTGCCTAAAATTTCTTTTGATGCAGCTTCTCCTCTCTCACTACACACCACACTTTTAATTTTGCCGACCCCTGGCTTACACCCCAGTGCTGCCACTTTGGATAAATGAATGGTGCAACAGTACATAACATAAATGTGATTAACAAATTACCCCCCCCCCCCCCCCCCCCCCCCTTTCATGGTTGGCTACTGTCTCACCATTGTAGTCGCCGAGTAAAAATTGGCTTTATAAACATACAGCCAATTCTTACTCGGCGACTAAAACGCGAGACAGTAGCCAACCATGAAAGGGCTGTACAATTCACATAAATAAAGAATAATATAAAGCCCAATTTCCATGTGATCTTATCTTATCTTATCAAATATCAGGGAGGACATCACATGCTATGAAGATAGCAAATGTATGCTATTCACTCTCGCATCTCTCGCATTCTTTAAGCGCATTAGGTTCTGTTCGCATGCTTTTTCTTTCTTACAAAAATTTGATTTGATATCAATGATATGGGATAAGATAAGATAAGATCACATGGAAATTGGGCTTAATAGTTCATAAACATATTATATAATTCATCTGATTATAATCTATTTAAGGCATACATAAAGTGTCCTTATTTGAGATCAAGCATTTTGCAGCCATTATAAAATCTATGGTATCTATTTTGTAGGAGTTACTTTTTTTATTTTTTATTAAATTGAGGTCTGAAAAAATTCGCTCTGCAGATGCACTGCTGTGTGGCAAAGCAAGCAATTTTTTTGAAAAGTAACTATCATTAGAAATCATGAAAACTTTGTTTAGTTCACAATTCAGCTAGTGCTGATACAGAGTTGCCAATAAATTGGAAAATGTGTTTAATTAAAAAATTTTAGGAGAAAAAGTAAGAAAAATTATATGAATAATACAAAATTATATGGAAATGGGAAAAATTTAGCAAAATTGATACATTTGATAAGAGTGGGTAACAAAGTCGCAAATGTGTTATTTTTTGCTTAAGTATAGCAAATTTGCTACGATAGTAGCAAAGTGGCAGCGCTACTTACACCCAATATCCAGTAACGAGAGAGGCAGTAAAAGAATAAAGTGACAATTTATTGCGAAAGAGCTTGCTAGTTTTTACTGGATAAAATTTTGTTCGAAAATTTTCAACAAGATAAATATATGATTTTGACACTTAACAACAATGTTTTTTCATAAATAAAAAAGTAAATTGTTATGAAAAAATTATATATTTCAACTTATTTTTTTTACTTGTCAGTTTGTACGAATTTTTACTGGATTGCGTGTGTTTACTTTTATGGAAATTTTTTCTTCGAGAGCAAATACTTTCTTACTCTCAAATTTCGTTGCTGGATAATTACTACTGGGAAAGTAAACAAACGCACCTAATATGAAAATATTGACTTACATATATGAAATGCTCTTTGAAATTTATTTGTGTCGAAATTTGCTAAAGTAGCAATCGGCAAAAATTACATACATATGTACATTATACTTTAAAAAAAAAGTTTGTTTGAGTTTTTATATTTTATATGTGAACTATGTTGATTTTTTGAAATTTGAATTTAGAAATTTCGCAAATTCTGTAGTGTTTGGAAAGGGGCTGTAGAGGTTGCAAATTCTTTCAATAATAAAAAAAAATTCATGTCACCGAATTTTCTTCATTTTTTATATGCAGTGGAACCTCTTTAAGTCGAACCTCTATAGGTAAGTCGAAAGAACTAGTGAGTCCCTACAAGTAAATTCAGTACATATTTTCCCTCTCTAACTCGAAAAAATAAATTTAACCTATGCATCTCGAACACAGCAATCTTTGATTTTACAACCTTAACAACTCGATTATTTGAAACGAATTACCTCTATAGCTCGAAGAAAAATAAGACTCTGTCTTTAAGAATATGTCGACAATAAACCAATTCTATGAAATGATAAAAGAATTTATGACTGACGTTAACACGTGATTCCATTTGAACTTTAGCGAAGTTACTTTATTTTTTTCGATTGAAAAATTATCAGAAGTAGTTTGGTCCTACAGCAATACACACCAATTTATACAAAAAAATTATTGCTGTGAATCGTAAATTAAAAACTTTGAGTCTTGCTGAAACAGACATCTTGAAAAAAATAGAAAATGGTCACAATTTGTCTTGCAAAGGACAACGAATTGCAGAATTTCCCGACTTGGAGGAGTGCTTACTTAAATGGCTTAAGCAGTATCGAAACCAAAATGTCGGTGTTAGTGGACCACTTTTACAAGAACAAGCCGAAATGTACCCTAAGGCATTGGGATTGGCTAATTTCAGAGCCAGTAATAGATGGCTAGAAAAGTTCAAAGGAAGACATGAACTTGTTTTTAAGAAAGTTTGTGGGGAAAGTGCAAGTGTGAACCTTGAAACTTGTGACAAATGGAAAAGTGAATCGCTTGGCTTGAGGATATCTAAATTGCTGACGAAACGGGGCTGTTTTTTAAATGCTTAATGCCTCTATAACGAGGATTTTTATTTATTTCACCTCTCTGACTCAAAATTAGTTGGAATAAATCTTAACCTCCACAAGTCGAACATTTCCTGACAAAATTCGCTTAAGTCGAAATCCTCTATAAGTCGAAAACTCTATATCTCGAATTTTTTGACGTCTCCCTTC
This sequence comes from Tricholauxania praeusta, assembly GCA_949775025.1. Lineage (NCBI taxonomy): Eukaryota > Metazoa > Arthropoda > Insecta > Diptera > Lauxaniidae > Tricholauxania > Tricholauxania praeusta. The sequence continues at coordinate 80,818,651 of OX459031.1, forward strand.
AAGTTCGACTAATAGAGGTTCTATTGTATTATGTGGGAAGTATAGTTAATTAAAATCCAAAGTTCAGCTCTAGGACGTAACAGCTTCTTTATGAAAATTTTTCTGTTGCTATATTTCAAGGAATAAATACTTTCCACATTTTGCAACGCTTTACAATAATTTTATTAATTCAAAAGCTTACAGTGTATAAATTCAGAAGGGAGTTCGCTTAAAGAGAGGGAAACAGGCAAGAAGTATTTTTTTCCCTTGTCATCATATAAGAGATATAAAATTGTGTGAATTTCAAAATTAGAAGAGATAAGCCTTCAAAACAGTTTTTCTCTAATAACTTGAAAACCATAAAAGATATCGCAAAATTTGTAGCATTTTTCAAATCAGCATTGCCAAAGATCTTCTTTCATATTCAATAAATTGGATGGTCAAAAACAACTTCTCTTTGAGACGAGTGAGTGTATCGTTTGATACACAAAATGTTTTTCTTTTGCTTAGATTGTAATGTACCCAAACTTAATATGTTCCGTACATATTATGGAAGAGATATTGTCTGATTTTATTGTCACATCTAGTAAAAATATATATTACTTTATCTACAAAAAATTTTGAGTACTGTCAAGCCCATTTCTATTGTGAATGATGTGCAAAGTATTATATTTTGGCCTGCTCAAAACGATAATTTATTTAAGAAAAAAGAGAACAAATGCAATCCAGCTCATTCGGCAACACTGTCATAAAGTTGGTACGTATCCTTGTGCAAAAACAACTCTACAACCAGCAAGCGAACGGTAGATGGAGTGTCGCAAAGCGAATCGAGCATAAGACCTTGTCTCTCTTAATCACACATGGTTTCCTCAAATATGTCTACCAACTTGAAGATAAGAACGCTTCCTGTTTCAAGTTGCTTTAAGGCCCAACTAAACCATGCATCGCCTAGCGTAACCTACTGTCAAATTTGAACGAAAAGCCTGTCAGATGCTTAAGAAACTCAGAGAAGACTTTTTAGTGGCTATGTTGTACTTCGTTGAAGCGATGTAGCCATAGTTGGCAAGCGTGTGAAATATTCCCACAATTGCATACATTTTATTTCTTATATTTTCTAAATAAATTGAATTCATTCACAAAATGTTATTGAATGACATTTATTTAGATACTTAAAGCAATAAATATGTAATCCAGATATTGTTTTTACTAATTTTAAGAAAAAAATAAGGAAACAAAATTGCTTATTTTGTAATATGCGTGTAGATTGTGGGGAAAAGTATTGGCAAATGCAGCGCGTGGCATCACTGAATTGTCAATCAAATTGTTGTATGTATTGTGTGTGTATATTAAAATGCATATTTCTGCAACTGCAAGCCATTTCCTTCACATTCTTATTGCAATAAAATGCGTCTACTTTGTTGTATAAGCATCTTCTTTTCTCCTCATTTTCTATCAATTTCAAAATAAAAGTATTTTGCACTTCAGATTCCATTGCAAAATTTTTTTCTTATGTATGGTATACAATGCATAAACAGCTGATTCCGTACAGAAAGTGTGTTCAGTTTCGCTCTTTCCTTAAGCAAATGACATTTGTGGAAATTGAACGAAACTTTTTGTTAAGTACGTTGTAGCTTTGATATACGATTTGTGTGTATTCGCACACTTGCAGAAGTTGACTGCAGTCAAAGCGTGCATGGTTTAGTTGGCCCTTTAGTCGCAGCAGACACAAATCGTATGATGTCGCTATGAGAAATAGTGCGATTTGCAACTAAAACGACTAAGCAGCAGCTGCAACGAGAAATGCACTATGTAATGTGCGAATGTGCCCACACCAGCCTATAAATACAGGAGTTCTGTGGTGCCGTTAAAAGGATGAGATGTGTTTTTGTAATGAGGTGAAATTGCGACATATGTACATGTGGCCTGATGCGATGATGCAAGTGGGTGTCTGCGATGGTACATAATATTCTGTGTCTTGTTTTATTGCTCTAATTGTAAAAGTTTAATGAAATATTATGAATATAAATTATAATTAATTGAAACAGAAACGTGAAATAGGACAAAGTTTAGTAACTACATTTTGTGAACTTTAATGGTATTTGCTTTTAATAATGCAGTTTGTGTCATAGTGTTACAGATAGGGAGCAGTTTCCTTTACACCATACCATAAAATTAGTACACAAGGTCGAAATCGATTTTTCTTTATCCGTAATTCCGCTGTCGATCAAACCACATTGCGTTGTCGTAATAAGATACATTTGCTTGTAAAGTTGCTCTAAACAAGATAAGTTTTCAGCAACAAGGTTTAACCAATGAGTTTGAGTTTGACATACATATCACATGCTTATTGCAACAGTGACAAAATTTAAAATTTTCTACTTTGTTGGCATTTTTGGAACAGAGCATATTTTAATATATTTTTTACTAAGCTTCCTGAAAAAAGCTGAAATTTTGGGAGAATTTTCTTCTCCGCACTTTCAGCCATTTTAGTATATAAGTCCGCGCCGCTTACATGTTTGAACTACTTAGGAAGCTCATATATTGAGCCAATTATTTTAAAACATTAAGCTAAAATATAGGAAAAACTAAAATTATATACATTCACAAAAATTTTCAAAATAAACTCACTAATAGGGAATCACAAATCTACATTACAAGAATTCAAATATAAAATAACGTAATTCGTATTTGAAAATTTTTTTCACATTAACTGCTCTCGAGCGTTTTTCTCTTATTCTTTGCTGTCATATGAGGAATTGTTTAAATTTTCTGGTTTTAGACGTGCTCAGTTACCGAAAATTTCAAACTAGGTGCACACACCTGAAACTTTTTTAATTCATAATTTGGACGTTTCTAAGCAAAAAGGCGCCACAAAATTTGAGTGGGAACACCCCATCTCCCCCTTTACCAGACAGAGGAAATTCACCACATTTGAACAAAATATAAATGTCTAATTAACTTATACTTTCAGCTTATTTTAAATAATAATATCATTTAGTACCGTTCTTTCTCTCTAAAATGAGCTTTCAAGTGGTAATCTGCGATATTTCCTCGCAAAGTTATAGCCATTTGAAAAAGACATCAATTTGATCCCCTACGACCAAAAAATATTAGACAATCTGCTACAAATTTATTTCATCTTGATCGTAGGGGATCAAGTTCATGTCTTTTTCAAATGGCTGCAACTTTGCGAGGAAACATCGCAGATTACCTTTAGATCAGTGGTCGGCGCGCCATAGGCTCGCGAGCAAACGAAGAGAATAAGCGAGAGTAAGCAAACTACAAAATGAGCTTGTTATTTCGTTAATGCACTGCAAAAATGTTTGAAATCAAATGGCAAAATAAATATTTTTTCGCTGAAAAATTTTTTGTCAATGCGCAATGCTTAATATACAAGTGAGTTTTAGGGATAGTTAATAAATTTCATATAAAAAGGCATTTTATAACTAAAATTCAACCCCTGAAATAAGATATCATATGGAGCGTAAACAGCGAAACGTAGAAGCATTTTTCACAGTGATTGGAGCTTTTGTCATTTCTCTCTCATTTGAGAGTAAGAAAATATTTGATATTTGCGCTCTGCCGACCACTGCTTTAGATCAGTGGTCGGCGCCCCATAGGCTCGCGAGCAAACGAAGAGAATAAGCGAGAGTAAGCAAGCTACAAAATGAGCTTGTTATTTCGTTAATGCACTGCAAAAATGTTTGAAATCAAATGGCAAAATAAATATTTTTTCGCTGAAAAATTTTTTGTCAATGCGCAACGCTTAATATACAAGTGAGTTTTAGGGATAGTTAATAAATTTCATATAAAAAGGCATTTTATAACTAAAATTCAACCCCTGAAATAAGATATCATATGGAGCGTAAACAGCGAAACGTAGAAGCATTTTTCACAGTGATTGGAGCTTTTGTCATTTCTCTCTCATTTGAGAGTAAGAAAATATTTGATATTTGCGCTCTGCCGACCACTGCTTTAGATAGCTCATTTAAAAGAGAAAAAACATTACTAACCCAATGTGCACAAAAACGGACGCGAATTCGTTTGTGCGCATTGCGTTTTTTTGCAAGTAAAACGAATTCGTTTCGTAACGGACTTCAAATACGAATCCTCTGCTTCTCTTATCAATTAATTTGGACAGTTTCGTTCGTATCATTTTATTAACCCTTTCTTATCAACTTTCTCATTTCGGGCCAGAAAATTTTTTGTTGTCTTATTCTCATAGATATAAGTTTTTTTAGTAATAAAACACAAAAAATTATAGCAAAAAGTTTTTGAGAAAAGCTATAGACCTTAGGAAAATTTGTACAATATGTTGACCAATCCGCATCAATGGAATAAAATTTAAGAAAATCATTATATATTTATAATACTTTTCTTTTATTGAAAAACGAAAATATAAATACTAAAATTCTTTAAAAGTCTAGTAGCGTAGCCTAAAAAGCACAAAAATTCTAATTTTAGGTTCAGAAAATTTATGGAAGGTTTAAAAGCAAAGTGTAAGAGCCAAAAAAGTTGTCGAAGTACAGATTATGACCAAAATTTGTCAATTTTTACTCAACTGCAAAGCTATTTCTGTTGAGAACCCGTTCTTTACCAGGTTTTCTGAGTCACTCGGAGTTTTCTTTCCTTGATTTAATCCCAGAAATTCAGATTTTCCGCAAAAATCATAATTTTAGATACCTCAAGGGTTAGGCTTTCCTTTATCATAAATCTTACAGGAAAGATTTTCCTTAAAGCATTTACGCCATTACGTCAAAAGCAAAAGAATTTGGTTCATACACTTGTATACACCTATTATTCGTACATCGTATATTAGAATCTCATTTTCGGCATAGATGTCGGCAGTTTATTCCCCATTTCCATATTCTTCTACTTCAAAATCTAATTTAGACCAAATCCATCTCAAACCATGCACGCGAATTATTTCATGTTACGGAATTGGTTGCCGATTAAATATGTTGCTTTTAAAGGATATAAGAAGACCCATATTTCCCCGCTTTGATAAAAAAAAATTTTTTATGAAGTTACGGCCATTTTAAGTTATACCCATTTTAGGCTGAAAGCTGTTCCAAAAATACGGCATTTCCATCCAAAAAAAATAACTTTTGCCTTTTGATTCTTATAGAACTTATTAATCTCTGTTAGAATCTTAAAAAAAATTTCAAAATGGTTAAAAATTGTAAGGGTTATTGCGATTTTTATGAGAAAAAACAAAGCTAATTTTCTGAAAACTCCACCTTTTTTTTAGCTTAAAATTTTATTTTGGACTTGTACTAATATAAGAAAGAGATGATATAAGTTTAAAGCGCGCTTAGAAGCATTTGAGGTGAGGAGAATTTTTTTTTCAAAAAAAAAATATTTAAATTTTTGTTTCAACCTTGCCAGCCATCTGTGATACTACTACTTTCAGCTTATTTTTAATAATAATATCATTTAGTACCGTTCTTTCTCTTTAAAATGATCTTTTAAGTGGTACTCTGCGATGTTTCCTCGCAAGGTTACAGCCATTTGAAAAAGACATCAATTTGATCCCCTACGACCAAACAATATTAAGCCAACCGGCTAAAAGTTTATTTCATCTTGATCGTAGGTGATCAAATTCATGTTTTTTCAAATGGCTGTAACCTTGCGAGGAAACATCGCAGATAACCACTTGAAAGCTCATTTTAAAGAGAAAGAACGGTACTAAATGATGTTATTATTAAAAATAAGCTGAAAGTAGTAGTATCACAGATGGTTGGCAAGGTTGATACAAAAATTTAAATATTTTTTTTTGGAAAAAAAATTGTCCTTACCTCAAATGCCTCTAAGCGCGCTTTAAGCTCATATCATCTCTTTCCTATATTACAAGTCCAAAATAAGCGAAAAAAAGGTGGGGTTTTTCAGAAAATTAGCTTTGTTTTTTCTCATAAAAATCGCTATAACTCTGCAAATTTTTAACCATTTTGAAATTTAAATAATTTAATTTAAAGATTCTAACAGAGATTAATAATTTCTATAAGAATCAAAAGACAACATTTAATTATTTTGATTTGGATGGAAACACCGCATTTTTGAAACAATTTTCAGCCTAAAATGGGTATAACTTTAAATGGCCATAGCTTCATAAAAATTTTTTTTTAATCAAATCGGGGAAATATGGGTCCCCTTATATCCCTTGAAAAACAACATATATAATCGGCAACCAATTCCGTAACATGAAATAATTCGCGTGCATGGTTTGAGATGGGTTTGGTCTTTATCTACTTCGATCCTGTCCAAGATGTCATTTATTTCCTATGCTTATACAACTTTTTTGCGTAAAGTCATTGCAAAATTATTTCTGTAAACTTAAAATATTCAAAAACTCTTACAAACAGGACAATAACAGTTTTTTTTATCATAGGCCTCGCAAAATATTTGAAAAAAATAACACTCTTTCTCGTATTTTGTACAATATATTGACCAAATTATTTATGTGCAATATATTGTACATTAGCGTTGTAGGAATTTGTACAATATATATATTGTACACTTTTTTTAAGCTATTAAAACAATTTTTTTCCACATCTTTTTTAAAAAATATTGATGTACTTCTAAGGATTGGTTCTTTAACTTTGATTTAAGCTCATATAATTAAAATAAAAATGTTCATTACTTTCTCAAAAACCTGAAATTTGTTTGCGCATTGCCTTATAGCACAGATGCAACGTAGACTGTTTTTCAAATTCAAATAAAAAACTAACTATGCTACCTCTGTTACTCAAATTTGAATTCTGAAAAGGAAAAACATGCTTGATTCAAAAATTAAATGTCTTTTTTCAAAATTTGCGAAAGTTTTTAGAGGAGAAGAATAGAAATGTGATAATTTTTTTTGTACAATATACCTATTGTACAAAAACAGCGAAAGGGTTAATTTTAACATTCAAAGTTCTTCCACTGACTACTGCGTTTTGATAGGGATAAGGTGCATAATTTTGGCTGATTTGGTGCTTAAGCAATATAAGAGAGTAATGCTAAAGGTAATCTGCAAAAAACAGCTTTTGTTAAAAGTGGCTTTTACAACATTATTCGCGGCACTGCTTCAATTATTGAGTAAGTATGAAATCATATCTTACCGTGAATAAGAAAGTATAGGCTTAAATTTTAAGCGGGCATCAGTGATGGCATTTTCAATTTCAATTCAATTCAATTTCCAGCTCATTTCGCTGGACCCGCGAAATACCTGTTATACAGTAAAACATGGTGGTGGCAGTATGCTTCTGTGGGGGTGCATGGCAGCAAATGGGGTTGGAAGTATGCAATTTATTAATGGGAAAATGGACCACTTGCACTACATCGACATTCCCCAAAATAATTAAGAGTCTGGCGCTAAAAAATTGGGTCTTTCAGGACGTTATTACTTACAGCAAGATTACGATCCAAAACAAATTGCACATAATACGAAGCTATGGATCCTTTGCAACACTCCAAATATTTTGCAAACTCCTCCCCAGTCCCCTGACATAAACCCCATAGGACATTTGTGTGCCGATTTGAAGAAATCTATACGTAAGCACCCGATATCATCAATAAGTCAACTTAAAAAAGTCATCTAAGATGAGTGGGCTGCTGTGTCACCAGAGCGGACAAAAAAACTAGTTTAATCTATGCCAAACCGCTTGAATGAAGTAATTAGACTCAACGGATATGCTAAAAATTATTAATACTACATACACGGTTAGAAATCTTGGAATAAATTTTAATACAAGCGAAGTATTACAAAGATTTTTAATGCATTTTGATTAAATTTAATACTTTTGAATATATTACAAAATTTTGTAATACATTTTGCATTAAATTCTAATACAGGTCAAACATTAAAACGATATTTTATAACATTTGATGCTATCGCAAGTATTACATTTAGCCAACGTAAATATAATACTACGTTGGCTGATGTCGTTAAAATGTTCATACAACCCTTGTATTGAAAGGGAACCTGGTTCGAATCACAGTGAATACGACATATTTTTTTTTAAATTAAAATAAAAACGAGTATTAAATTTTAATACAAATTTGTATTAAAAATTAATTTTAATATGTAGACAGTATTGAATTTTAATACAATTCTGGTGTTGTCGTATATGTAATCCCAAAAGTATTAAAATTTATTCCAAAATTTCTAACCGTGTTTATAAATATTTAATAGTACATATATAAAACATATTGAAATGAAATTTAATTTACGAATACCATTTTGAGGTAAAATTTCATCATTTATTGCTCTTTACCTTGTGTAACGTTGTTGTTGTTTTTTTCTTTTATTTATTCTTTTTGAAAAACGTTCAAGAGAGTTCCTCTAATTATTTTAAATAAATTTTGTGAAAATAAATTGCATTCAAAATATAAAAAAAAGACTGTTTCTTAAAAAAAAAAAAATTACAAATACTTTTTTGTATTGTGGTATATATGGCGTAAGTGAAAGATAGTTTCTTTAGTAAAAAAAACACTTCTATGTAACGAATTTTTCGATTTTTCGACTGACCCGTGTATTAATTAGTTTGTTATGTTGGTCGTCTACTGTACATCAAAAGGGAAAAAACCACAGATCTTTTTTTTTAATTCCATATTTATATCACAGGTAGCCTAGTGCCGACCACTGATTGCCGAATATAATTCTCATTTTTTCTTATTGTTCTTATAGCTTAAACCAGTGGTCGGCATAGCGCAAATATCAAATATTTCCTTACTCTCAATAGAGAGGGCAATGACAAAAGCACCAATCACTGCGAAAAATGTTTGCACGTTTCGCTGTTTACGCTCCATATGATTTCTTATTTCAGGTGTAGAATTTTAGTTATGAAATGGCTTTCAATATGAAATTTATTAACTATCACTAAAACTCGCTTGCAGATTAAGCATTGCGCATTGCCAAAAAAATTTTTGGTCGAAAAAATATTTATTTTGCCATTTGATTTCAAATATTTTTGCAGTGCATTAACGAAATAGCCAGCTCATTTTGTATTTTGCTTACTCTCGCTTATTCTCTTCGTTTGCTCGCGAGCATATGGGGTGCCGACCACTGGTCTAAAGAGAGACGGAGGTCACACATCTGTTGTTCGGTTTAAGTCAGTGGTAGGCGCCCCATATGCTCGCGAGCAAACGAAGAGAATAAGCGAGAGTAAGCAAACTACAAAATGAGCTGCTCATTTCGTTAATGCACTGCAAAAATGTTTAAAATCAAATGGCAAAGTAACTAGTTTTTCCACAAAAATTTTTGTTGGCAATACACAACGTTTAATCTACAAGCGAGTTTTATGGATGGCAATTAAATTTCATATAAAAAGGCATTTTATAACTAAAATGAGAAATCATATGTTGCGTAAACAGCAAAACGTAAATGCATTTTTTACAGTGATTGGTGCTTTTGTCATTTCTCTCTCTTTTGAGAGTGAGTAAATATTTGATATTTGCGCTCTGCCGACCACTGGTTTAAGCTATAAGAACAATAAGAAAAAATGAGAATTATATTCGACAACCAACAGCTTCTGCATCGAAACTCAGTTCCAAAATATCTTCTTAAGCCCAATTTCCATGTGATTTTTCTTGAACTTATCTTATTAAATTTTTGTAAGAAAGAAAAAGCATGCGAGCATAACCTAACGCGCTTAGAGAATGCGAGAGTGAATAGGCACACATTTGCTATTTTTTATAGCATGTAATATTCTCCGTGATTTCGGAGATCAGAAAGTTCAAAAAGTTGAACTTTTTTATTAAAATTGATTACATGCTATAAATTTGACAGTCATTTTTATGGTTGCGCTATAATTTTAGGTAGTGTCAAGTTTGACAGTTTTCAAAAAAAGAAAATTTCATGAAAATAAAGTTTTATTTGTCTTGCAGAAACAACTCCGAAATCAGCAGCCTACTTCTAGATGCAAATGCTGGGAAATATTTCGTGGATACCACATACGTAAATGTGCCTCGACCTCACATGGAAATACAAACATATGTATATTAAAGATGGCATGATCGATAACCGGGAGCTCTTTGAGAAAGTTATTAACTAAATATATCCCAAAGTAACACAAACCGAACCGAAATCCTATTCTATTTTCGGAAGCCTCGTGGAATATGCGTAACAATCGCGAAAAACTTACAGAGCTCATGCTCGAGAAATACAATGTGCCGGTTTTTTTTTTCTTGTAAATGCGGTATTGGCAGCATTCGCCAGTGGACGTTCAACTGCTTTGGTGGTTGACAGTGGTGCTACGCATAAGTCAGCAGTTCCTGTGTTCGAAGGCTATGTATTATCACAGGCACTAGTGAAATCAGTGCTAGGAGGCGATTATCTTTCACTGCAGTGCCGTCAGCATTTAGAAAAACAATGCATCGAATTGACACCAGTGTACAAAATCACTGCAAAAGATGTAAAGGAACGTGATAATCCACGTTTCACAATGCAAAAACTTTGCCTTACTGTTAGATTTTCAATTGAATATCTTGCAAGTGCTGGAGAATCCCTATGATGAGCGTGTTGCTTCGAAAATTTCCACTGTACACTATGAATTTCCCAGTGATTATCATCAGGAATTCGGTTCAGAACGTTTTAACCTCGCAGAGAGCTTATTTGATCATGCTATGTTGGGTGCCGGTCAGTTGGCATCTACCAGTGTTGACCAGTGCGATGCTGATGTACGTTTATCGCTTTTTGGCTCTGTCGTAACCGGTAAGATTTGTAGCATATTTGTCTTATTAAAAGCCATTTAAATTGTGTAAACTTTAATCAACAGGAGATTTGCAGCTACGTGCTCCATCGAATACGCGGTTTAAAATGATTTCCGCAAGTAGGAGCGTTGAACGTAGACTTAGCGCTTGGATTGATGGCTCAATATTAACGAGCATGGGTACATTCCAGCAAAGAATATAAAGAATCCGGAAGAGTCAAACACCCATAAAAAAATTAACAATTTATGAAGACAATAAAAGTAATTTATACTAGTAAACAATGGTTGAAGATTCGGAACAGGTTTTCTTAAGCTGACATTGTCCATCTTTTTTAGGTGAAATGGGTGGTTAAAAATAAAAAAAAGTCGATCGGATCTAGTATAGGAGATATAGACATCGGAAGTTGCGGATATAGCTTTTGGTAAAACGAATATAAGTTGGGAAACCTTGCATGGAAAATAGAAAGTATAGGTGCCATAAGAAGGATAATTTAATGGGCTACAATAATGGTAGCAAAGTTTTGAAATTTTACCAGTAATTTTGGAGATATTATGATTTTTCTGAAATTTTGACCAATTTATTTTGAAATAACCTTGTTTTTTCATAAAAATATGTTAATGACCTGAAACTTTTTTAGCATGTTAAGAAAGCTTATTTGATTCCTCTATTACCCCTAAAAAATAAATTGATTTGGAGAATGTCAGCCAAAGCAAACTTAAGCCGAAGATTCTTTTTTTTTTTGGTTTTACTGATATTTCTGTAAAATTAATATTTTCAATATTGAGAAATGCAGTTTTTCTTGATGTTTGGTTTTTTTAATTCCAATGAAAAATGGATTTTTGAGGAAATCTCTTATTTATTTAAGTCTATGAAATTTATTTCTTACAGACTAGAGCCATAACAAAATAGTATAATATATACAAAAAATAAAAAATATTACAGCAAGAACTAAGATAATATTTGAACTGGATAAACCAAAATATGATATCGAAATTTAAATTAGTAACAAAAAAACAAGAACAATAATGTGCACGTAAATACATAAAATTACAAAATATTACTAAGCAATGACTTTAAAACACTTTTTGAATTAGAAAAATCAAAATTAACAACAGAATTTAATTCATTGAATAATTTCAAAACTCTAGGTATTAAAGCATAAAGCGTACGATGAATATCAAGACGAAAAATTTCACAGTGTTTTAAAGTTCTACAAGGGACATTGAATGGAATTATGGCCAATAACATAGGACAATTAACATGACCAGAAACAATATCATAAATCATTAAAAGTGTTAAAATATTCCATCTAACATTTAATGTTTTTAGGCCAATAAACAGACAGCGCGAATTGTAAGAGGGCAGACTTGATTCCAAGAACGCACAGGAAACTTAGTGAAAGATTTTTGAACCTTTTCAATTCGTGCTATATGCAATTCATAATAAGGATTCCAAATAATAGTCGCATACTCTAACTTAGATCTAACAAGACTACTAAACAAGGTTTTAAGAGTGTACGGATCCTTAAATGCCAAACTATTACGACGTATAAAGGCTAGCATAGAATAAGCTTTAGGGATTATATAGTCAAAGTAAGTACGAAACGTAAACTTTGAATCAAAAACTACTCCTAAACTAAATCCTTGATTTTGGAAAGAGATAAAAGCCGGGGTGTTGGAAATAAAATAGCTTGAGGAAAGCATGATATTTAACTTAGAAAAGGACACAAACACTCATTTATTTAAATTTAACTTAAGGCAATTATTAGCACACTTTTATGTAGAATAGTAAAAGCAACTACGTAATTTTCACGGGATATAAAAAGATTAAAATTACTGTTTTCATAAATCTGAGACTACTTTTCTGTATAAATAACACACAAAGTTAAGTTTGAGCTTATTTTTAAATCATAAGACGAAAGCAAATAGTTGCAAAATTCTCGTTTTTAATGCAACTCTATCAGTAAAATCTTTTAAACTAATGTAAGTAAAATATATTTATCTGAAGCTGTTTCTTACCAACATAACATTCAGTTATTCAGTTCATGTAGAGTTTAAGTTTAAAAATATCCTTGATTATGCGCAAAGAGTGCAAAACTTAACATTTGGATTTATATCAATACGTCGTTAGATCGAAATTCAATAACGGGTTTTTCTTATATTTCACAAAAGGAAAAATTTAATATTTTATTGCAATTTATTCATATGTATACGATATATCAAAATGGTACAAATTTTTAACAAATTATTTATAATTGTGTTGGAATGGAATAGGTATAAAAATCTACAATTTTTCTTAATTTAATAAAGAATCCACATAGAAATGAAATTCATGAAAAAGCTTGTCACATAGTATTGTCGCTGACACATTTCTGAAATGGCAAAAATTTATATTGAATGAAAAATGTAAAAGCTTAAAAGACAAAAATGATTGCATAATGATGCATTTTTTCATCAGTGTACAAACATTGAATTTGAATAATTTAAATTTCATGCAACACTCGCAGTTAAAATCCAAAAAAAAGACAATTTTCCGGTCCAAAAACGACCAATTTGAAATAGGTATAACTTCTTTAAAAATTAAAATTTTCATTTTTTAGGATAAAGGCTCTACATGAATGTCAAGCAGACAATATTTGACCTGCACATGAAGACCGCCGAGTGTACAATTTTGAACTTAGCTTTGATGGCATTTGTCAACTACTCTTTATCTTAATGTAAAATTTACCGCCTTTCTTTACTTCGCCTTTTTTTATCAAAATGTGTCAGTAAAAACTATATTTTCATATTTCCATAAGTGTACTAAACATTTTGATAAAAAAAGGCGAAGTATAGAAAGGCGGTAAATTTTACATTTGGATACTTTTTGCTTCGCGGTATTGTCCTGTTTTGTTAGTTTTTGGACTAATAATCAAAAACTACTCTTTAGCTTAACTTTACTTAAAACTCACCCTTGCCACCAATATTTCTGCGGTCTAATCTTCTTTAGCGGTATTTACACAGCTTTTATCAACAAATGCTTCTGTACATTGTCCCCAAAAGTTTTAAGCACATCTTGAATACTAAAGGATTCACAACCATAAAGTAATACCGTTTTCTTCGCTAAAACGACCTCAGGACACGTCAACTCTTGTGCTGTCGCCAGCAGTAGTTTGCATGTGCAATGTGTTCATTGAATGCTGAAAGATTCGTATTATTTTTAATATATATTTATATTATATTTACCTTTTCGTCTAATTGTGATTTGTTTACAAATGCACATGCCAAAATGTCAAACTTTTATAGCAAGAATGACATACATCCATCTCGCTCATTATGGCAAAAAATCTGTGAATTTGAAAATATAAGTTCAAGAAAAATCACATGGAAATTGGGCTTTATAGTCGAAATCGTGTCTTAGAGAAAACGGAACAACATATGGTGTTTTGGATGGAAAATTTAATGAAAAAAAGAATACTTATTGATGGAAAAACTTTAAAAGAGAAAACACAAAAATGATTTGTTTTAAGTTTTCTAAGTAATATGGATTTCATTCATTACTTTTTTTGCACGGTTTTTGGGAAAGTTTTTTCACCTTACACGATATTTTAAGGTTGTGGAACATATCTCAAATTTACCATATATCGCTTGTATTTTCTTACACGATTTTTTTTTTGCCAGTTTTCTAAGGAACGTATCTACCGTGTAAAAAGAGGGTTGGGTGTATAATAAAAAATAAAATCAAAAACAAAAAAATATAATAAAATATGAAAAAAAAGGTAGGTAGGTCCGTGTATAAAGGATTTATAAATATAATAGGTTGTCTTTTTTTTCTTTAAAAAGTCTTTAAAGGATCTATAAAATGTTTTTTCGCTACTAGGGATTTTCGTTCGATATTTGGAGGCCAATCTAATTTTGTGATCCAATATAATTCGTAAAAATTTGGCCACATTTGATGATGGTATTAGTTTTATTTTTAGTGGTATTATTTAGAGACAAAAATTGTTCCTTTATTTTTATTAAGCAAATGCCTCTTTATTTAATAGGAATGTTTGTAATCTTTTGGTGTGGATTATCAAAAAGTCTTACGTTGCCTAGTAATTAAATTTTCATGATAAAACAATTGAAGTTCACTTAAACTAGCTTTGCTTAGTTCCGTTAAATATTGTTTTAAGTTCGGAACATTTTTTTTTTGTGTTACAACTACTGAAATTTCCAACGCAGTATAAACTCATCAATTTGCAAAACAAAAAATATGTACCTACTTTGGCTGCAATGTTTTACGTTGCAAACTTTTTAACCTTGCCACTAACTTTTTCCTGTATGTATTTCTCTAATTACAAAGTTCATTAGAAGGGAGGGAGTTCTTAAGAACATCAGATATTATAAATTTGTTAGCAAGTTTCTCTTGCCCAACAGCTGACTATCTAAATGTGATGGATGAAAAAGTTTAAGGCTACATTTTTGTAATTAAAATTTTAATATTTCAGGCAATTTCTTCGAAACTTCCTAATTCAGTGAGACACGTTTAAGCAAAATAATAGTTATTTAAGTTCTTAAATCATACATAAGACGTCAAAAAATCTCCTGACTTGTAATGTAAGGTTACTGACCCAATTTAAGACATTAATTAAAACTTGGCAAAGTTTTGCAACAAAATGTGGATGCACATTTCCTTCGCTTAGACACGGTTTTGCTGTATATCCTGACTAAATTTGCGCCAATCTCGTTAACTTCTGGCTGAGCTCCAACATATGAAGATATAAGAAGCACACTTTTGTTGTCCTTCCTTTTGACTGCGGCAACCTGGTCATCTTCTCGTACCCATTCGTCCCATTCTCCCCTCTTCAAAAGTTTGTCATCTTTAAATTTGTTTATTGCAGGTTCAATGCGGTTTTTCATAATCGTGCCAGTTTGGTAGATATTCTTTTCCCTCATTACTTTGATACTTTTCAAACTTGTAAATAATCTATCCGTGTATACACAGCCTTCATTCGATATAACGTTAGTAAGGAGCTTAACTATAGAAGCTCCTAACCCAAGCTGTTTCACCAATACAATCTTCAAAAGAATCTTGCACTTGCTGAAGTATTGTTTCGTAATAATCATTTTCTTTATCGGATAATTCAGCATCGCTATTATTTAAAAAATCTTCAATCTCTTTGTCATCGACCTTTTTCGTTATATCTATAGTTTTAGTTCGAAAATAAAATTTTTAGAAATTGAAACTGAGAAATAGTTTGAAAAAATTAAACGAAAACTGTATACAAAGTTTACTATTTTTATTTGCAAAATCATCCAAAGTACACATACGTGGACATGAGCGAAACAGCGAATTTGCACTTTTTTACATATAAACACCCACAGTCCACATATGTGGACATGCTTTTACTGATTGATTACTATTACAGTTTTCAGTATTTTTTTTTTAATTTTATGACACACAGATACAATTTTGTTTGTTTTTTACTATTTTTTCACTTTTTTGCACTAAATTCTTTATTTAATATTATTTTTTTACTTACCAAAAAGAGGAGCTTTCTTCCGCGACATATTTCCAAAAATGATATCAAAAAACGCGCCAAAAAAAGTAAACAGAAAATATAAAAGAGCCTTAAAGAGAGAGAGTATGTTCTCTTTATAATGCGCCAATATTCGAGAGAAATAACGAAAAAACCTCAAATATATGAATAGGAAAACTTATGTCCACATATGTGGACAATAACCCCGAAGAGGTTAAAGGCCTTTTAGAGACAAGTAGAAAGACAGCATATTCTTTATAGCGGCTTATAAGAGCCATATGGCGTATGAAAAATTATGCGTTAAAGACAGTGGTCGGCACCCCATATGCTCGTGAGTAAACGAAAAGAATAAGCGAGAGTAAGCAAACTACAAAATGAGCTGGTTATTTCGTTAATGCACTGCAAAAATGTTTCAAATCAAATGGCAAAAAAAATATTTTTTCGCCGAAAATTGTTTTTGCCAAGGCGCAATGCTTAATCTGCAAGCGAGTTTTAGTGACAGTTAATAACTTTCATATAGAAAGCCATTTTATAACTAAAATTCAACACCTGATTGATGAATTCATATGGAGCGTAAACAGCAAAACGTGGAAACATTTTTCGCAGTGATTGGTGCTTTTGTCATTTCCCTCTCTTTTGAGAGTAAGAAAATATTTGATATTTGCGCTCTGCCGACCACTGGCTTAAGACGAATCATATCTTTCTCACATTTGTCTTGGTGAAGCGCCTTAAAAATACAAAAAATGGACAGCAATGCACTCTCATATAAAGCAGAGATACGCAATGAATAGCTCGTGTTTATTTTCTTTTCGTAATTCATTGCCTTTCATATGCATTCGTTGACAACAAGAGCTTCGTTTACTGTGCCACACTGTTGACGCTTGCTCAAAATGAATTGTTATGAGTTTCGCTGCTCACGACTGCGAATCATCAAAAAGGCAATGAAAAAGCAGCGAATGGATAGTAGCATTCGTGAAACTTCATACTGTTGATGCGGAAGGTTGCCATACATCGCCAATCAATAAAGATAAAATAAAAAAGAACAAAACACAATAATTGACAATGCCCACATTACCATGCTGTACATGTAGTGTTAGAATAATATAATAGCTTATATTATATAATAACTTTGGATTTATTTTTATGAATAAATCAAAGTCTGTACACTGTATAGGTATAGTTTTATTTGTTTTGAGTGGACTTTAATTTTGGGGGGCAAATATATTGTTAGGTTAGGTAACCATACATCGAATAGCGAAACACTTTTTTTGTTTTATTTTATTAAAAAATGTGATTTTTTCAAGCCTTTTATTTTCTATTTTATTTTATACAAAAAACTTAATTCATAAGCTTTATTTTTTAATATTTTGATTGGTTTTTTATTTAAACATAAAAGATTATAGATTGTACATTAGTTATTTCGCACGAGTGTGCCGACAATTAAAACACGACTGACTAAAGCAAAAGAGACGACTTCATGTCGTTAAGATGAACAAAAGAAAAATAGTAATCAAACTAGTGATGCAAGCATGTGGCATTGTATTTGGTACAATAAAAACTGATTACTTTTAACACTCCTTCTCAATGCCATATGCTTGAATCTTTTAAAAAATAATTGTTTTTTCAAAATAATTCAAGTTCATTAATACATTTTATATGCTTTACTTTTTGCAAATTCTTTGTTAAAACATCCGACATCATGTCGCTTGTAGGCACAAAGTTAATTTCAATTTCATTATTTTTATACATTTCTCTGACGAAATGATATTTAATATCGATGTGCTTACTTCGATTATGAAATGTCGGATTCTTTACCAAACATTGAGCACTTTGATTATCACCACTAATAACTACTGGTGGTGCGCTAAAACCCATCTCTTTTAGCAATTTTCGCATGTAGACTGCCTCTTTAGCTGCTGTTGAAAGTGCCACATATTCAGCTTCAGTACTGCTCAGTGCTACTGGACTCTGCTTTCTGGATTCCCAGGAAAAAGCTCCGCCTGCAGCGACAAACGCAAATCCAGTAAACGATTTTCTATCAGAAGCGTCACTAGCCCAATCAGCATCAACGTAACAAAAAATTGGCTGGCCAGTTTTTCTATAATGAAGTTTTAGATCAGCTGTTCCTTTGAGATACCTCAATACACGTTTCGCACCAACTTCATGCTCAATATGGGGATCAATATTTCTTTGTGCCAACTTAGTGACCGAATGTAGTATGTCTGGTCGAGTGGTGACAGCCAAATACATTAAAGACCCGATCAACGATTGATAGCTTGTTGGGTTTACCTTCTTGCAGCTCTCATCTTCACATTTTAGCTGGAAACCGGCTTCTAATGGTGTTGCAATAGCCTTGCAGTTCGCCATACCACGCTCTCGTAAAAGATTTTCAATAAAATTTTTCTGCCCAATAGTGACACTACCTGTTGCATCTTCACGAGTTATCTCCATACCCAGGAAATGCTTCAGTACTCCGCCGTCAATTACATCGAATTTATCTGCAATTTTATATTTGAATTTATTTAGCTCATCTTCGCTAGTGCTGGCCAAAATCAAGTCGTCAACGTATACTGCAATGATGCTCATATTACCGTTTGTATTTTGTATGTACACACAGGGCTCGCTGTTGCATGGAACAAATCCAATTTCTTTTAAAACCGCGTCTAATTTCGAATTCCACTCTTGACCACTTTGTTTAAGTCCGTATATTGACTTCTGCAGCTTCAATACACGTTTAGGATAATTTTCGTCCTCGAACCTTTCAGGCTGCTTCATATATACCACATCGCTCAAATCGCTGTTTAGATATGCTGATGAAACATCCATTTGATGCATATACATACCATGCTCAACTGCTAGTGCAATTATCAAACGAATTGATGAATATCTCACGACTGGTGAGAATGTTTCCAAATAGTTGACACCATAACGCTGCGAACACCCCTTCGCGACCAAACGAGACTTAAACCGCTCCACGTTGCCATTTTTGTCCTTTTTTACTGTGAAAACCCATTTGCAACCAATTGGTTTTTCACCTGCTGGTAGTTCTACTAAAGACCATGTACGGTTTTTCTCAAGTGCATCATGCTCCTTCTGCATCGATAATCTCCATTCACTGGAAAATTTACTCCGCATGGCTTCATTAACGCTCTGTGGAATTTCTACATCTTCTGCTCTCATGATGTTCAATACATTATATTTCTTTCTTGGGCGACCAGGTTTACCTGTACGAATCAATAATGGACGACCAGGTCCTCTTCGGTCGAATTTTTCTTCATCGCTCCTATCAATGTTATCTTCATCAGGCTGTGAACAAGACTCTTCCATCTCCTCGCTGTGCTCAACATTACTTGCATGGCAATCTTCATGTGTTGGAAAATAAAAACTATCAACGTCAAATGTGACTGCATCGCTCTCATGTTCCTTACCGACAGCAATCAGATCATTTTCTAAAAATGTGACGTCACGGCACTCAATCAATTTGCCTGTTTCAGGATTATACAACCGATACGCCTTAGCTGCCTCAGAGTAACCAATCATTTTCATTTCTTCACTTTTTGCTCTAAACTTTTTCGTCTGCGTCTTGTTGAGTGCGATTGCTTTTGCTCCAAGAGCTCTAAAATGTGCAACAGTAGGTTTTTTACCTGTCCACTCCTCATATGGTGTTTTGTCTACAAGGCTTTTTGTTTCACATCGATTTCGTATATACGCTGCTGCTTTTACTGCCTCTGCCCAAAAAGATTCATCCAGCCCTGAATGAATTAACATACTCCTGGCCATTTCGACCAAAGTACGATTTGCACGCTCAGCCACTCCGTTTTGCTGAGGTGTGTATGGCACAGCAAGCTGCCTTTAAATACCGTTTATTTTAAGATAGTCTTCAAATTCGCGACTCACGTACTCGCGCCCGTTATCACTTCGTATGGCTTTTACTTGTTCACCGGTTTGTTTTTCTACTAACGCTCTAAAAGTCTTAAACGCATCAAATATTTCGCCCCTAGTTTTCAAAAAATATATGTGCCGGGACCTATCGTCAATGAACGTAACAAAATACCGTGCACCGCCTCCCGATATTTTATTCATGGGGCCACAAATATTTGTGTGCACCAACCCCAAAATTTTTTTTGAACGATTTTTTGACGAATTTGGAAACGGTTTTGCACAAATTTTGGCTTTAGCCAGCGTTGCCGTTTTTGGTAGTTTCCTACCAAATCGGGTAGGTTTTTTTCCTTTTGGTAGGTTGGTAGGTTAAATCTGATTTTGGTAGGATTTAAGATAAATTTTTATGAAAATCGAAAATTGAAATTTTTTCGTGAAGTTTTTCGAATCAGGAAGCAAATATTTACATCTGGAAATAAGCTTTTGCCAACCCTATCTTCAACAAGTGGGTATGGTCTCTGTTTTCTTGCATACAAATTACGTTTAGGGAATACGCATATGTATGTACAATGCGACGAAATAGTTTTGCGACTGATCGCACATCTAAATTGTTGCATGTGTGCTCAGACCCGACGTATTAGAAACAAAAGTTACTAGCGCTATTAATAACATAATTTTTTTGATCGCAGCTGTGATCAAAATCGGGTCGCTAAAAAAGGTCTTAAGTTCTAAGAACTAAAATTTTTTTATGTACATAAGATGACAAAAAAATATTTCCGTTTCCGTAATAATAAATTTGAATTGTGGGCTTTAATAAATAGCATTTTAAAAACGGACTTTATGTATACGGTTATTTTCAGACTTAAATATGGCTCTTTTTCAGAACCCCGACCACTTAAGGTGTGTTTACCATGCTCCAAAAGGAGAATATTTTAAAATGTGCTCTTTTGCGAAATTGTTTTGTTGATGCATGGCTTATCCTGTGTTACTCAGCCATTAAAATTATTTTTCCGGAGAACTTTTCGAACGGCATGGACTTCTTAATGAAAATTAGTTTTACCATTACAGTAAGTTTTTGAGTAGATATGAATGGATTTTAAAAAATTTCTCGGATGGTACATTTTTCGTCTCTCGAGCTAAACGTTTTTTTTTTTGCCACCGTTCGTTGTTTATTTGAAATCCTTTTGTCCTCTTTATATCATTTAATAATACCGTGAATTGCTGGCTTTCATTTTTTTAAAAAATTTGTAACTTTGCGATCGGTTTTGCCTTCAAAATGATTTTTAAATACTATTTTTCTTTCTTCTAACGTTCATCGCTTATTGTACGCTGCATGTGTCGTGTGGTAACTTTTTGCGCACACTTGCCCGACTTTTGATGTTAACCATTCTACACGATTTTGCAACAGAAAATTTGTGCTATATGCGGTTAAGCATTTTAAGCGACGACATACAAGAATATGTATTTTAAACTAGGGTTGTAACGGAAGTCATCTATGCGGAGGCGGATGCGGAGTTCAGAAATTGATCTCCGCGGACGCGGAGTTTTAACGGAAGCGGAGGTGGAAAAACAGTTTGAAAATATTTAAAATTTAGTATTAATATTAAATGAACATTAGTAAGCATCCTAGATTTCCAGCTGAAGAAGCTATTTCTCAGAATTTATTATGCAACTCTCAGTAGTAGATATTACTCGTATTTTAATTCTTTTCAGGATCAATAAATACACTTTTGAAATACACGAACAATGTTTTTTTTAATATATTTAAAATAATATATATGGGCATACCATGCCAAACCACTGAGGTTTTGGCCCGACTCTTTTCGATTTCGCTAATTTTTTGATATGTTTTAGTGCGTATTAAAAGCAACAAGCACACCAATCTCCAGTCTTTTATTCGAATCGGTTTCTTAAATTTTAAAACAAAAAACGATAGACTAGTTATAAATATTGATATCAATAAAAAGTAGGATATAATTTTTTCGTATTTTAATGTAGTTTCTGAAAAAAAAAATTAATCGTAGTAATAATCAGTTAGTTATTAACGTTTAAAGATTAAAATCGGCATTTTCGAAAAGTGCGACACCTTTAATTTTTCTTAAAAACTTTCTCAAAATTCTACTCTATATTACGCAATTTTTAAGCTGTAGTTCAAGATATTCTGACAATTTCTTTAATTTTTTTTCGAATTTTGAAAATTTTATATTTGTTTTTTATGATGAAATATTATATATCAACCAACAGCTTAAACAAAAGAAGATATAGTTTCTCACATACTTTATTAATGTATTTTGAGTCATAAATTCTAGAAATGCCCACCATTTTTTTTCTCTTAAGAATGGTTTTCGAATTATTCCCCAAAAACCAGTTTTTTGAGCTTTTTTCATTTATTTGGTCATATTTCCATAAATTTTTTTTTAAATAAAAAAAAAATGTTGGAAAAATAAGGATTTTATGGGTAGTTTCTGTTAGAAAAAAAAAAAATCAATTTTTTGACTCAATTTTAGTTCATACGATAACCATGAATGTGACGAAATGTTGATAAAATTTCATAAGGATCGGCTCAGTAATTTTGGAGAAAAGACTAATAGCACCGTATGGAAAAAGTGAATTCGAGAGAAAAGCGTTCAATATTTGTTTATTGAACCGGAGAGTGCGCTCAAATAAAGTTGCAAAAATATACTTAGAGAGCGATGTTTCAAAACGATGTTTTTGAAATGGACTACTTTCGAAATCTGTGTAAACGAAATTTATACTAGGTTGTACCCATAACCATATCTTACGAATCTATCCTATCACAAAACAATAAAATGTAAATTAGCTTAAACACAGAATTTTCCACTTTGTAAGCTCTAATGTTGATTTTATAACTTCCGTTATACCTCCGTTTTACCTCATTAAAATTTGCGGAAGCGGAGGCGGAGGCACAATATCAAGCGGAAGTTCCGCACTTGCGGATGCGGAGCTCCGTTACAACCCTATTTTAAACAGCATTAAATGTTAATAAACGAATTCAATGCTGCAAAAGGTTTTTTTTTAATGTGTAAAGTTTTGGTAGGCTACAAACGATTTTGGTAGGTTTTCGAGAAAATTTTGGTAGGAAAATAAATTTCTCAGTGGCAACACTGGCTGCACCGCAAGAAATTTTTCGCAGAAATCGTTTGCGAAATGAATGTTGCAGCAGAAAGTGAAAAATAAAAAAGGATTAGAAAAGGTATTCAGATTCTAAAATCTAGAGCGCAATGCATTTTTTGCTTTATTTCGTCAAAAGAAAATAACGAATTGGCGACGAAAAGGCATTTGAAATGCGTCATAATACTTTTTCGTTGTAAATTCGTTCATTTGCCATAGCTGTAAAAAAAAATTCTCTATGTGCATAACAGACGATAATAGCTACATCCGCATGATGTTGCTTTGTCAATGGCTTTTCGACAACTGAATGAAAGAGCATAAGAATAATGCGTGTGATATTTGAGCGCACAATTGTGCTATGCGGTGCCGAACACTGATGTAAATCAATTTTAAACATTTTGATTTGTAAATCAATTTACGCATTTTGACCGAGAATTCTCATATTAAACCGGGTAAAAACATATACGTATAAGAAAAATATTTAAGAGTCATTTTAGGATTTGGGATTTTATAGGGGTTTCACTTTAAAAGCTGTTGTTTAATTATGTGATTTATTTTTATGCAAATAATTTATAATTTAATTGAAAATAATTATCACGCAAACTTAACAGAGAACATTGATACTATGCTTATGTTACGATGTCGTATATGTACAATGTGAGTAACAAAAAAGTTAAATCGAATCATAAGTACTGACGCATGAGAAACTTAAAATAATACATAATTTTTTTGCTCCAAGTTCGCGAAAAAATATTTAAATCATGAACAAATTTTCTGGTCAAGTGTTGTATGTAGTGACGAGACCAAATTCAATTTATTTGGACCTGACTGTGGTAACAAGGTATGGCAAAAGAAGAACACGGAGCTGGACCCGCAAAATACCTGTTGTACAGTAAAATATGGTGGTGGCAGGATGCTTCTGTGGGGGTGCATGGCAGCAAATGGGGTTGGAAGTATGCAATTTACTAATGGAAAAATGGACCACTTGCACTATATCGACATTCCAAAAAATAATTTAGTCTGGCGCTAAAAAATTGGGTCTTTCAGGATGTTGTTACTTTCAGCAAGATTACGATCCAAAACAAATTGCACATAATACGAAGCTCTGGAACTTTTGTAAGACTCCAAATATTTTGCAAACTCCTCCCCAGTCCCCTGACATAAGCCCCATAGAACATTTGTGGGCCGATTTGGAGAAATCTATACGTAAGCACTCGATATCATCAATAAATCAACTTAAAAAAGTCATCCAAGATGAGTGGGCTGCTGTGTCAACAGAACGGACAAAAAACTAGTATAGACTTTACAAGACAATTCTGTGGAAAAATTTTGTTTTTGAACATATGATAAGTTAGTTTAAATTCTGTTTGTTTATTAAAAACTTAATTTTTTATAAATAATAAATAAAGTTTTTATAAAACCTTTATTTTATATAAATTGTAAAACATTTTTTGTCTTATCACGAAAATTTCATTAACTTTTTCACAATATTTACTGAGAAATCGCAATTTAAAAAAACACCCACATACAAATTCACTTGTTCATAACTTTTTAGAAAATCCAAATTTTGCAAAAATATATTATAAGGCGTTAATATTGATCAATAAATCTTTAAAGTTATGCAAAAAAAAAGTTTAAGTAGGGGAGAGTGGGGAGTTTTGAAGCACGCTTTTCTGATGGCTCTAACTACCAAAATATAGTTTTTTTTTACATTCAGCCGAATTAAATCTTTCAAGCATTGAAGGAAATACTTCCTTGTTCGAGGATTCGCATAAAATATTTTTTTTTCTACAAGTTTTGTTCGTTGGCCTGGAAAACTGTTGTTTCACGTTTTTTGAAATCGTGGGGAGTTGTGAAGCACGAGTGAAGAATACAGAAAATAGCATTATTTGTGGGAAATTCTTTATTGGGACGACGAAAAATGACTATTGTATACACTAGGAACAATATATGTACAAAATTGAAACAATAAAAATTTCAAGAAAAAAAATATGAACTATTCCGATTTGCAATGGACACATGTGTAGCCGCTAGCCGATACTTGAGCACACTTCAGATGGACTGCTCGGTCGCATTCATTGCAGTGAATCGCGTTGGCTTTGGTCAATTTTTTCGGCATGGGACCTATACAGATGATGCAAAAATCTTCTTCGTCAGAATCATATTCCACCTGCAGTGGTGCTGAAAATGTGCGACGAGTGCGTTTTACTGCCGGTGGTTGAATATTCTCTTTCGTCTTCTTTTGTGACATTTTAGCCTCTTTTGCTCGTTTTTCTTCTTCTTTTTGATGTATGGTGGCGACATTTTCCGGTGACGTGAGTATAGTGCTTTTCATTGGCTTGCGACCTCGATTGGACTTCTTAGCCGGAGTAACAAGCTTGATAAGGCCAACTTCTTCTAATGAACGACGAATGGATGAGCCAGATGTGCTTGGTATCGACGATGAACCTGATGTACTAGCTCTTTCAGACGCAGATGTTATCGCTTCATGCCCAACCGTTCCAATTGCATCCTGAGGGCACCGTTGAATTGCTTGTCCAATTTTACATGAAGAACAATGACCACTTGTTGTTTTTATTCATAACCCTCGGAGTTGTAGAGGTGTTTCGGTGCTTTGGGACATATTCGCCGTGCTTCACATCTCCCCATTTAATGTGCTTCATTACTCCCCATTTGTTACTTTTTATTAATTCCGACCGCGTGAGTGACCCATAAAAAATTTTTGCATCAATCCTTTTGCACATTAAAAGACTTATAATTGCTGATTATTTTGCATACTAACCTTATTAATTCACTCAAAAAATGTTCGTCATAATGTACCACACGCGACTGCTCAATAAAACTTTTCGAGCGTGATTACGAACCCGCTCTCTGAGAAAATAGTACAAAGTATGCTATCGGTTCAAGTGCTAGGAAAAATTGAGAATTAGGGTTAAGAAAATTTTTAAACTAGGCATTTAAACTAGGAATCACTTTTAAGTGACATCTATAGTCGTGCTTCGCAACTCCCCATGCTTCAAAACTCCCCACTCTCCCCTATAATTTGTTGGTTTTTTCTGTGCCCACTTGAGAAAACTTTACTCTCAACAACACACAAAGAAATAGATTTTAAAGAATAACAATCGACAACCTGAATGACAGCAAAGCAAAGAAAGAGTTGAGAAAGAGTTTTTTCGTTAGAATGTCTTTTTTGTCCGCCAGCAGAGATGAATTGTATGAAATGTGTGTAAATGCAGTGTCCGCGTCCGGCTAAGGGAGCGTCCGCCCACCGGAATGTATTTTATTCTAAAAACATAACGAAAAACTTGAGACCAAGAAATTCGTCCGGCTACGAGAGATGTCCGCCTGCGGGAGCTGTCCGCGACGCGAGCTTTCACTGTCTTTAGATATGAATCTTGCATGCGACTGTAATTGTAATAAATCCTTATAGTCGCCCTGCGCAAAGTCAAACTCCAAAAAAATTAGAATTGTATCAGCGATATTCGCACCACAAGAATCTTCAACTTTTGGAATGCTGAGCGATTTCTCCATATTTTACGCGGTCATTACGAAAGCTTGTCGATCTACTTTTTTCTTGCCTTTCATTTCGGGCAGCAATTTACCATCCCAGTGAATAACGAATGTTTCAGAAATCTACGTACATATGAAATATTGAATGTAAAATCATCTCAGAAATAATTATTTGTAATTAAATTAAATTCGTACGTTGAAATTATTCACAATTTCTTGAGCTTGTCTACGGCGATATCCTTTACGCATTGATTGGATAGATGTTCGATTCAGCACAAGATCGTCAAGTGTGGCCGTTTTCCACCTGGGTTCGATTTCTTGCATTTTATACAAAATGGCAGCAGCAGTCGCACTTAGTAAATGCATTGCATCTAACTTTTCTAATTTCGTGATGCTTCCCTTCCTTGTCATTGTGGGAATATTGGCCTTTTGCCAAAATTCAAGTATAGCTTCAATCGTATATTGAAGACTATATATTGTTTTGCGCTCATTCTATCCATACGAGTTTTATAAAAAAACAATTGCAGCGATGGCTTCATTGACGGCAACTTCGCATCTTTAATTTGGTTTTCACATTTGCAAACTAAAAACAATTGGTCATCTTCAGATCAAAGATGTTTTTTTACCGATTTTCCCGATGTCGAAGCCATTTTTCAAAAAAAAAAAAAAACAATAGAATACAAAACCAACCAATCGTACGAAAAATAGAATTTGTTCAATCGCTCAGCGATAACTTTTGTATTTATAAAAATTTAATATTAAAGGCTTAAGTTTAATATAATAATTCACTGAAAAAAACTAAATTGAATTTATCGACGATTGCTAGACGAATAATTAAATAGAAAATATATTTGTCACAAGTGTTTTATTTATACAGAATGAAGGGCGCTTTCATTAAGGTTACCAAGAGCCATCCCTATATTTACAAAAGTTTGACATTTCTGGTCAAAAAAGATCTATTGCGTATTTTGCTCTTATGTATAGAAAAAATGATTCTTTTTTTTTTGTAACCATCGCTCTCGTACCAGTTGTGTTTAGCATTACATACACGAAAAATCGAGAAATATGTATAAAGTCAATAAATTTTTAAATTTTGGCTTTTTTCCATACAAAAACAAAACGGTCAACTCGCGGTCACTCGGCGTACTCCTATCGATCTCATATCAATACATGTTGGCTTATATCCCAAACCTCCCATTTTTAACTAGTCATCTATATAATTTTCGAAAAATTTCGGAAAAAGGCCAGCCTAATATACATGTATGTATATTAAGGTGATTCAAAATTTTTTTTTTTTTGTTTTTTTTAAGGTGCTGTTGCTTAAAAAGTAAGTTTATGATATGAAGAAAAAGTTCACGAAAATTCAGCTTTGTAACTCAATTTTATAAGGTGGGACGCCCTCTCAATTGGTTCGAAATAGGGTAAACAAATTTAAAATTTTTATCTTTAACCCCTACGTACCCTATTTCAAAATGAAATTTGACCTAAACCGACATTTCTTTAAAAATTTCGAACCGATTAAGAGGGAGTTCCCGATTTGTTTTCTTAAGAACCACCCTAATATACATACATACATGTGGATGGAGCTAAAGAAGTATATACTTCAGTCGTGTGGTCTAAAGCACACTCGTTTTTTTTTTTTCAACATTCCATCGATTGTTGAATTGAGTAGAATTAGACCTCTTTACATTCCTTACAAATTTCCAAGCCTCCCCAGAGTTGGGTTCACTGTTGAGTTGTTTTATTCTGTTTAAAAAACTTTCATTGTTGGCCTTCTTTACTGCCTCCTTCCAATTTTTGGCAGTAAAAACTGCTCTCTCAAAATTTATTGGAATTGGAAATGCATTTGCCTTCTTCCTTGCCGCCAAACTTAGTCTAAAAATTTTAGTTAAAACATCATTCCACCAGTATTTCGGATTTTTTTTCATTTATGATAAAAGAAGCTGTTTTCACTTCTTTTTTTATAAGATTTTCAAACTTCTCAATATTGTCAAAATTTGACATTTTATTTATAGATTTTAATAATTTATTTTTTGAAAGAAATTTTTTATGTTTCGGGTTCACTGAAGGAAAGTCAACCACAACTGGAAAGTGATGGCTACCACCTAAAAACACCTCAATCTTAGACCACGAGCAGTAAAGACCAGAATTAGTAAAAGTGAGGTCAAGTATACTACCTTCAGAAGAATCATTTCTTTTGAAGGTATATGCACCACTGTTGATGCATGTAAATCCAGAGTTTTGAACAAGATCAGCTAATCTTCTTCCTCTACAAGAATCAGTGATATCCCCGAAAGCTCTCGTACGGGCATTAAAATCCCCAGCTGTTATTACATTGGACATAGAATCCAAAAAAATCAAAAAGTTTTTCCACCTCGTGGATAAAAACACCAACCCGTATACTTGGCTCGAAGTAGACTGAACAAACTGTGAAGTTTGAAATAAGATTTGTAATTTTAGCAATTATGATATCAAAATTGGAGCTGAAGGTTATTTTTTGAAAGTTGATGGAATTGTGGAAGGTAATTTCAACTCCACCATACCCATCCAACCGTATTTTTTTTAACAATTTAAAGTTTAAAATTTTATGATTTTAATCCGCAGGATAATGTGACAAAATTTCACTTAGGCACAAAATATCAACGTCATTTTTATTCACATAAAATTTAATGTAGTTTTTATTTTGTTTCAAAGATTGACAATTATATTGCAATATTTTCATTTTTAGACCCAGAATCAAGAGACTGAGATATTATATCACAGTCAATGTTCACAGATAGTTTATCAATTTTGGATTTGAAGTGGTTAATTGCATCTGTGCAATTTTGATTACCTTCTTTCTGGAGTAATCAATGACAAACTTGGTAAGTTCCGCCACCGTTTTCTCTAATAAGGAAACCTTGTTGTAATTAGGGTTAGAAATAGGACATGGAATAATATCTTTTTCTTTTCTACTATGAGGAGATGCATTTTTTCCGTTCTTTGTGGAGTATTTTTGTTGGTTTTTTTAACTACATTTCTGTAGCTGAACCTGGTTAATAACTTGTTAACCTCACTGTCCTTGTCTTTGATGTTGTAGTTGGGAAGAGGTGGAAAATTTTCCTCAAAATTTGAAATCTATTGAGATTGTTTGTGTGGTATGTTGCAACCACTTCTCGTCTCGACCACTTTTTGATGGTTATGATTTTTTTAATTTCAACTTCCTTTTTCCACACATCACATTTCAGTTCATTGGAAGCCAAATGGTCCGTACCTGCACACAGAATGCCTTGAAAGACTCCACAGTCTGGTATACAAAGATTATCTTTGCAACATTTAAGGCACCTATTATTTGCTCTAGAACCCTAACCTCCCACAGTTTCGACATGTATGTATGTATATTTATTCACATTTCTTCAAAAATAGTACAAATTAAAAGTTATAAAAAACAAAATTGATGAGTTAAAAAATAAATAAAACAAAATTTACAATATTTTAGAGAAATGGTATGAGACATTATTTGTATAAAATACAGTCCCAACGGGAAATTTGGAAGCAGCTTCCAAGGGGAGCACGTCAGATGTGCTTCTTCGGATGCATTGAATTTGTAATTCAATTTAATTTAAAAAAATAACTTTTTTTATCCCGCGTCCACTGGGATTCGAACCTAGGCATTCGTGCTGTTACGTAAAATTTACGAAATCAGCCAAACTTGTTGTTATAATTAGGCTTCTAAAAGTATATTATTTGAATTATCAAATGGCAACTATAGAAATCAAAAACTCAACAATTCATTTTGAGAGAATACTTTTGGAGTTTTAGTCTACTTCGCATTAATAATAAGGGTGGCTCAGTTGGTTAAGATGTGCGCATTTCAAAACAGTAAGAGAGTAGCATGACACGGGAGGACTAGGTTCGAATCTGATCGGAGGAAGGAAGAAGACAGATTAAAAAAAATTTTTTTTTTTTCAATTCAAGCTTAATATGCTTCTACTCATCATCCAAGGAAGCATATTTCATGTGTTTCCAAAGATGTGCTTCTACTCAACATCCAAGGAAGCGCATCACATATGCTTCCAAAGATGCGCATCGCCGCAATGACATCGTATGTTAAAAAAGATAAGCAGTGAGAAGCGCATTGGAAGCAGCTTCTGCTTCCCTTGAAGCGCATCCGATGCCCTTTGAACGCGCTTCCGTTTCCCGTTGGGGTATTTAATGCCACGTTGAGGAAAACAAAAATTCAATTAAAAAATCTTGTATGTAATCTATCCTAATTAATGTTGTGTACATGGGATTTAAAAATAATTAAAAATTGGGAAAAAGTGAAATAAAAAATTTAAGAACAAAACAATATGAGCAAACAGAGCAATTTAAAAGAGAAAAAAAAACTTATAAAATATAACTAAATAAAATAATAGAGAAACAAAAGCATAAGAAAACTTAAATTAAAACTCCAAATAAAATTTTAAGTCCGTTCAATGAAAAAATTACATATAAGGAAGAAGCAAAACTTCTATTTCAGTTAGGCTGAAACCAAGAAGCCACAACTTGAATTGTTTTAAAAACATTGTTAGGTTTCGAAGCATTTTCAAGGATTCCGGAAGTCTATTGAAAAGTCTACATGATAGAATAGGAAAGGAGTTGCGATAACCTGTTGTCCGAAACACTGGTACATTCACAGTGTGAATATTTCGCAGAGGGTATCTATCAGACATCCTGCTGCACAGGTAGCCGCACCATAAGAAAAGAATTTTGAGGACATTATAGTAAAAAAGAAGACGAATGGGAAGAATTTTTAAGGTTCTGAAAATTTCAATGGAATGTGTTGAGCGATTTCTGTTACACAGTTTTCTTATTACAGATTTCTGTAAAACTAACAAAGGTCTAGTTCTGTTTTCATAGGCTCCACCCCAGCAAAAAATGCCATAATTTAATTTTGAATGAAATAGACCGAAATAAAATGATTTTAAGACACTTTCGGGACAAGGTTTATTAATATTATAGAAATTTCTCACCACATTTCGAAAATACATTTTAAGGCTATTTGTGTGATGACGCAAATTAAAATGTTTGTCAATTATAACTCCTAAATATTTAAAAGAGTGAACAATATTAATTGCAAAACAGCCAGAGCTACATATAATATTAGGGTCATAAGGGAGGGAATGATGAGGGCATATTTTATATTTCAGACAGCTAGAATCATGGAAAACTATTTCTTGTTCGGGCAGAGCTTGCGATGTAAGACTAAAATACATTAGCCTTGTTTTACTGCTAATTAAAAGTTTAAGTTGAGAAAACCAATTCCTTAAAACATCAACATCGTGGTTTATGTTAACTGACAAGTCAAGAAGAGAATCGCAAACATGACTAATGCCAAGATCATCAGCATAAGCTGTTATTTTGCCTTTAAAATCTTGCAAAAAAATAGAGTTTATGTATATTAGAAATAAAATGGGTCCAAGGACTGACCCTTGAGGGACCCCCATGTTTACGATGCCAGCACTACTTATACTTGAGCCAATTTTAACTCTATGAATGCGATCCGAAAGATAAGAAGAAAACCAATCATACATGTGACCTCTGAAACCAATAGAAACTAGTTTTTTTAAAAGTATTTTGTGATCAACCATGTCGAATGCTTTTATGATATCCACAAAAAGACTTGCACAGAAATTTTTGTCATCTACACCTATTTGTAAGTTAGAACAAAAATCGAGCAGTGCGTCTTAAGTGGTTAAATTTTCTTTGAAGCTGAACTGGTTTGAATTAAAAAAATTTGAGCGAGTGAAAAAAGAGACGACTCGCTTTTTAACTACTTTTTCAAAAATTTTTCCAATAGCAGGCAGTAAAGAGATTGGTCTGTAGTTGCTTTTTTCATTACGATTACCCTTTTCAAAAAGTGGAGTAATTACAGCACTTTTGAACTGGTCTGGAAAAATTCCTGTCATAATACTTTCATTGAATATGAAAGCCAAAATGTCTACAATATTATATGCAAAGTTTTTCAATAAAATATTCGACAAGCCGTCAATACCACAAGATCCTGAATTGTCAAGAGACTGAATAATTGTTAACAATTCCAATGCTGAAATGGGTTCAAAGAAAAAGCTGTTTGAAGCCAAAATATCAGTTTTTAATGGTAGACAATCACAAGAACTATGGTGTAGGCGAGTATTCGGAACTAAACCAATTGAAGCAAAGTAATCATTAAATACATTTGCAACTAAATTGTTATCAGAAATGGTATTGGCGTCTACAATCAAGTTAATAGGAGAATAACTTTTTGAAGGTCTACCACATAAATTATTCAAAAGTTGCCATTCTTTTTTTAAATCACCATTGCATTTCAAAAATTGTGATTGATAGTAATTTTCACGAATCTTAGGAATTTGGTGTTTAATTTGTTTAGCCAATTTATCATGCCGATTTTTTACTTGTAAATTATTGGGGTGTATGAAACATTTAAGCCTAAGTTTCTTGTCTTACCTAGTGACTGACCGCCAGCTTAGTATAGTTAAGACTGACCTCCTGCGGAATGTCATTTCCAAAGAAGCCAACCTTGACTGAAGTAGGAACGAATCTTGAAGGATCATCAGCATCCCTTTTCGTAAATCTCATCACAGAGCTTACTTTAATATCACATTTTAAGTTTATTTTAATATCCTCATTGGATAAAAATGGGAAAACATCCCTAATTACACCAAAGGATTCAACAAAGTTCTTGGAATAGTCTGTAAGCCCTGCAATGGGGTGTTCGCAAGTGCGAACATTGGTCGCTATTTGACATATTTTTCCAGAGGATAAAATTAATAAAATTTAATCTTTTTTTCACTATTTAAATGTCAGATGGATACAAAATTAATAATAAAAACGCTTAATATAATTGATAATATTGTAAGTCCGTATATTCAGTTCAAATATAATACCTGATCTGTTTTAATATATGATTCAACATAAGAAAATAATAACATTTTCGAGAGAATCGCTCTGTAGCACTTATAGAACGTTTTTTAAAAGCGCTGGTGGCATTCGTAATCGCATAGGCGCCGACTATGGACAGACAAGGCACTTTTGACCTCCCTTAAAATATTTTTAGTGGCATTGTCCCCCAATATTTTAGAGAGCAAAGCAAACAAGAAAAAATATCTTGAGTCAACCTGAAGTCAAGCTCAATTTGGCGTTATAGAATAATGTTGCGTTTTTAACGTTGGGTTAGCCTGTCTGTTACACTAGATCAGCTTGGAGTTACTAGGTAGACAACTTAACTTCGAACCAGCCTGGGAATCAAGGCTAAAACTACCTTATGGTACTACGAATATAGGCTAGCAAGCCATGAACGTTGTTCAAAACGAAACATTTACTACAAACCAGACCTTGAAACTTTTATACTTTTATTCAAAAAGTTTTCAAAATAAAAGTTTCTTAAAACTTTTTTGTTATAAAAGTTTTTATAAACTTTCTTCAAAAACTTTTATAGAATAAAAGTTTTTCCAAAAAACTTTTTCAAAAAGTTTATACATAAAAGTTTTTTCAAAAAACTTTTATGAAGAACTTTTTCATAAGAGTTTTTCTGAAAAACTTTTAAAAAAAACTTTTATTAATAAAAGTTTTTTATAAAAGTTTTTTTTGACTTTTATTAATAAAAGTTTTTTTTAACTTATATTTTTAACAGTCACATGCAAAGAGTTTTTATTGACTTTTATTTTTCAAAAGGCGAAAATAAAAGTTTTTTTTGTATGAAAGAACGAGAAAAATCCAAAAATAATATCTTGGATTACTAAGCAAAAAATTTCAAAGGAGAAACTTGGGATTATTGATAATAAAGTCCAAAGGAAAATACTTAAGATGTTTCTGAAAAGAAAGAAATTTATGTTAATTATGCACTTATAATTTTTAGAAAAATTGTGCTTAACGCATCAATGGGAAAAGGCCGAAAATGAATTTTGGGAGTACAGGGGAGGTTCCTGACCCTCCAAAGAGGTGTCTTGGACCCATTTTTCGAAAAAAATTTTATTGCACGAATCGATGGGAAAAGGCCGAAAATGGATTTTGGAAGTGACAAGTGAGGTCCCCGACCCTCCTAAATGGGATATTTGGACCCATTTTTCGAAAAAAAATTTATTGCACGAATCGATGGGAAAAGGCCGAAAATGGATTTTGGAAGTGACAAGTGAGATCCCCGACCCTCCTAAATGGGATTTTTGAACCCATTTTTCGAAAAAAATTTTATTGCCCGAATCGATGGGAAAAGGCCGAAAATGGATTTTGGAAGTGACAAGTGAGGTCCCCGACCCTCCTAAATGGGATCTTTGGACCCATTTTTCGAAAAAAATTTTATTGCACGAATCGATGGGAAAAGGCCGAAAATGGATTTTTGAAGTGACAAGTGAGGTCCCCGACCCTCCTAAATGGGATTTTTGGACCTATTTTTCGAAAAAAATTTTATTGCACGAATCGATGGGAAAAGGCCGAAAATGGATTTTGGAAGTGACAAGTGAGGTCCCCGACCCTCCTAAATGGGATATTTGGACCCATTTTTCGAAAAAAATTTTATTGCACGAATCGATGGGAAAAGGCCAAAAATGGATTTTTGAAGTGACAAGTGAGGTCCCCGACCCTCCTAAATCTGATTTTTGGACCCATTTTTCGAAAAAAATTTTATTGCACGAATTGATGGGAAAAGGCCGAAAATGGATTTTGGAAGTGACAAGTGAGGTCCCCGACCCTCCTAAATGTGATTTTTGGACCCATTTTTCGAAAAAAATTTTATTGCACGACTCGATGGGAAAAGGCCGAAAATAGATTTTGGAAGTGACAAGTGAGGTCCCCGACTCTCCTAAATGGGTTTTTTGAACCTATTTTTGGAAAAAAATTTTAGTGCAAGAGTAAAATTTTTTTACAAAAATAGGTCCAAAAAAACCCATTTAGGAGGGTCGGGCACCTCACTTGTCACTTTCAAAATCCATTTTCGAACTTTTCTCATCGATTCGTGTAACCAAATTTTTTTCGACTAATTGGTCCAAAAATCTTATTAAGGAGGGTCGGGGACCTCACTTTCACTTCCAAAATCCATTTTCGGCCTTTTCCCATCGATTCGTGCAATAAAATTTTTTTCGAAAAATGGATCCAAAAATCCCTTTTAGGAGGGTCGGGGACCTCACTTGTCACTTCCAAAATCCATTTTCGGCCTTTTCCCATCGATTCGTGCAATAAATTTTTTTTCGAAAAATGGGTCCAAAAATCCCATTTAGGAGGGTCGGGGACCTCTCTTGTCACTTCCAAAATCCATTTTCGGCCTTTTCCCATCGATTCGTGCAATACAATTTTTTTCGAAAAATGGGTCCAAATATCCCATTTAGGAGGGTCGGGGACCTCACTTGTCACTTCCAAAATCCATTTTCGGCCTTTTCCCATCGATTCGTGCAATAAAATTTTTTTCGAAAAATGGGTCCAAAACACCTCTTTGGAGGGTCAGGAACCTCCCCTGTACTCCCAAAATTCATTTTCGGCCTTTTCCCATTGATGCGTTAAGCACAATTTTTCTAAAAATTATAAGTGCATAATTAACATAAATTTCTTTCTTTTCAGAAACATCTTAAGTATTTTCCTTTGGACTTTATTATTAATAAACCTAAGTTTTCTCCTTTGAAATTTTTTGCTTAGTGATCCAAGATATTATTTTTGGATTTTCCTCGATCTTTCATACAAAAAAAACTTTTATTTTCGCCTTTTGAAAAATAAAAGTCAAAAAAAACTCTTTGCATGCGACTGTTAAAAATATAAGTTAAAAAAAACTTTTATTAATAAAAGTCAAAAAAAAACTTTTAAAAAAAACTTTTATTATTAAAATTTTTTTTTAAAAGTTTTTTTCGACTTTTTGAAATAAAAGCTAAAAAAAACTTTTACTTTTATTTTCGGATATAAAAGTTTTAAGGAAACTTTTACTTTTATTTCGCAAAAATAAAAGTTTAAAGTTTACTTTTACCTAAAAAAACACTTTTATAAAAGTTTATTTCAAGCTCTGATTGCCACCCCTAGTTGGCACATTTCTTCCAAGGTCAAAACTTTTTGTGAGCAGTCGAATTTCGACCACAGGCGATACTAGTTAGCATAGATCCGTGACCGGTGGACAATGCCCGTCACGTATGAGTGAGACAGCCATGCCGTCAAATAACTTGTGCAGAACATCCATTGTGGTATAGGTTGTGTGGCACGTGACGCCGTCCTATTAGAAACACAGGTCGTTCACTTCCATATCATCCAGCTTAAGTTAAAAAAAATTGGTTATCATCGATCGTCAGCGCTTTCCGTTGATAGTGATGATGGCGTTTTCGAAGCACGGACCGATGATGCCGCTGGTTCATAATCGAATTTTGCTTGTTGACGCACCCGTTCATCTAAAAATGAACTTCGTTATTGAAGTTGATTTTTCTCCTAAAATCGGAGTTCACTTCTGCATTCAACGCTGTAACTTGCCACGGTGATTTGTCTTTAGTGAGCAAATTTTATGTGCTCTTATTAGTAGGATGTCACGAATAATAAAAATATATGAAAAAAAAATTTCACGGGTTTGAACCACACTTTTTTTTAAATGTCTTCGCAAAATCGCAATTTTATAATTTAACTGGCATTACCCTGTGCGCTTCGCTTCACCTTAAATAGACAATTTCGCACCCAAAATAAAATTTTTATAACCTAAGCTGTGCCATTTAATATAAAAGACACGTGGTGTAAATTCTATGAGAATCGATTAAGCCGTTTTCTAGAAAATGATATATAAAAAATATTTTTGTATGAGGGCCACCCTAAATATGCATCCTAATTAAAATGTTTACGATTAACATATATGTGAGCCATCTGGTGTAAATTTCATAATTTAATAGTGGTCTTTGAGAAAGTTCTATTTTTAAAATATTTTTGTATGAGGGCCACCCTAAATATGCACCCTAAACAAAAGTTTTATAGCCTATTATACCCGCTCATTGATACTAACATACTGTAAAAGTGTTACTTTTGAGCAATGTTTAATCAAAATTTTAAATTGTTGAAAAGTGTCACGCCTACTTTTAATACAGTTCAAGATATTTGTGATCTGCAGCCGGTCACCAAATTTCATCACAATATTTTGCATGGCTTGCAAGATAGGACGTTATAAATACTTAAGTTTAAGGCGGCACAACGCCCCAATGCAAAGTACATTCAATTCTCTTTTTATGCGGTAGACATGACTTACATTGTATAAATAGGGATACGTTCCATATTTTTTGAAAAGCTTGTAAAAACAAGAAATTTCTTAGAAAAGTCGAAATCTATACATAAAAATTAACGTTCACTTTACATATCAAAAAGGAAGAAAGTTATTCATACATAAGTACAAATGTACCATATTTAGTCACTATCTTCGCTTTCTGACAATACTCGCAACCGTTTGGGAACTATCACTACTGTTATATGTAGATAGTCAGTGAATTGAGTGACTTAGATTGCTTCTTCATCAATAGATCCTGAGTTAATATCAACTGCTGAAGGGTCTGCTGTTTTGAGAAGAAAAACCGCTATTGAACTTTGCGACTCCTATGGTAATTCTTTATGAAGTTCCTGGTACCCAGAAATACAATTGCTCAGCTAACGTTGGAATTTTAATGCCGTTTCAGAATTCGGGTCATTATTCGGGTCATATTAATGTGAATCTGATTTTCGGCAAAGATGAAGACCTTCTCGATTTATTTTTGCAGTGCATTAGGGAAACTGCGTAATTCAACAATTTAGAAATGCGTGCTACATTAAATATCTAGCAAACTGCGCCATTTAACAAAATAAATAAAAACTACTTATCAATTCTACAAAAATAAAAAATATCCCAGTAGGCAAATGCAGTGGTAAGAAGTGCTATCAGAAGATCTGCCATGGAAAATAGCAGGCCTATGTAACTTATATTCTTCTTATGTTAAATGACCCGGTTGAACAAATTATGCAAATTAGGCCCACGGTATTAACTTGGAAGGGAAAGTAGATCTACGTGCAAGGGAGGAATACAAGGCTTCCATAAAAATTAGAAAAGTAGGCTTTACGCTCCCGCTTGCATATACAAAGGAAAAAATTGGCCACCCGTATCAGCTAGATAAAAAAAAAAGAAACTAAAGGATGATGCAAAAATGCCGTTTACATGATTACTAATGAAAAATGGATAAATGAAAATATCGACACATTCAAAATAGATATTTAGTAATTTTGATACATTTGAACGCCGATATTTTGCAAGGTCTTAAAATATTTCTAGAGATTTATAAAGAAATGTGCCATGAAAGGAAAAATTTTCAGCAGATCTTGTGATTTTTAGTTTAGGCCTCATAGCCCGCCTGCGAATGGAAGGTGTAACATTTGTAAATAATATCAAATAAAACAAACGTTGACTTTATAACAGGCCTGACATTGGTGATGTATTGCGTAAGAGCTGTTTTTGAGTAGTCCTTATGATAGCTTTCAGTGGTGTTGTCTCTCAAATATTTATGTAAAGTGGTAGGTGTCTTTTTTGAGTAAAGTTTAAGCAAAATTTTCAATTTTTGCAATGCGTCACGCCTACTTTTAATACAATTCAAGATATTTCTGATCTGGAGCCGGTTATCAAATTTCATCATAGTATTTTGCATGTTTACAAGATGAACTTAAAGCTTGAAACCGAGCCAATCTTAATATTTTTTTCACTTCCGGCGAAAATTCAAAGTACTTTATTTTTTGATATTTTATATACATGAAGATTTTGTGCTTTTTTAATCTTGAAAATTTGTTTTTTTTTTTTTGTTTACTATTTAGAAGTAATATATTTTGTTTCTCTTGTGCTTTTGTAGTAGTTTTGTTTTTTTGTTGTAGCTTCGCTCTGTGGTTTTAAATTTCAAGAATTTTATTCCAGTATTCTCATGGTATTCTATTATAAGACGGGAGTTCGCAAGAGGCTATCAATATACTGCAAAAGAAGCAAACAATATCATATCGTGTATATTTCCCTGTAGAGAATTATGTGCCAACATTACTTGCAATTTATATCAATGAGAACGAACTATGCAGTACAAGAAAAGGTAATAATTTGATGAATAATAAAGTTTTTTTGATTTCGAATATTTTATTTTAGATCTGGTTACTAAATTTCGATTGCTGTTAGGGCGATATAATTTATCCAATTTTATGGAGAGTGGTTATAAAATACGTTATATAGAAAAAATAATCTTGCATTCAGACTACAAGGCAATTCTGATGCTGATCTGGTGCCTTCAGTAATGAAGGAACACATTAGTTAGCCTTCACCTGCTCTTTAAAAAAAACTTACGTCGCTTCCCCTTGTGTGTAGAATTCTACACATAATTATGGGACTTCAGTACATTTTCAGTGAAATATTTAAAGAAATCGAATAAATAATACTTTTTATTATATATTTTGATAAAAAGAAATGCCAAAAGAGGATTTAATTTACAACAGCATTCTTTAATGCATTTCACTCAAACATTTTGGTATTGTTACTTCTTGCATGCAAATTTTCCACAGAAGCTGGGAGTGGTTTCATATACGTAGACTTACTTTAGATAGATAACATTTAGCTCTGCTCCTTATTTATGGCAGAACGCATGTTGATCTTTTAGGGGTTGAAGGAATATCAGAAGAAAGAGAAACACGATCAAGATTCTGATTTCAGTTTACGACTTCTAGTTGTCATGTATGGTTTCGCAAGTCATAATTTAAGCTCATGCCAAATGGGATTAAGTTCCTCAAAAATTATAAGTGCTTTCAAAGCAGAATAACTATCACATTTGAAAATACTGTTACTGAAAATTTATATGTTTCTCTTTTGCAACTGCACCCAGAAAGCATGTTCCGAACTCTATCCCCACCGAGTAAATTGAAGAATAAATGAATTTTGAAATTTCGTTTCCGACGATGATGTGCAAAAGTCATTTTTCCAACCGAAAATTCAAAAATATAGTTATGTACCATGAATGTGTGTACAAATCTACACACAAGGGTCGCTAACGTAACTTTTTGAACCAAACCTCCAAAAAAACTTTTACTCGAACGGACAACCCAATTTTGTAAGTATGTATAATAATGATGTTGACAAAGTCATAAGATTTTGGTACGTTTTTAACTAATTGTTTTGGAAATAATCAAAAATAAATTAGCTCATGTCTAGTTTTCTACACGAGGAGTAGAGGAAAATTAATGAGTACAGTCAGCGAAAAAACTATATGTGCATACAATTTTTTTTATTTATTCGTCAGGATAAAAAGTTACTATGGAAATATCGGTAAAAAGTAAGTATGCAGAGAGTAAGAACGATTCATGAAAAGGATTTTGCAATGTTACTTATGTTATTTACTTTGAAAGCAGTACCGTTATCAGCAAGTGTCCTCGTATTTTTTTTAGCAAAGGAAATATTTATATGTGCATTGTTGGTTAAAGCGATAAGTTGTTAATTTAAACTCTTGATTTGGTTTCAAAAAGTGAAATTTTTGTTTTTAAAAGATGAAAGA
The DNA here is from genome assembly GCA_949775025.1 of Tricholauxania praeusta. Classification (NCBI taxonomy): domain Eukaryota; kingdom Metazoa; phylum Arthropoda; class Insecta; order Diptera; family Lauxaniidae; genus Tricholauxania; species Tricholauxania praeusta. The sequence continues at coordinate 80,859,847 of OX459031.1, forward strand.
ATAAATAAGAGGCAAAATATTTTATTTTTTATAAATTATAAAGAAGTCAAATATTTTTATTAGAAAAATATGCCACGCGGGTGTTTACTGAGTGAAAAGAAACAAGATAATAACCAAAAAAATCTTGATATAGTAGCGAAAAATACCGAACTCTCAAAAAAAATGAACAGGCACAGAAATACCATAGCAAACTTTTTGGAAGACCCTACTAATTATTTAGAAATTCGAAGATCTGGTCGCAAACCACTTGTCCACGACAGAGCAAAGTGAGAGCTACGTCGCTTAGCTGCTTTAAATGGCATGAGTGCAGCTCAAATAAGAGATAGGTTACATCTGAAGATTTCAAAAAGAAGAGTTCAACAAATTTTAAGTGGAACCGAACAACTAAAATATGAAAAACGATTGGCTTATGTGTTGGGCAACATTTGTCCAACGTGGAAACACTCCAATTTGCTTTGTATCCCATACAATGAGTTTTGAATATTATTTTGAATTTCTTGATAATGTGCTTGTAGAGTTTACTACTGAAAAATATTTAGATAACTGAACGTTTCAGCAAGATACTGCACCAATCCATTCTGGAAAATGTACTCAGCAGTTTTTCGAAGACCGGAAAACACCAGCTCTGAAGTGGCCTGCGATCATCCCGGACTTAAATCCGATGGGAAATGTGTGGGGTATTCCTGCACAAGAAGTTCATAAAAATGGAAGGCAATATCACAGCTTAATAGATCTTAAATGTGCCGTCATGGACGAATTGACAAAAATTCCAGAGAATCTTGTCCAGAGACTCCATGCCACTGCATATGAATACCGTTTTAATCAACAAGGGTCTACCCAAAAACTATTAATATAAAGTTAAGTCGTTTTTTTATTTTATTTATTTTATTATTATATATAGTTTACAATTAAAATTATTAAACTATATAAAAAAAACTAGCACTAGCTGCGAAGGCCTTCGGCTATTAACAGTGATTAATATTTATTAATATATGATTATATAATTTTTAAGAGATGAATTGTACATGTTAATTTTTATATTTCATGGTGTAACCTAGTTGTTTTTAAGAAATGCGTAATGTTTTTAAGGTCACATAAGTTTGGATTGGAAATAGTTGATAGTGGCAGGGAATTAGGGAAAAGAGAGGATCTGATGGAGTGGAAATGTGGGCAAGTATTGAAAATATGTTCTAGTGAAATATGTGAAGATGTGTTGCAAAAGGGGCATGAATTGCTTAAACTATGGTCTATTAGGTGGAGGTGGGTCAACTTTGTGTGACCTAATCTTAGTCGGGTGATTTTAACTATATCTAATCTATTGAATATACGGTCTAGTGTAAAGTTAAGATAGTAATGTATGTTATTTTTCTTTTTATTATTATTTTGATATGAAGTTGATGTAGAATGCCAGGTTTGAACATAATTGGAATTTGATATACCTTTAAGTAGATTATTTATGTCGGAAGTGTTAAAGTTATGTGTTGCAGTAAGGGGAGCATTAAAGGCAGCTTTAGCGTTTTGATCTGCGATTTCATTTCCCATTATACCAATGTGACTAGGTACCCATATAAGTTTAATTTTTGGATATTTACTTATAAGGATTTGTCTTAATTCAGCAATATAAATGTTGCTGTTCTGTGTATTTTCTATAGCTCGAAGTACGGATAAGGAATCGGAACATATTACAAAGTTATAATTCTTCGTTGCAGCAAACTTTACCGCTTCAAAGATAGCTATCAGTTCTGAGGAATAGACTGAGATATAAGATGGTAAAAGGGATGTTTTAATTACTGATGATTCAGTAGTAATACAATAGCTACATTGTGAGTTCATTTTCGATCTATCGGTATAAATAAAAGTGTAGTTAGAGTAGTTGATCTTAAGTTCTTGAAAAAGTTTACGGAAGATATTGGGAGCGGTGGATGGTTTGTTTAGATGGTGTAAAGATGTATTTATGCTTTCATAATTAAAGTGCCAAGGTGGAAGATCTATTGCTGGTAGTTTTACAGGTAGGAAGGGTATATCATTTTCTTGACACAAGTTAATGATTTTGTGTATGACGGAATCGAATTTCCTTTGTCGTTTTGCTTTCTTTATTTTAAGAATAAGGGATGCCAAAGGTGTGTCGTTGGCTCCAATGAGGGATTTAAATAATTTTGCAGTGGTATGGTTTCGATGATTTTCTAAAGTTTTCATATTGGTTTCGAAGAAAAGGTTTTTTATGGGTGTTGTGCGAAAGGCACCTGTGGCTGACCTAAGGGCGGAGTTTATTAAATAGTTTATCTTATTTAAATTCGACTTAGAAGAGTACCCGTACAGAAAAAGTCCGTAATGGATTTTCGAAATTGGGAGAGCTTTTATGACTGAAACTATTGTAAGAGTACTGCAGTTAAATTTGTTGCTAGACAGGCATTTTATAATATTAAGTCTGTTTGACAACGGTTGTAGTAGATGCTCTATGTGGGGTTGCCACCTATATCTATTATTGAAAATGATTCCCAAAATTTTTAACTCATTTGAGTTTGTTATGGGTAAGTTGTTTGTGATGATTTGCGCTTGGCACATCTGTTTCCGGCAGATGTGTAGATGTTTGCATTTAGGTAAAGAAAGTTCGGCTCCAGAGTAATCGCACCAAGATTGAATATTTGAAAATAAATACGACCAGTTGATATTTTGATTTTTTGCTTTGTTAAGCGTTTTTAAAATAAAGAAATCATCTGCGTATGAGCAAAATTTTAAGTCTTTTTGCAGTTTGATTATGGTGCAAAGCTTGTTGTAAGCTATGAGGAAAAGAATTACAGATAAGGGAGAACCTTGAGGAATCCCATTAAAAGTGCTCATATTCTTAGAGTATGAACTTCCAATTCGAACTTTTATTTTCCTTTTTGTCATAAAATGGAAAATGTAAGAGATCATTTTTGCGCCGACTCTCCATTCGATGAGTTGATCAATAATAGTATGTATACCAATCTTGTCGAAAGCCTTAGCGAAGTCGAGGAACACAATAGATAAATGTTGGTTTTTTGATAAAGCTTCGGTTATCCAAAAGTCTAAATAGATTAGAGCATTGGAAACAGATTTGCCTTTCTTGAAACCCATTTGATGACTATCGAGAAATTTGTTCGAAGTAACAAACCACCATAGTCTGTTGGCTATAATTTTGTCAAGGACTTTAGCGCAGCATGGATTAAGAGAGATTGGTCTGTAGGATGTGATTACTGTTTTATTTGAGTTAGGTTTTAAGATAGGAATTACTAAACTATTTTTGTAGAATTGTGGAATATAAGAATTAAATATTTTATTGTATAAATTAACGATTCTGTTTTTAACACATATTGGGAGGTTTTTGATCATAGGATATGAGATCCTGTCGACTCCTGGGGTACTACCTTTTAATTTTTCGAGAGCTATGGAGAGTTCCATCTTGGTGAAGTCTTTTTCTATAAGAGCCGCTTTGCTGGAAGGTGTAACTGCTGAAAAAGATGACTGTATGGCTTGCTTTTTGTTGCAGAAAGTGGAAGGAAAGTTTTTGTCTTCGGAAAGTTCTGACCAGTATTCGCAAAATTGGTTGGCAATTAATGGTTTACTTGTTATTGATATTGTATTATATAGTGGGTGTTGAATTGATTGAATGCTTAATTTGTTTTTTAGACCGCAAAATCGGCGAATGTTCGACCAAATTTTTACTGTGGGGGTTTGTGGGTTAATTTCTCCTGTAAAATTGGTTATTGATATTTTCTTAGCAATTTTAAGTTCCCTTTTAAGGATAGCATTAGCTTTTTTATATTTAATTATATTTTCCATTGTAATATTCTGCTTTAGGTTAAACCAGTGTGTTTTTTTTTGTTGTTTTAGACTTTGTAAGGTTTTGTTCCACCAAGGATCATTGTGTTTAAGATATTTGTTTGATGTTTGGGGGATGCATAAGTGTGCACTAGATAATAAAATTTTTTGGAGATTTGCAGCTTCCTGATTAACGTTGTTGCTGATTTGTCGTTTGAAGTTTTAAGCAGTGGCTTGTATATGAAATGAATCCCAATCTGCAAGATTGACTTTAAATCTTGGTTGTGGTTTTTCGTTGCCATAAGTATCTGACTTAAATAAAGAAATTATTATCGGAAAATGGTCACTACTGTAAAGGTCATCAGATATGAACCATTTAGCTTGGGTTGCTAAAACGGGCGAACAGAGTGAAAGATCTATATGGGTAAAGGTTCGTAATGTGCTGAAATGTGTAGGTGAACCATTATTGAGAGTGACAAGTTGAGATTTGTCGATGTATTTCGATAAGATATTTCCTCTTTTGTTGTTTTTTGGGGATCCCCATTTACTATGCCAGCTATTAAAATCTCCTAATATGAGTAAAGGGGGGCTTATAACATCAAAAACATTTTCAAGCGTTTCCTTAGAAAATTACTTTTTTGGTGGGATATAGGATGAAATTATAGTAAATTTTTGTTTAGATTGAATAGTGACTGCAATAGATTCAAAGTCGTCCGATATATTTAAAACTTGGTGCTCGATTGAATTATGGATGAGTAAGGCTACTCCTCCAAAAGAATTAGATGGATTAGGGTTTGTGTGGATGGAGTAGTTAAGCGGGATGGGGAAGTAGGAAGAATTTTGGATATGGGTCTCTTGAAGAGCAATAATTTTAGGACTATAGTGTTTTATTAAAAGTTGTAAATGGTTATAATTGTTGTTGTATCCTCTAATATTCCATTGAATAATGTTCATTATAATAGATTGCTATAAAGAAAACTGAATATACTATATATAAGTATTGAACAAGTATAATATAAATGTAATTTGTATAAAGTGTAAGTATGTATACTATTATTTATTCATCAGTGACCATGAAATCTTCATCTTCTGTTTCATAGTTGCTGTTGTTGTTGTTGGCGCTTGAGTGACTGGTTGATGCAGGCCCGAGCGCAAGGGGGGTTTTGGGGGTTCAAACCCCCCCCCCCATTGGGAATTTTCGTACATAGGTTTTTATTGAAATTCGAACGAAAGATCAAAAAACCACAACAAGTTTTTTTTTTTAAATGAGAGAACTAAAATGCCAATAAATCGTCGGAGCCCGAGTTTTAAATTTTTGACAAGATTTGCGCACTCTAGCTATTTTTGAACCAAAAAACAAGATTTGGGACCACTGCGCGTCGCTAAGACTAAGTAACAAAAGCGATTTTTCAATGCGCGTTTAAGCATAGCTCCGGCATCAATAAAAACAGCTTCAATGAAAATTCATGCACAAATCTATTCGCGCCACATATTTTAATTTTGCATGATAGTTCGAGTGACATGTGGATAAATGAAATTCAACTTTGGCGTCAACGCATTGCCGGGCAAGACATCAAAAATTCTCTCGAAGCACTGGATATTTGCAAAGAAGACGCGTTTCCAAATGTCCATCAAATGCTTCGTGTTATGGCAACTTTGCCTGTGACAACAGCAACAAATGAACGCTCCTTTTCAGTGCTACGTCGTCTAAAGACACACCTCAGAACAACTATGTCCGAAATTCGGCTGAATGCCTTAGCCTAGCTAAATATACATCGCGATATCGAAACCAAAGTGGAAAGAGTTTTGGACGAGTTTTTTCAAGTACCTCGCAGAATAAGCTACTTACGTTATTATATGTGAATATGGAAGCATAACATAAACAATACACATGTTCAAATAAATGGCATGTTCTAGAATACTTCAATACACTCGATTTTCGAAAATCTATTCATATTCGAGTATATCGTCACTTAAAAAAATAAAAAAAAATAGTCTTAGGGTTGCTAACAGAGCTGCAAAATTTTAATTTTTCGGAATTTGGCCAAAAAAAATTAAGAAAATTTCATCTTTTCTTCTAGATGAGAAAAAAAATTTTTTGCATGTTTGGTCCAAAAGTTATCAAAACTAATTTTTTTTTTTATATTTTTTTAAGCTAACCATGCACTGACTAGCTATTGAAGCAAAATATTGTAATTACTTGCTTATAAAATACTTTAAAATTTTTTGGACAAAAAATCAAATTTTATTTGTTTTTCTCATTTATTTTTAATGGAAATAAGGAAAATCGAGAGAAACTTAAAAAAAATATTATAAATAAGAAAAAAATCAAATTTTCTTCATTTTTTTTGGCCAAATTCCGAAAAATTAAAGTTTTGCAGCTCTGGTAGCAGCCCTAAGACTATTTTTTTTTTTATTTTTTTAAATGAGGATGTACTCGAAAATGAATAAAGTTTCGAAAATCTAGTTTTCTTGAATTATCTTAGAGCATGATAGTTTTTTGAACATGTCTAATAAACTTATGTACAGATGTATTTAATTATAATTAAATGTCTATATTAAAAGTAACCCGTTTATAATTTGATAAGAAATGTTCGAGTTTAAAACCCCCCCCCCATGGATGATTCCTGCGCACGGGCCTGGGTTGATGGTTTATTATTATTCTTCGCTTTTAATTGCGATTTGAGACGATTTGACATATTACGGGGAAAAATTTTAAGCTTGGTTTCAGATAAATTTAGAATATTTGGGTTTCGGTTTGGTAAAAGAGGTACTGATGTTGTAGTGCTGGTGTTTATGGTTTCTGTAAAATTATTGTTATTAGGGTGGTGTTGAATTGGCAATTGTTTTGGATCAGTGGCAGTTAATGTTGTAGTTAGATTATGTTGTTGCTTTGATGAGTGCATTGTTTCTCCTACTTTTGTTGTTGTTGTTTTCGTAGTTGTTGAAGCTGCTGGAGGTGAGTTTGTCAGTTGAGAAGGAGAAGATCGGAGAACAGATGAGTATGTGGAATTGAGTTGGTGTCTTTCTTTGTATATTTTATGTGCTGTTTTGTTGTCAACTTTTTGAGTGGTTTTGATTACTTGAATCTCTTTATTTTTAATAAAAATTGGACAAATTTTGTTATACGCATTGTGTTTGTAATTTTCAATTTAATTTTCTTTACAGTTTATGCAGGCTTCTTGGTGGGTACATTTTTCGTTTTGAGCGACATCGACATGGAAATTAGCTCCACAATTATAACAAAGTTTGTCTTTGTTGAAAATTTAGAGAGATGACCGAATCTTAAACAATTGCTGCATCTAAACGGTTGCGGAATATATGGCCGTGTATTTATTTTTTCGTAACCAACAAATACTTCTGTTGGTAGGGTTGGCAGTGAAAAGGTTATAATAATTAAACCTGACTCAACTAAATTGTCACTTTCTTTTTTCATTATTTTTTTTACTTCAATCACATTTTGTTGTTTAAGCTCGTTCATAATAGTTTCTTCGGAAATACCTCGTAAGTCATTTGAGTAAATAACTCCCTTAGAGCAATTAAGAGAGTTATGCTCAGTCACATTGATCTGTATTAAGGGAGTTATTTCAATAAGTTGAATGAGTTGCCTCGCCTGAGATAAGCTCTTAGTTTTTATTAGTAATGTCCCGTTTCTGAGTTTTTTACATGTTTCAACTTCACCCGAGATTGCACTGTCTATTGACTTTTTAATCAGAAATGGAGACACACTAGCTAGTGTTTCTGAGCTGTTGGCTCTGCTCATTACCAGGTATTTAGCACCGAAAGAGATATTTTTTACACATTTGCTTTTGTCAAACTTCAGCTTGGGGGCATTGCTGCTCGTGTTTGGCGTGGGGTCAGGGGCCTGCTTCATTTTGAGAGCACGAAGCACCGGTTAATTAATTAGTTTTTTTGATATTGATCATTACTTCACTTTTGTTAGCGACCAGTGTTTTTAATAAGAAGATTTGAAAATTATCGAGAGAAAGTATTGATTCAAATATGTATACTATTACTGATTGGTTATAATGTTTAATTGCAGTTTTGCGAAACTAACTGAACTCTGATGATACGGTAGGACCGACTTAGACGACGTTCACTTGAACACTGGTTTTTTTATTTGTTAAACAATGAAAATAAGTAAAAGTTTTGTTTTGCACATATAATTATTTCCTTCGGTAAAAAAATTACGGGATAGAACACTTGCTGATAACGGTACTATTTTCAAAGTAAATAACAAAAGTAACATTGCAAAATCCTTTTCACAAATAGTTCTTGCTTTCTGCATACTCACTTATTACAGTTATTTCCATAGTAGCTTTTTATCCTGATAAATATGTATATAAAAATATTGTACGCACTTATAGCTTTTTCGTTGACTGTAGAAGAGCTTAATAATTTATTTATAATGGGCATTATTCTTTAAAATTACTAAAAATTAATTTTTACATTTCATTACAAAATTTTTTAATTTTTTGAATTCTTTATTATCTGCAAAATTTTTAGTTTTACTAAATTCATCAAACCAATATGTTTGTACACCGAACCAGCCGACGAATCATGAATTCTGGTTGGTTGTCGGTTGGGGAAGTGATGGAGATGGAAACAATCGCGTTAAAAATATTGATGTGAAAATCGTTTCTGCAGGGATGTGTATGCGTTCATCAATTGTGTGTAGTGTATGGTATGTATATCATCACGCACTCTGTGTGCTGGAAAACGTGATGGCTGATGCTCTATTACACAGAGATGGGACGTTAACTACACAAGGGCGTTGCGATTTACAGGAGTAAACACATATCATGGTTACAATATCACAAGAAGCAACAAGAACATACCGTAACAAGCTCTCTCAAAGATATTTGTGGAATATCAAACACGGAATCTCGCTTTGAACAAAATTGGAATGCTGCTATTTATGAAAAATTTGTCACTGGGGACCATTTCTTTAGCACTGGGACAATAGTTTCTTCACGAATCGTTTTGATACCTGCCAGTTGCTGCAGCAAAATACCTCCCTAACGGTTCATAGCCGAGGACGTTTCGATCTCAGTAATATTAGCTTAAAAGAAGTAGTATCTCGTGAAGTAGAAGCTTCAGTATATAACCTAAGCTCCGACCTCGATCACCCACATCGCGATAAAGGCATAGCATTACTCCCAATGAAGGATCCTATCAGGAGTTACTTTCTCAAACTAACATTTATTTTTAGTTTCATACAATACATGCATGTAAGACCTATTTGGCAATGGAGTGATCATCGTGATCAGTCACAAATTCGGGGACAATGCATCACTATGTTAGGTTGAATAAGTACTAATGTACTAATGTAATGTACTTCAATGGAAGTACATATTGCTCCTTTAGAGCAATGTTAATTACTGGGTCACAACGTGATCACAACATCTAATGTCTTGTGCATATGGAATGATATAAATTGACTGGCCGTATTCTTATGATGAATCCAAATGGACTTTAGTTGCTTCTTGGTGAATTTCGTTATATTTATTATACTAATAAAAACTGTGTTCTTGAATATGCCGATATGGCAGACTGCACACCAGCTGATTATGATGCTGGCACAGTGTCTGCGCTTATGCTTTCTTTTTCCAAACGTTCGTTTTTTGGAATTTGCTGTTGCGAGTTCGATCGCTGTGGTATTAAAAGTTGCTTACTTCCTTAGGCGTTAGAGTGCCTGCCCATAACGTTCAGATTTGTGGAAGGAGAACCCATGGTTTGCACCACCATTGCATAATTTAAACGAATGTCACCGACCAAGCAACTTTTGCATTCAATTGATGAATCCGTCTGACCTTATTATGGCCCGAAAGCCAAAATTGCCATTCCAAATAAGGCGCTTTCAGTTGGTTGAAAGCAAAGCTGGTCGCTATACATTTTGTATTGTGAACATCACAACAATGACGCATATTCTCTCAGTATTAGTTTTTCTAGAGATGCATAAAAAAATTTGGTAATATATCGTCGAATTCCTTCGCTCAACATTTGATAAAGCCAAGTAGGGGAATATGGGGCTAGTTTCAACAGTGGCAAGTATTAACACTCAAATTCTGAGAATACTCATTAACTAAGACATTATTTTATTTATCTTCTAAGCTTTCTCTCTCCGCTGTACATTGGCTGAGCTTGTTTGTTTTAGAACTGGGCGATAAGGATTACATGTGTAATAGATTGCGTCTTGGATTACGATTTTTTTAATCACAATTTCAAAATTTCTTATATTAAGACTTCTGTAATCGTTGATCCAAGAAATCTAGATTACAATTGCAGTAATCTTAGTTTTGGAAAAACTCAAATTGCAACTAGAGTAAACGAAATCTTAAAGTCTTCAATGAACGATTACAACAATTTTAATATTGAAATTTTTTTAGATTACGATTTTTTGAGTAATCGTTTACGAAGTAATTCAAGAAATGTCCAAAAGTCAAAAGCGTTTCCCATGAATATAATATTTATCTCTATAAAGAAAATTTATTAAAAGTAGTCTAAACATCAGACAATTTGAATATGACCATAAACGTAAGACGTCCAAACTTTACATCTCTATATCCCACGATATCTTCGATAACAAAAAGAAATTCCCGATACAGGTGTTCAGTGATTATTATTATTATTTTTTCTATTATGTTGCGTTCTTATTCTTCATTGTTACGCTGTGAAATAAAGCAATTTTAATTTTATGTATACAATAGTATAAACTTCTCGTTTTTTTTTTATGTAGTTTTGTATGCATTTACTAAAACCATCCATCCCGGGATCCCGGGATTGGAAACTTCGATCCCGAAAATCCCGAAACTCAAAAAAGCTCCGGGATTGCCACCCCTAGTGTTCACTCATATATTGCCTGGAACATGTAAAAAAATTTGGAACGATTTAAAAATGGGTCGGTCAGAAAGTATTCGGTTTGTAAAATAAAGCTGACTATGATGTGCTTGTGCTGGTTGAAACATGGCTGAATTCGAACTTTTTCAATGAAGAATTTTTTTGATCCGAACTTATACCGGGTCTATCGTAAGGACAGAGTCACTGTTAAGACTGGATGCTCCAGAGGTGTTCGGGTCTTAATGGCTGTCAAAATCGGTCTACTTTCAGCAGTGTATGATCTCAATAACTCTGATACTACTCTTGATTAGCTGTGTGTCTCTAGCTGTGGATTTTCTGACATACTTTCTTATGCGTTTCTTATATTCCACCCAGCAGCTCTGATGATATAAACTTATGCTGTTCATGTAAATATTATTGTTCACTTAACGAAAGATATCAATTTTAATAATCAAGTTTGTATTCTTTGCGATTTTAGCCTAAACATAGTTGATTGGTCTATTTTGTCAAATAGTGTTTCTCTAATGCTTTCAAATATAAATCAGTTGCATGAAAATAATCTCATCGATTCCTATTTTGAAAACGATTTTGCACAAACTAAAAAATTCCATATCAAGCTTGACAAATTGTTGTTTTAGATGCAATTTAAAACTGTGCAATTTCGCACCTTTAAATAATATTTTTGTAGCTACTGATTGGAATTTGCTGTTTGACGGAATTTACTTGTTTCGACTTATTTGTAAACTCAATTCAAACTAATTGTAAGAATAATATTCCGATTTTGAGTACAAACTTACATAAATTACCTTGGTACACAAAAGGTCTGAAAAATTTGAAAAACTTGGATTTTATAAAGTCCCATAAACTATTTACTGCCACAAATAATTTAGTTCAATTTCTTTGATAAGTTTATATACAAACAATATATCCTGCGAGTTGAACAAAATATTTCTACTTGACCAAAATCTTTTTGGTACTTTATGAATGCAAGGAAAAATACATCGCAAATGCCCACTGCAGTCTTCTGGGGAAGTAAAGCGTATCATTGTGTTTTTGATACAGTTAACTTTTTTGCAGATTTTCTAATTTCTAATTTTCGTACTGATCTTTCAGCTTTTGATACCGCTTTACTTGATAATATTCAATCCACTTTCGACTTTGGCACAGAATCAGTTAGTGTTGAAGATGTGCAAGTAGGAATTTCAAGTTTAAAAAATGTTTCAAAATTTGATATAGATTTCTTTTAAAAAAATGTTGCTAGCCTTTGAATTATCCATTGACTCTGCTTTTTAATAAGTCATTGAAAACGGGTGATTTTATTACCAAGTGGAAACCCATTCATACAGTTGGTAAAAGAAATGATGTGTCAAATCTTAAACCCATCTCTAAATTGTCGACTGTTTCGAAAGTATTTGTAAGCGTTGTCAAGCTTGAAGCATACTTTGCTGTAAAAAATTATATTATCCCTTTTCAACATGGTTTTGTTGCTGGGCGCTCAACAGTGGTGTCTTTTCAAATTATTGTATCGGCTCTTTTGAAAGATTCTTAAAAGTTGATACTATTTACGCGAATATGACCAAAGTTTTTGATAATATCTCACATCAAATATTAATTGCGAAATTGGCGAAACTAGGTTTTCATTCTGGTTTTCTTAATTGAATTATATCATAACTCGAAGGCAGGAGCTCCTTGGTTAAGATTAATGGCACCAAATCATTGTCCTTCATTGCTCTTTCAGGGGTGCCTCAAGGAACATTCTTGGGCCGCTTTTTTTATCCCTTATATCAATGATATTAGTTGTTGCTTTTTTCACTTAAAATTTCAACTACTTATATGCGGAAGATCTTCAAGCAAATTCGGTGCAATAAGATATTCAGCTTTTACAAAATGATTTTACTAGAGTTAAGGATTGGTTCAAAATGAACTGTCTGTCTCTTAATGTCGCTAAATGCTCACATGTTTACTCTTTTAAGTCTGTTAGAAATTTTCCAACTGCTTACTATGCTGATGGTGTCAGATTAGTGAGCAAAAAGAAAATTTCGGATTTAGGAGTTATGTTTGATACGGGATTTTCTTTTGTGGAACATCTCAATTTTATTATCGCTTACGTATACTCTGTACTTGCTTTCCTTAGGCGAAATAGTTCAAATTTTAGTGATCCCTATGCCTTAAAGGTTTTGTATACTCCTTTTGTACGTTATAGATTAGAATATGAGGCGAACAGTTGCAAAACCGGCCAAGTCCAAAAAAATATTCTCATATATCAAAATCTAGACCATGCTTTATCTTTCAACTATATTTTTAGATTAAAAAAAATTTTTTGACAGATATATTACATTTTTTAAATTTATTTTGATGCATGGATTTCAAAACCGACCAAGTCTATTAACTTGCTTTAGAAACCGATCCATCGCCTTGAAATCAAAACCGGCCAAGTCCATTACATTGGTATCATAACCGGCCAAGTCCAAAATTGTTTTCTCAAAATCATACGCAAATAAAACTCGAAAAGTTTCATCTGTTATGCAACCGGGTGCCTCATATGTTGCTTTCATTTGAAACCCATTTTACACTGTCCATTCTGTTAGTATCGAAGGCATTCAAAAAAATATTCCTAAAATTTGCTTTACGATCTTTAAATTTCACTGAACCAATTCCTACGTATAGTGATCGCTGTTTATTGTTGAACTTAAAATCGCTAGAAATTAGACGTTTTATTCAATCCATTATATTTCTTTACGATCTTATAAATGGTTATGTTGGCTGTAGTTGTCTATTAGAAAATATTAATTTTAACGTGCCGGCAAGACAACTGCGTGATTTTTGTGTTTTTTATTTAAAAGTTCATAGAACAAATTATTCTCGGATTGAACCAATATACAGAGTTTCAATTGAATTTTTTTGTTTGAAAAAAGAAAATATGGATTTTTGTATCCATAGACTATAATTAATAAAATGAAATCAAATCAAATGAATGTCTCACATAAAGATAGCATAATTAAGTTGTAAAATTGTTATTTCTCATTGAAATACAATTTATAAACTAAATAACAGCGATTTTTAGTAATCTATCTATTATATAAAATTCATTTTTTGTCCGTCTGTCTGTCTGTCTGTCTGTCTGTCTGTCTGTCTGTCTGTCTGTCTCTTATGCACGCGGAAACTATCCAGCCGATTTTGATGAAATTTTTACAGTATGTTAGTATCGATCGGGCGGGTGTCATAGGCTATAAAACTTTTATTTAGGGTGCATATTTAGGGTGGCCCTCATACACAAATATTTTCAAAATAGCGATTTCTCAAAGACAGGCAAATCGATTCTCATGAAATTTACACAGTATGGCTTTTATGTTAAGGGGTACAGATTTGATGGTAAAAATTTTATTTAGGGTGCATACTTAGGGTGGTCCTCATACAAATATATTTTTAAATATCATTTTCACGAAGACAAATAAATCGATTCACACCGAATTTACACTACGTACCTCTAATGTTAAGAAGCATAGCTTAGGCCACAAAACTTTTATTTAGGGTGGCCCTCATACACAAATATTTTAAAAATAGCATTTTCTCAAAGACTGCTTTATCGATTCTCTTGGAATTTACAATAATGGTTTTTATATTAAGAGGCAGAGATTGGATTGTAACAATTTTATTTAAAGTGCAAAATTAGGGTGGCCCTCATACACAAAAATTTTTAAATATCATTTTCACGAAGACAGGTTAATCGATTCACACCGAATTAACACCACGTAGCTCTTATATTAAGAGTCATATATAAGGCTTCAACACTTTTATTTAGGGTGGCCCTTATACAACAATTTTTTTTATATCATTTTCTCAAAGACCGCAAAATCGATTCTCATGGAATTTACACCATATGGCTTTTATATAAAGAATCACAGATAAGATCGTAAAAATTTTATTTCAAGTTCAAACTTAGGGTGGCCCTCATACAAAATTTTTTAAAATGTCATTTTTACGATAACAGGTTAAACGATTTACACCACGTAGCTCTTATGTTAAGAGGCATAGCTAAGGATACAAAACTTTTATTTAGGGTGGCCCTCACACAAAAAAATATTTTAAATATCATTTTCTCGAAGACCGCTTAAATCGATTCTCAAGGAATTTACATCATGTGGTTTTTATATTAAGAGGCACTGCTTAGGTTGTAAAAATTTTATTTTGGGTGCATACTAAGGGTGGTCCTCATACAAAAGTAGTTTTTAAATAGAATTTTCACGCAGACCGCACATCGAATCTACACCACGGTTGAGGTGAGGCGATGCGCACAGGGTAATGCTAGTATTTAATAAAACTAATCATTTGCAATGATTATAGTTATCCATATGCAAAAAACAAAACGGAACTACAATTTAATTAATCGTTCATCGAATGAACTTTAATTACGATGTAAGCAATCGTAATTTTGAAAGAGTCGAATCGTTCGATGAACGATAACTTTAATTGTAATCGATTATTCTTTGTTTTTGAGGATTACTGTTATTATAATCATGTAGTAATCGGAATCTTTATCGCCCAGCTTTGGCTTAGTTTAATCTCTGGTGTTGTGAAAGAAAGCTATGAATGAGTGTCAAATATTTCAGCCAAACCACAAACTTCTTATATGCTTTACTTTATATTATTTTTGAATTTTTATATCCCAAATTTGCTTAAAATAAAAAATTAGCTTTCCGTTAGATTTACATTAATAAACCGGGTGTAATTTGAGTGCTGACGTAGGCATACTGATGAGGTTTTAAGAATCGAAACATGTGTCTATATTCTAGAGTTGTTCTCTTTTTCCTTTGTTGTCAAAGTTTGTTTAATAAATAAAGCATTGTATCAACTTGTAAAATTGCTGCTAAAATGGCTGAAGTTCAATTATCACTTGAAAAACCTGAACCTTGAAACTCAAAACTAAAAACCGAATTATGATCGGTCTCCTGGTACTTATTATATAGCGAAAGACAAAAAAATGCATTTATTGTCACACAAACCAAATCACTTTTATTTTTTCCAGTGTTTCGACCACCAAAGTTTACATTTTGACTACTTGAACTCCTTTATGATAACATTTTTCTTTGAATCCATGATATCTTTTCTGCCATATCGGCATATACACAGAAATCATCATCATAATGAAGGTATTTACATCCACCGAGAAGCAACCAACGTCCATTTCGATTCATCATTAGAATACGGCCAGCCAAATTTCCATCACTAGGTATGCACAAAGCATTAGATGTTGTGCTCACGTTGTGACCCAGTAATTTGCATTGCTCTAAAGGAGCAATATTTACTTCCAATGACTTGGGCACCGTCGAAACTTCTTCATTTTCTTCAGATAGTATCTAACCTGATAAAGTGAGAGATTGTCCCAGAATATGTGAACGATCACGAGTCTTACTCCATAAACAAATCGGTTTTATACATTGTGTGAAACTAAAAATAAATATTTGTTTGTGAAAGTGTTTCACTTAGCATGTAGTTGTAACATACCCGACAGGATCCTTCATTTGTAGCAATGTTATGCTATTAACATGGCCTGATATACTGTAATATAATGCAGCTTCTACTTCGCGGGACACAACTCCTTTTTCGTTAATATTTCCGAGATCGTAACGTCCGAGATAAACTCTTATTTCGCGTAATGGAATTGTTTTTATAAAGCAACTGGCAGGTATCAAAATACTTCGTGAGGAAACAATCATCCCTGTGCATAAGAAAAGCTCACCAGTGAAAAATGTTACAAAAACAGCAGCATGCCAAGGGTGTTCAATGTGAGAAGATATTCCACAAATATCTTCAAGAGAACCTGTTACTGCAGGTTCTTCTTGCTGGATGTGATTTTGCAAGCATAATATGTGTTTTGCTACATCGCAATACACAGTATACTGCCAAAATCCTACGGAAACTATACCACGTATCAAACATGTTTCATTTCTGAGTATTAGGAGGCCACCATCGGTTTCCCCATGATAGGACGCACGGCCATCACGATTTCTAGCACACAGAGTGCGAGATGATGTTTGTATGTCAAACTGCAAACAAGACACTGCAGAAATGATATTTACATCACCTTTTTTTGGCGCAATTGACAAACCGTTGCGATCTCCATCACTTCCCCAACTGACAACCACAGCATTTTGGTTAACAATTGGTGATTCATCGGATGGCTCGGTCCATAACCATATTGGTTTGATGAATTTAGTAAAACTGAAAATTTTGAGAGTATAAAGAATTCAAAAAATTTACTGAGTTCAGAACTGTTAGTGCAAAACACACAAAAAAAATACAAGAACAAAATTAAATAAGTGGCGAAAAAATGAGCAACTAGCTGCTTATACTAGTTTCTACCACTGTTACATGGCATCATCAGTAAGCTCTGTTAGCCAACGTTTAAAACACAAGCATACTATATTTTACTTTTTGCATTGACCAATCAAGAATCATAGCAAAATATAAACATAGTGCGCCAAAGTTCTACATTTTCCCCCCTTTATATGCAATTGCATTGGCAACTCGTTTGATACTATACAACGGAGCGACGAGCTTGTAATTTTTTTGTGTTTTTTACACTTACAGTACTGAACAGGAAGCTCAGTAAGAATACAGTATTAAATTATGGTCTGCTCCAAAAACGCAAGCGAAGTACAATTAAGTTGTATTAATTTTAAGGAATTTTGTCGATTACAGATAAATTATTGAACTTTTTTACTAATTACCTAACGTGTTCCTTCATTACTAAAAGTGCAAGATCAGCATCAGAATAGCCTGGTCCAGTCCCATATTCGGGATGTACAATTATTTTTTCTATATCACGTGTCGTGTAACCATCCTCCATAAAATTGGTTAAGTTATATCGCCCTAACATCGTAGTAATTTTTTCAGCAGTCAAACTTTGCCTTCCGAAGCAATGTGCTGCTGACAAGATAATTTTTGATGAAACAAGCGAGCCGCCACAAATAAAACGTAAACCCCTGATATCCTTTTTATAAATTGCGGCCAGCCAAGGATATTCACCACGTGCTATCAATTGGTCGCATAAAGCAAGCGGTGTATCGCCGTTAGTTGAAATTTTTCTATCAACGAGTCCACAAGCCTCATTTGGCGCTTCAGTGAAATGAGGCATGTTAATGTTAGAAGTGTAAACTTGCACGTATCCGTTGATGATTTTTAGAATATCTTGAAGAGTAAATAGTTTCCTTTCGAGCAGTTCTAAGATAAAGCATTCGAAATTAAAAAATTTTATAACTCATCAAAATATTACTATTATTTGTGTTGCACAGTTCGTGGTCATTGATAAAAATTCTATGTAATGTTGGCGCATTATCCATTATAGGGAAATCTACACGGTATAATATTGGTTGCTTCTTTTGCAGTCTTTTGATAACCTCTTGCGAACTCCCGTCTGGTAAGAGAATACCATGAGAAGATCGCTGAAATAAATATCATTTGCTAAAAACTTGTTAATAAGAGCTATCTAAATTCAAAATTACCACAAAGTCAGTTTGATAAAATACCATCTTGACAGTGTCGTCTTTCTTCATATGGGGCACTGTAAGTTTACCACTAATAAATTCGCCATAGAGCTGATATTGAAAATACTCAGAACAGGAATCATTCGTGTTTAAGATCTGAAATATCTGTTGTTTACGATAGTCTTCAAATTTATAGCAGTTTACATATTTTAAAATGCTAAGCAACAAAAGCACGAAATGTGGCGAAATTTTAAACATTTTATGTCTTTTATATAAAAAATTAAACTTTTTTCACAGTTATGAAATTTAGTTTTACTGATCACTATCGCTGATTTAGTTCATGGAATATATACGAAACAAGTACAGGCTTAATTATTTAAGAACCAGATTCACAGAGCACCGCAAACGAAATGATGCCCGAATTTTTTCATTCTCTGTGGTGATCCCAATCTAGGGTGCTATAAATTTAAGACCAATAAGAGAAGTCGCAACGAAAACAAAACATAAGAAATTTAAATTATGTTTGTTTCGCCTAGTAAAAAAAATAAAAAAAATCAAATTTACAGATTAGAAAAACACGAAATTTTGCGTTTATATAAAACAACTGAAATACATTTCTTCGAACTTTTGTCAGCAGCGTTGAACTACACTGAGAAAACGATTTGTTTGAATATAACAAGTTTTATTTGATATTGAGCAACTAAATATATGAGGCGTCCAGTTTCAAGACTGGCGAAGTCCAATAAAATCAAATTTTGAGATATTCTCATAAATCAAAATCTAGACCATACTTTATATTTGTAGATTAAAAAAAAAATATTGACAGAAATATTACACTTTTTGAATTTATTTTTGATGCATAGATTTCAAAACCGGCCAAGTCCATGAACTTGCTTTCAAAACCGGTCCAACGCTTTGGAATCAAAACCCGCCAAGTTCAAAATAATTTTCTCAAAAACAAAGGCAGATGAAGTTTGAAAATTCTGATCGGACGTGTTTTGAGTAAGAAATTTTATAAGTTTCTCGTATTATGTGGGAAATACGTTTACATTTTTCAATGAACATAGATGAAGATAAAATTTTTTCGTTGTTTTTCCAAAAGCATGAAAAAGGGACTTGTTCGTTTTTGCAACTGGACGCCTCATATTATTGAAATGAACCTAAAATCAGTGAAAAACTTTTCACCACTTCTCACCACTTTTTGGTGCAAATGCATTTTTTTTAACCTAAATTATTATTTGATTGCTCTATGTCAAATATTCCTTTGTCATAATCAAACAAATCGTTACCTCAGTGTAGAGTATCAGACAAAAAATGCTTGATGCTGGATTGCTGCAAAATTGTTATGTTTATTGAATTTGTGTGCGCTCTCGCTAGTACGGATATCCTGTTTGTTGTATTATTTAACGGATAAAGAAACCATAGGGGTACAAGTGGTGAAATTTAAGCTAAAAATACCACCAACAAGTTATCAAAGTTACTAGGCCAATTGAATATGCTATTGCTACGATATCTGTAACAAAGTAGTACTTACTTCTAATACGGAATACACAAACTTTAACCTCTTTTTAGTGAGCAATACTTTTGATGCACTTGTACCCCTCTGGTTCTGGAAAATTGCACATTAAAAATAAATAAGTAATTAAACTTTTCTACAAATTGTTTTACCTGCTCCTTAATTTCTTGTATCGTCACACACTGTAACCCACGGGTTCAAAACCACCTATAGATCATAATTTTTAATGAAATCAAACCAAATTTTGTGAGCGTACACATCCTTAATAGACTCACAAAGCCTGATTTAAAAAAAATCGAATTCAACAATCAATAATTCCGTTGACCCATACATAAACCTAAATACTTAAATCTCAAACCCATAAGCCCTAAACCTTAAACCCTTGTAGGATTTATGTGTCGATAGGACTATTAGTTGGTGAATTGGCCTAGGACCGTTGGTAACTTGTTGGTGGCATTTTTAGCTTTAATTTCACCACATTCGGTATATTGATATTATAAATGAAAACCTGCGAAGATTCGTTCATGTCCATCATGTTCAGAGTATATTGGACAAAATATTCCCAATTATGGCTCATTTTTCTTCCAGACGAGAACTCATTGTCCGAATCATAGATCTTGTCATATAATCCCTAGACTCAATTCAGCTGATTAGTGACAGCATGATAATTTAAAGGTTAATCTCAAATTCGTTTTTTCGCTTCTGAATAATTCTCATTTAAAAGTGAAAGTAGGGTAACTATGGCAGTTATAGACTAAAATCGCATGTATTTTCTTATGGGCGACCGCTGTCGTGCTGACTTTGGGAAACAGATTTTGTGTATGCTAACTAGATAACGTAATTTGATGGTATATCATGTTCAAATACCTTTCTATTGATATATATGATAAACAAAACCTTAAAATAATGAAAAATATCAATAGAAAGGTATTTGAACATGCTATACCATCAAATTACGTTATTCCAAAATCTTCTGTTTTTAATAAATACTCTTTGGAATATTTTAAAATCTTGTTTTTATTTTTAAGGCTCGTAAGTGGTTTTATTCATGCGATTCTACCATAATAATCGCACTGGTGTAATGTATGGTGAATAATATTCAGACAAATATATTTTTCAGGGCGATTTCTTAAAGAAATTTTAAGTTCTTGTGCTGTTTTGAAAGGATATTCTATGATTTCTTTCAATATCGAACGTTCTCTTCGCTTATTTAATATCTTGCCTTTACCTTCTCTGCTTTTATTGGCCAACCTAAACTCATCACGGAACCTCTTGATTATATCGTGGACAATTGATTTACTTTTTCCAATCAATTCGGCAATTTCTTTTACAGGTAACTATACAAGGTCACTTCACTACTCATTGCCTGATTTCTAAAGTAGATTGCTATCCATTTGGGGCCATTTTAAATATATTTTAAGTTATTGTTGACACTGTTTGTCACTAAATGCTATTTACGACTGAATATGACAAAAAAACGCAATTCCAAAATATCTTTCTACAAAATAACGGTATATTTAGCATTGTCATTTTGCTTTGTCCGATTATTCGTTGCGCGCAAGTTATTGAACTGTTTTTGTTTTTTGTTTAAGTTTACAGTTATTTTTAAAAAAGTTGTTGTTTTTTTTATTGTTCAGAAGGATAATAATATGAAGTATAAATAAATGCGAAAAAACAAAATATTTTGCATGATTGTTCTTAAGTTTAGAGCACATTTATATCCAACAAAATCTTGTCCGATTATGCGATGGAGCCACTGTAAGTAGAGTGTGATGCGTGGCAAGAGGGAGAGGGCTGGTAACTGGGGATATGCTTGTATGTCAAAGCTCACAATAGTCTAAGTCGGAAACATTAACAATGAACAGGGCCGTAAGCCAGAGCCTGGGATCGGGGGCGGAATGAATAACAAAGGGACACGCTTGAGGGCTCTCATTTCTCACTAAACGGTTTGCTCATTCATTATCATTTAAAAAGAGTTTCAAA
Source organism: Tricholauxania praeusta (assembly GCA_949775025.1). Classification (NCBI taxonomy): domain Eukaryota; kingdom Metazoa; phylum Arthropoda; class Insecta; order Diptera; family Lauxaniidae; genus Tricholauxania; species Tricholauxania praeusta. Next base: position 80,881,456 of record OX459031.1, read on the forward strand.
CAAAACTGTATTATTGCATTTTTCCATTATGTTTTCAGATTCTCGATCTAACAAAAAGTGGGGGTGTATCTAGACTTTTGTCGGTCACTGTATATTTTAGTATGCGGTAGGCGTTTGTCAAAAACTATTCTAAAGAATTTGATTGCGAAATGAGTGAACCCTAAATGTGAACTATAATTTAAGATTGGACTTCGTATGAAACATTTCCGGTGGCCTAGATTATGACTGGTGGAATATTAATAAAATCGCCAGAAAGATTGCGATGTGGGAAAGTTTAACGTTGGCAAAGGTGCCGAAATTGGTTCTTTAGAATTTCACTTGATCTGTATATCACTTTAGCTTGATATGTGAAGTACAATTTTCCAGTTTACGATTGGACTTTACTTGAAAATTTTGTTTAATTTACTTTAAGCTCGAATTCGTTTTGATTTATGGATCACACAAAGAGTTAGATGTAAGGTTTTATTATTACACTAAAGCCCCACACTAAACAGATAAATTTCAAAATATTTGGGATGAATGAAGATTGCTGTCTAAAATTTATCGATGGAAAGGGCGAGGATACATCCAACTTGAAACAATTTTAAATTCATCCACTTAATTTACAATATGGAAGCTAAAGGGCTTCCAACAAATTCCTCAATTTGCTCTTTCATTTAATTTGTTGTTTTCTTAAATTATACGCGATCATGCAAAAACCCCAAAATGCTGATAAGAATTAGTAGCTTACAGCATACGGTGATATGGTGATTATTTTTTTTCACATATTTAGAAGTAGAGTGACTGTACTCAATTACAATTGAATGAGGTTGAACACGTCGAAATAAATTGAAAAAGGTTGACACATTGGAAAAATTATGGAAAATGTTAAAAATAGTTGAAAGAGGTTGAATATCTCGAAAAAAATTGAATGAGGTTGAAAAACTCGAAAAAAGTTGAATGAGGTTGAAAAAGTCGAAAAAATTTGGAAAATGTTGAGAAAAGTTGTGAGAGGTTGAAAACTGTTTAAACAGTTGAAAGAGTTTGAAAACTCGGAAAAAGTTGAATAAGGTTGAAAAATTCGAAAGAATATGGAAAATGTTGAAAAAAGTTGAAAACTGTTGAAACAGTTGAAAGAGGTTGAATAACTCGAAAAAAGTTGAAGGAGGCTGAATATCTCGAAAAAAAATTGAAAGAGGTTGAAAAACTCGAACTGAGTTGAATGAAGCTGAATATATTGAGACCAAATTTTATTAGGATCACTAATATAGTAAGCTTGTATTGGAAGTGCCATGCCCACTAATTAAATGCCGTAGAAATTCATATAATTTTAGATCTTATAGTGACCGACACCTCTACACCAAATTTAAAAAAATTACTCCAATAGCACACCAAATATGGCATTTAACGTTTTTTGCTTATATGGGAGGTGCCACACCCACTAATGCAATCTCGTCGATTTTCATTTAATTTCAAAGCTTATAGTAACCGACACCTTTACACCAAATTTTAATGAAATTACTCTTACAGCACACTAAATATAACTATTAACGTTTCTTGCATGTATGGAAAGTGCCACGCCTACTGATCTAATCTCATCGAAATTCATTTAACTTAGTATCCGACATCTCTATGCCAAATTTTTATAGGATCACTCATATAGTGCACTAAATATAGCCTTAAACAGTCTTAGCTTGTATGGGAGGTGCCACGCCTACTAATGCAATCCCGTCGAACTTCATTTAATTTCAAAGCTCATGGTAACCGACATCACTATACCAAATTTCAAAATGAATACTCCCATTGCACACTAAATATAACACATAACATTTTTTGCATGTTCGGGAGGTGCCACGCCCACTTATACAATCCCATCGAAATCCATTTAGTTTCATAGCTTATAGTAACTGACATCTCTACACCAAATTGCAAAAAGATATCTCTCATAGCACACTAAATATAGCAGTTTACTTTTTTCGCATGTATGGAAGGTGCCACGCCCACAAGTGTCGCTGCGACCACTTTTGGTTATAAGATACCCAATAGCTAGTGTATCCTTTATATTAAATTTCATAACGATAGCGTTGTTAGTTCTCTTATTATGACGTTTATAAATATTGTGGGCTGTGCCACGCCCTTCAACGAGTTTTGCCAGTATATTGGCATAACTTGTTATAGACTGAGAGCCGGCTGTAGAAAAGTCGAGTGTATAAGATTACAGGATGAGATGTATGCCAAATGATAGAGCTCAATGAGCCTAAATAGAATATCTAGGGTTGCCTTGCCAAAGCCTGTCCCGATGGCCGAAAACGCCCGAATTTTAGCCAATTTTGTTGTTCTAATTAAAAATGTAGTACATAACAGCTTGAAATGTATGCCAAATGATAGAACTCGAAGAGGCCTAAATATAGTACCTGGGATTGTATTGTGAAATCCTGTCCCAAACATGGGTATTCACCGGTTTTTTTGGGTCAATTTTCATTAATGAAGATAGCAGCTTAAAATTCGTGCCAAATGATAGATATCAAAGAGCTTAAATAGAATATATAGGGTTGCCTTGTCGAATCTTGTCCTAAACATTATTTGACACCCGTTTTTGGGGTCAACTTTTCTTAAATGAGTGGCAACTCATGTTTGGGACAGGATTCTACAAGGCAACCCTATATATTCTATTAAGGCTCTTCGATATCTATCATTTGGCACAAATTTCAATCTGTTAACATCATTAATGAAAATTGACCTAAAAAACCGGTGAAAAACCATGTTTGGGAGAGGATTCAACAATGCAATTCCAGGTATTATAATTAGGCTTCTTCGAGTTCTATCATTTGGCATTCATTTCGAGCTGTTATGTACTACAGTTTTAAATAGAACAATAAAATTGGCTAAAATTCGGGCATTTTCGGCCATCGGGACAGGCTTTAGCAAGGCAACCCTAGATATTCTATTTAGGCTCGTCGAGCTCTATCATTTGGCATGCATCCCATCCTGTAATCTTATACACTCGACTTTTCTACAGCCGGCTCTTGGACTATTATGATGACTGCTTTCAGCGGTATTGTCTTCAAAATTTTTATGAAAATCGTAGGCGCCGTTTTTGAGTAATATTGAATCAAAATTTTCAATTGTTGAAATATGCCACGCCCTCTTCTCCAATTCCGCTCACTTTTAGTACCATTGAAGATATTTATGACCTGCATCAGTCTACCAATTTTCATCAAAATATCTTAAATTCTTTGCGAGATATCGCGTTATAAAAATTAACGTTTAGGGCTGTGCCACGCCCCTGTTAGAGTTTTGAAAAACTAGCCCAATCTTAATTTTGTTAACACATGCATGAAATCTCCAAGTTTCATCAAAATTGCTGCAGCCGTTTTCGAAATAAAGTTGTGTCATATACACATATATGTATGTATGTACTAAGTTGTACATTGTACATACATACATATATATTTACATACATACATATATACATATATACATATATATACATATAATTTTAGCTCGTTTAATAATAGTAGATATATGGCAGAAAATTGCACGGGTTTGTACCACATATATTTTCGCAAGATTACAATTTTATAATTTAACTGGCATTACCCTGTGCGCTTCGCTTCACCTTAAATAGACAATTTCGCAACCAAAATAAAATTTTTATAACCTAAGCTGTGCCATTTAATATAAAAGACACGTGGTGTAAATTCTATGAGAATCGATTAAGCCGTTTTCCAGAAAACGATATATAAAAAATATTTTTGTATGAGGACTACCCTAAATATACACCCTAAACAAAAGTTTTATAGCCTATGACACCCGCCTTATCGTTACTAACATAGTGTAAAAGTGTCGCTTTTGAGTAAAGTTTAATCAAAATTTTCAATTGTTGAAATGCGTCACGCCTACTTTTAATACAGTTCAAGATATTTGTGATCTGCAGCCGGTCACCAAATTTCATCACAATATTTTGCATGGCTTGCAAGATAGGACGTTATAAATACTTAAGTTTAAGGCGGCACAACGACACAAATCAGTTATTAAACTTTGCGACTCCTATGGTAATTCTTTATGAAGTTCCTGGTACCCAGAAATGCAATTGCACAGCTCACGTTGGAATTTTAATGCCGTTTCAGAATTCGGATTATTATTAAGAAAATGCGAATCTAATTTCACGAAATATTTTTGCAGTGCATTAGGGAAACTGCGTAATTCAACAATTTGGAAATGCGTGCTACATTAAATATCCAGCAAACTGCGTCATTTAACAAAATAAATAAAAACTACTTATCAATTCTACAAAAATAAAAAATATCCCAGTAGGCAAATGCAGTGGTAAGAAGTGCTATCAGAAGATCTGCCATGGAAAATAGCAGGCCTATGTAACTTATATTCTTATAATGTTAAATGACCCGGTTAAACAAATTATGCAAATTAGGCCCACGGTATTAACTTGGAAGGGAAAGTAGACCTACGTGCAAGGGAGGAATACAAGGCTTCCATAAAAATTAGAAAAGTAGGCTTTACGCTCCCGCTTGCATATACAAAGGAAAAAATTGGCCACCCGTATCAGCTTCTAGATAAAAAAAAAAAAAGAAACTGAACTCTTTTATCCGGTGATGGAGTAAGTATCAACAGAGGAATGGGAGAGGTCCAAACATTACGAAACATTGTTAAAACTTATCTTACACTGTTACAACTTGTCCCCATTCCATTTTCGTATGCAAAGTGCTTAGATATGTTCCCAAAATGTCTATAAAAAACTTTTGTTTTTACGTTTGTCAGCGAATATCTATAGCGTTAAGGGCCGTCCATTGATTACGTGAGGCCTTTTTTTGAAAATAAGGTCCCCCTCTTCTTGGTGAGATTTGGTGAGATTTTGTCAGAACCCCTCCTTCTCTATTGTGACTCCTCATGTAATTAATGGATGACACCTAACACGTCTAGACAAAGTTCCTCAAAGGATTTTTATTAATGTTGAAGACTGAACTAGCGGCACTTGTTCGAAGCTGACTACTTTTGAGAAAATAAGATTGATTTTAAAAATGGTGGTGGATTGTTTTGCGGCTATTTTCGGTCGAGAAATTCGAATTCGTGGTTACCTTTCTTAATCTTCTTTTTTTCTTATAAATCATTCAAAAATTGTCGTATAACAATGGAAAGATACCAATTTTTTATTTTAAAAATGCAAAATCCTCCCCTTTTTTCACCGCAGCACCCGTGTAGCGTCAGTTTTTATGTATCTCTTGCAACTTTACAGAGGTGGTTTTTTCGAGTTCTTACCAAATCTGCACCGCATTGAGCTTCCCAGTCGTTGTAAGAAAGTACACAATGTCGTCAAAGTAATTAAAGTGCAAAAAAGTTCAAAGATCATTTTCACTTTAATCAATGTGCCAGAATAATTCAAACAATTGCCCCAGGATTCGTAATTTCTGATAATAATTGGCCAAGATTTTGTGATTTCGTCATCAAGCCACTAACTATCGTGCAGTTAAAAACCAACATTTGTTAAACTATCGACTAGTTACAACACGAATTGTACAACAAAAGTCATCAGAAATTACCTCAAAAGGATTGAGCTTACAGAAGACCTTGATCGTTTGATTGATGTTGCTTTAATATAGTCGAAAATTGATGAAATTTTTTTGAGTTGATACCGAAAGCTTATAACTCTCTGATCGGTTTGACTCAGCGTTGTGCAGTTTTCTTACGCAGCATGGGTACAAATTTAACTTTAAAACCACTAAGAACACCTTGCTGGAAAAACCGAAATAAGTCAAGATTGCACATATGATGTTGACTCAAGATTTGAAGCAGAATGCATCTTACGAAAAATGCAATCTTACTCGTTTTGCTGCTACATTGACGGAAGAAATTGATGCTGAATCAACGTTTCGCTTAGATCCTCCTGTAAGGTATCGTAAAAAAAACTATGTTTTCATACGAAGCTGCATCTGAGCTTATTTTGGATCCTAAAAGGAAATTGAAGATACTTAGAATGTGCCTACACAGTGTTGGATGCAGCAATATTTTATACATATGAACATTTTGAGCTGTTTAAGGACCTTAAAATGCTTGGACTTTTTAAATGACACTACGGCCCTACAAATTAAAAATTGACATTCGCCAACATCTGACATGTCAACATCTGGCCTTAATCCTTACTGTTTGACGAATTCGCTGTGGCATCTAAGTAAATAAATAGATTAAAAAACCATTTCATTTATAGCATTGGAATTTATATCCAGTCTGATATTTGGTAGCTCCAATAACGTTACTTTTTGAAATTAAAAGTAATAAAAAATTATTTACGGTCAATAATCTCACAAAAAAAGGTTATCCGGTCTGAATATGCTGCCCATAGACAGCGAAATTTGTCAAAAAAAAAAATAGATAGCGATTTAGAGTTTTTAGGTGCAAGCCAGATTTCATCCAACACTCTATTGAAAGTCGCAAAAGTGTTATGTATATTTTTTTAATATTATATAAATGGAGCGCCGCATTGATCTTTGCCCAGGGCGTCAAAATCCGTAACGCCGGCCCAGTCAACACTTGTCTCATTTGAAACTATTTGATTTACGCGATTCAAAGCGATATTTCGTGAAACGTTGATACTTATTAATGGAACTGGACTGGATTACATCAGTGGGCGTGGCATCTTCCATGCTAACAAAGAGTTGGTAGCGTGGCAATTGTAGCCATATTGTTAATATTTTTAGCCAGTTTAATTTTTTCATCACCATTTCTCGACTTTCACTCCGACTTTTTCAATCTTCGTCAATAATTCAACATTTTTGTTTATATTATCGACGTAATCAGCTGCTACTGTAACTGTATAAAAATCTTTTAATTTTTTCAACCTCATTCAGTTTTTTTGACTTATTCAATCTTATTCAACTTTTTTCATTTTCCATATGTTCTACAGGTTTTTAGTATTTTTCTACTGTTTTAACATTCTTCAACCCCTTTCAACTTTTTGCTACCTTTAATAATTTTTTTTTTTTTTGAGTTTTCCAACACTTCAACTTTTTCCATACTTTTTCAACTTTTTTTAACATCCTTTGCATTTTTTAAACATCCTTTGCATTTTTTAAACATTTTCCATATAAATATATGGGACGTTCCATGTCAACCGGGACAGTGGTCTGCCCAAAATTGAGTGCAGCGGAGAAACGTTTTTAAGATGTCAAAATGTTCGTATGCTCAAGAGCTTTCATATGAGAACGGGTGTTTTCAATGGCGACCATAAAACCGCGCCTACATATAGATATCTGTGTGTAAATAGGCAGTTGGTAAACAGCCATAATCATAATCGCTTAATTTTTTTATTTTTTTGGAAGGCTGTGAAGAGAGGGAGTACTGTATAACTTTTTTTTTAAACAGTAGGTTGTGCCACGCCCCTAACGGAAAATACATTGCCACGGCTAAACTAATGGACCGATTTTAATAAAAATTGGTTTTGAGATAGCCTGAACCATAAGAAAAGTAATTAGAAGATCTGAGTTCTGAAATAGGGTGTGGCATTACCATTAGTAGGAAAAAACGCTGTTTTGGCTGAACCGCGTCATCGATTTTGATAAAATTTAGTATGGTGCTAGATTGAGTCCTTGGTAAAGATATTTCTTTTGAGTGCGCGATGCCACGCCTCTAATAAGAAAATAACGTAAAAGTGGCGCCACCTACTATTTTGAAAAAAAGATATCTATATGTAGGCGCGGTTTTATGGTCGCCATTTCCTTAAAAAAAAAATCGCGTTCTCATATGAAAGCTCTTGAGCATACGAACATTTTGACATCTTAAAAACGTTTCTCCGCTGCACTCAATTTTGGGCAGACCACTGTCCCGGTTGACATGGAACGTCCCATATATATTTTTTTTTTCAGCCTTTCTCATTCTTTCCAACAGTTTTCAACTATTTTGATTTTTTCATCATCTTTCAGTTTTTTAAATATTTTCATATATATTTTCGACCTATTCAACCTCATTCAACTTTTTTCAGCATTTTGCATATTTTTTCGATTTGTTCATCCTCAAAACGAAAAACCGAACTATTATCGTTCTCCTGGTACTAATTATAACGAAAGACAAAAAAATCCATTTATATTTACACAAACCAAATCACTTTTATTTTTTCCAGTGTTTCGACCAGCAAAGTTAACATTTTGACTACTTTAACTCCTTTATAATAACATGTTCCTTTGAATCCATGACATCTTTTTTGCCATATCATCATATTTAAAAACACAGAACTTATCATTATAATGAAGAAATTTACATTCACCGAGAAGCAACCAACGTCCATTTCGATTCATCTTCATAATACGGGGAGACGAATTTTCATCACGAGGAATGCAAATATCATTAGATGTTGTGCTCACGTCATGACCCAGTAATTTGCATTGCTCTAAAGAAGCAATATTTACTTCTACCGTCTTGTTCAACGTCGGAATTTCTTTACGCATTTCATAACTTGTCCATCCTGAAAAAGTAACAGAAAATCCCAGAATTTGAGGATGATCACGAGATTCACTCCATAGACAAATCGGTTTTATATATTGTGTGAAGCTAAAAATAAAAATTTGCTAGAGAAAGTATTTCACTTAGCATGTACTTGTAACATACCCGACAGGATCTTTCATTTGTAGCAATGTCATACTCCTAACAGAGTCTGGTATATCGTAAAAAACTGCAGCTTCTACTTCGCGGGACACAATTCCTTTTTCGCTAATATTTCCGAGATCGTAACGTCCGAGATAAACTCTTAATAAGCGTAATAGAGTGTTTTTTAAGTAGCAACTTTCAAGTATCAAAATATTTCGTGAAGAAACAATCGTCCCAGTGCAAAGGAAAGCCTCACCAGTGACATATCTTTCATAAATAGCAGCATTCCAAGGGTGTTCAATGCTAGGCTCCGTGTTTGATATTCCACAAATATCTTCGAGGGAGCCTGTTGATTGAAGTTCTTGCTGCTTCATGTGGTTTTGTAACCAAGTTATGTGTTTTGCTACATCGCAATATACAGTATAATCCCGTAAATCGCAGCGCCCTTGATCACTTAATCCTAAGGAAAAAACTCCACGTATCATCCATGTTCCATTTCTGTGCAGTAGGAGGCCACCATCGGAGTCACCGTTACAGGACCCAGAGCCGTCACGTTTTCCAGCACACATACTGCGTGATGATGTAAATGCATTGTACCCAATTGATGATCGCAAACAATCCTCTGCAGAGATGATTTTCATATCAACTTTTCTTGGCGCGATTGACACACTGTTGATTTCATCATTTCCCCAACCGACAACCAATGCAGTTTGGTTAACAATTTGTAATTCATCGGATGGCTCGGTCCATAAACATATTGGTTTGATGAATTTAGTAAAACTAAAAATTGAGAGGGTATAAAGAATTGAAAAAATCCAAAATAAATTTTATATTTTTTACTGAGCTTCCTGTTCAGTATTGTAAGTGCAAAAACACAAAAAATTACAAGCGCAAAATGCATTAAGTAGTTAAAAATGAGCAACTACTTAGCTGCTTATACTAGTTTCTACCACTGTTACATGGCATCATCAGTAAGCTCTGTTAGCCGACGTTTAAAACACAAGCATACTATATTTTACTTTTTGCATTGACCAATCAAGAATCATAGCAAAATATAAACATAGTGCGCCAATTTTCTCCTTTATATGCAATTGCTTTTGAAACTCTTTTGATACTACACATTTCCGGACGAGCTTTTAATTTTTTTGTGTTTCTTACTTTTACAGTACTAAACAGAAAGCTCAGTAAAATATTCAGTATTAAATTATGATCTGTATCAAAAATGCAAACAAAGTAAAATCAATATTTCATAATTTTAAGGAATAATGTCCATAACAGATAAATTATTGAACTCATTTACTCATTACCTAACGTGTTCCTTCATTACTAAAAGTGCAAGGTCAGCATCAGAAAAGCCTGGTCCAGTCTTGTAGTCTGGATGAACAATTATACTCTCTATATCACGTGTCGTGTAACCATCCTCCATAAAATTGGTTAAATTATATCGACCTAACATCGTAGTAAATTTTTCTGCATTAAAACTAATTCCTTCGAAGCAATGTGCTGCTGTCAAGATAGTTTTTGATGTAACAAGCGAGCCGCCACAAATAAAACTTATACCCCTGCTATCCTTTTTGTAAATTGCGGCCAGCCAAGGATATTGACCACGTGTTATCAATTGGCCGCCAAAAACAAGCGGTGTACCGCCGTTAGTTGCAATTTCTCTATCAACGAGTCCACAAGTCTCATTTAGCGCTTCAGCGAATTGCGGCATGTACATGTTAGAAGTGTAAACTTGCACGGATCCGTTGATGATCTTTAGAGTATGTTGAAGAGTTAATAGAGCGCTTTTGGAATCTAAAATAAAACATTCGAAATAAAAAAAATTTTATAGCTCATCAAAATATTACTATTATTTGTGTTGCATAATTCGTTGTCATTGATAAATATTCTAAGTAATTTTGGCGCAACAACCGCTGCAGGGAAATCTACACGGAATGATATTGGTTGCTTCTTTTGCAGACTTTCGATAACCTCTTGCGAACTACTTTCCGGTAAGAAAATATGATGAGAAGACTGAAATAAAACTCATTTGTTAAAAACTTGATAGTAAGAGATACCTTAATCAAAAATTACTTTAAGTCTAATTTTATTAAATTCCATCTTGATAGTGTCGTCTATCTCCATATGGGGCACTGTAAGTTTACCACCAATAAATTCGCCATAGAGCTGATATTGAAAATACTCAGAGCAAGGAAGCGTAAGTTTTGAGAGGAGTGATATCCGTTCTTTACGATAGTCTTCAACTTCATCGCAGTTTACATATTTTAAAAGGCTAAGCAGCAAAAGCACAAAATGTGGCGACATTTTAAATATTTTATGTCTTTTATAAAAAAATTAAACTTTTTTCACAGTTATATAATTAAGTTTTACTGATCACTATGGCTGATTTAGTTCATGGAATATATACGAAACAAGTACAGGCTTAATTATTTAAGAACCAGATTCACAGAGCACCGCAAACGAAATGATGCCCGTACTTTTTCATTCTCTGTGGTGATCCCAATCTAGGGTGCTATAAATTTAAGACCAATAAGAGAAGTCACAACGAAAAAAAACACAAGAAATTTAAATTATGTATGTTTCGCCTAGTAAAATAAAAAACAAATTTATAGATAAGCACGAAATTTTGCGTTTATATAAAACAACTGAAATACATTTCATCGAACTTTTGTCAGCAGCGTTGAACTACACTGAGAAGACGATTTGTTTGAATATAACAAGTTTCATTTGATATCGAGCAAGTATTATTGAAACAAACCTAGAATACTTGAAACAAAATACACTACTTTTTGGTGCAAATACAATGTGTTTGACCCAAATTAATATTTGATTGCTCTATGTCAAATATGCATTCGTCACAATCAAACAAATCGTTTCCTCAGTGTAGAAAATCAGACAACAAATTTCTGATGCCGGATTGCAGTAAAATTATTATGTTTGTTGTATTTGTGAGGCTCGAACTAGTACGGATATCCTGTTTTTTGTAGTGTTTAACGGACAAAGAAACCAGAGGGGTACAAATGCACCACTAAAATGTGGTGAAATTTAAACTAAAACGCCACCAAAAAGTTACTAAAGTTCCTAGGCCAATTGAATATGCTATCTGTAACAAAGTAGTACTTACTACTAATACGGAATACACAAACTTTAACCTCTTTTTACTGATGCACTTGTACCCCTCTGGTTCTTTGTTTTAAGGAATATTGCGCATTAGAGGTAAATTATTGAACTTTTCTACACATTGTCTTACCTGCTCCTTAATTTCTAGTAGCGCCGCGTCGGCATCAGAAAATCCTCATTTAACCTTTTATCGAAATCCGGTATATCTACTATTATTAAATGAGCTAAAATTGTATGTACAGTCTGTCATGTAATTGTTTGCAAAATAAAATATGAAACACAATTTTCACTTTCATATTGAATAAAAATAAGAAATGTATATATTTTTTGGAAATTTTTTTGTAGGTACTGAATTCTCTGACTCATTCCTCATTAGAAACAACAAAAAATTATTTTTACATATTTAAACATATGAAGAAACTAATAAACTTATAAGAAAAACTTTAAAACTTGATGGGTCCACCATGAATATCAATCACGACTTCTATCCTTCTTGGAATAGATCCTATAAGCTTTTGGAAATCGTATTCTTCCGGTAAATTTTTGTCCATTCCTCCTTAATAACTCTTATTAGAGCGTTTTTTTTTTTTTGTTGCAGCCCGTTTTGCAACTTTTTTTTTCAGTCTGCCCATTAATTTTCGATGGGGTTCATATTGGTCCATTGGGCCTATCATTTTACTGCAATAATACAGCACCCAGATCCTGCATAGCACCGATTTGGGCTTAGGATTATTGACCTGATACAATTTGTATCATAACTTTCCGGCCTTTTAAGTGTCAGTGAAGCCGAAATTCTGAGCACTTTTTTTCAATTTGTTTTGAAGAGTGTTTAAGTAAAACTCTTTCGTCATGATATCGGCAGAAACTTTCAGTTCTCCAACGCTTTCCCACGATACTCGTATGTATCCCCATACCATCACGGGCAACTTTCCACACTTCAAAGTGGGCATTATACTCTTCTACTGCAGAGCTGTGTTCAATTTTCATCAAACTTTATTAGGACCATCGTGATAATATGACATGGTTTTTGATTCACCGCAGGAAATTATGCCTCTCTAACACCCCCTTGACCATGCAGTAGAAGAGTATAATGCCCACTTTGAAGTGTGGAAAAAATATTTATTGAGCTATGGGAGTAATCTTTTCAAAATTTGGTATAGTGGTGTCGGTTACCATGAGCTTTGAAATTAAATTAAATTCGACGGGATTTCATTAGTGGACGTGGCACCTTCCATACAAGCTAAAACCGTTTAAGGCTATATTTAATGCACTGTATAAGTGATCCTAATAAAATTTGGTATAGAGATGTCGAATACTATAACCTTTTAAGTTAATTGAATTTTAATGGGATTACATCAGTGGGCGTGGCACCTCCCATACATGCAAAAAACGTTAATAGTTATATTTAGTGTGCTGTGGGAGTAATTTCGTTAAAATTTGGTGTATAGGTTTCGGTTACTATAAGCTTTGAAATTAAATGTAAATCGACGAGATTGCATAAGTGGGTGTGGCAGCTCCCATATAAGCAAAAAACGTTAAATGCCATATTTAGTGTGCTCTTGGAGTCAAATTTTTTAAATTTGGTGTAGAGGTGTTGGTTACTATAAGCTTTGAAATTATATGAATTTTGACGAGATTTCATTAGTGGGCGTGGCACCACCCATACAAACTTATCATGCTAAATGCCATATTTGTTAGAGAGATGTTGGTTACTATAACCTTTTAAATTAAATGAATATTGATGGGATTGTATCAGTGGGCGTGGCACCTCCCATGCATGCAAAAACGTTAATAGTTATATTTAGTGTGCTGTGGGAGTAATTACATTAAAATCTATGTAGAGTGATGCGCGGCAAGGGGGAGAGGGCTGGTAACTGGGGATATGGTTGTAGGTCAAAGCTCACAATAGTCTGAGTCGGAAGCATTAACAATGAACAGGGCCGTAAGCCAGAGCCCGGGATCAGGGGTGGAATGAATAGCAAAACAACACGCTAGAGGGCTCTCATTTCTCACTAAACGGTAAGGGGCTTGAAATGAGGTATGAAATGAAGGAAAACCCCTATTTCCATGTTCTTGAATGCTGCTCCAAATCCACTCAATAATTACAATTTTCCATTATGTTTTCAGATTCTCGATCTAACAAAAAGTGGGGGTGTATCTAGACTTTTGTCGGTCGCTGTATATTTTAGTATGCGGTAGGCGTTTGTCAAAAACTATTATAAAGAATTTGATTGCGAAATGAGTGAACCCAAAATGTGAACGATAATTTATGATTGGACTTCGTATGAAACATTTCCGGTGGTCTAGATTATGACTTGTGGAATATTAATAAGGCAAAGTGCCAGAAAGATTGCGATGTGGGAAAGTTTAGTGTAGGCAAAGGTGCCGAAATTGGTTCCTCAGAATATCACTTGATATGTCACTTTAGCTTGATATGTGAAGTACAATTTTCCAGTTTACGATTGGACTTTACTTGAAAATTTTGTTAAATTTACTTTTAGCTCGGATTCGTTTTAATTTATGGGTCACGCAAAGGCTTAGATGTAAGGTTTTGTTATAACACTTACCCCCCCAAAACATACCGATAAGTTTCAAAATATTTGGTATGAATGAAGATAACTGTCTAAAATTTATAGATGGAAAGGACGAGGACACATTCAACTTAAAAAAATGTTAAATTCACTTACTTAATTTATAACATGAAAGCAAAAGAGCTTCCACCAAATTCCTCGATTTGCTCTTTCATTTAATTCTTTTTCTTAAACTAAACATGCTCATGCAAAAACCCCAAAATGGTGATAAGAATTAGTAGCTTACAGTATATGGTGATATGGTGATTATTTTTTTCATGTGCTTAGAAGTCGAGTGACTGTACTCAATTTTAATATTGATAAAAACCTTGAACTTATTCACATTCCACTTAGCCGATTTGAATATAATTTCAATTACATAATATTAATTCAGTTCTTAGCTATAATTAGCAATTATAAATCATAGATCATAACATTTTATTTTTCCTCAACTAACATAAGTATTTTCCTTCCGTTATTTGCTTTTTTATATTATACAATATCATCAGAATCATAAGTTCTAAGTACATATATATAAAAATTGATTCTGGTCCATAAGACTGCAGTGACCCCATCCAGGGAACCATTTCATTCTCATCTTTGATGAGGCTCAATGGTATTTACGAAAAGGTGAAGATGGTTCGAATACTCTAAGTCTACTATATAGATGTTTGCATTGTCAAAATCCTTGGATAACTCTGCTAACACACTCCAACTTTTATGCAGAAATTTTGTGATAAAGACTATCCAATTTATTGCATGTTTGGAAACTGAGCCGCCTTTGGATTAGGATTCACATCCTTTGACATGCCATCGTCTTCACTAGCCACCAAATTTCTTCATAAAAGTTAGAGTTAGTGGACAGCCTTCGGCCGCGGCTCAAAGTTAACATCCTGTAGTATGTTCAACACCGGTTTCGCTTGCCACAGCCACAATGCTTTTACATTAAAATTTCTTTGCATAACATACCTTCGGACACACAAGTTCTTTAGTTTGGCCTAGGGAAAAGTAGTTTTCTCTAAAAACTGGTGTGGACGGCAACATTAATAAAGACTTTTTCCATAAACACTTGTAGATTTTAACGTTAAATATAACAAGATGTGTGTGAGATATCAACCAATATTTTTGTTTTTTTTTTTTTGTTTTATTTATTATATTATATTTATTTATTTTTTTTTTGGCGCGCATTTCGATAACTCTGGCTCATAGATTAGACTGAATTTGAGCGATAGCATGGGCTATGTTGACTTTGAGGGCACCGGTCGTTTGCAGCTTATCTATATATTAATACGTGAACATCGAAACTTATAGAACACTTTTTTATTTTTTACTTAGTATAATGACAGATGAATCAAACTTATGTCATTGGAAAGGTACTGTTCCAATTTTAAGAGAAAGAATAATTTGGGAATTATTTCTTCCTAAGCTTACGTTTTGGCACAGGAAGTTTTACGATCCAATTCTGGAATACCGCTGCAAACGGACCGGTTTGAAAAGCAAAGAGATTGTGAGGGACAATTTTTGCGTCGAAATCAAAATGTGAATAGACCGCGTAATAGCAATAATGTAGCACCAATAGAAATTAATAAGTAATAATAATTCTACTGTTGTTGTTTTGAGATTCATTTCAAGTAGGATGTCGCGAATAATAAAAATATATGAAAAAAAATAACGGGCTTGAACCAACTTTTTGTTTTTAATTGTCTTCGCAAAATTGCAATTTTATAATTTAACTGGCATTACCATGTGCGCTTCGCTTCACCTTAAAAGCCATGTGGTGTTAACTCCATGAGAATCGATTAAGCAGTCTATGAGAAAATTCTATTTTTAAGATATGTCTTATGAGATCCACCCTATATATGCACCCTAAACAAAAGTCTTATAGCCTATGACACCGGCTTCATCGATACGATAAAAAGTGTCGCTTTTGAGTAATGTTTTATTAAAATTTTCAATTGTTGCAATGCGTCACGCCTACTTTTAATACAATTCAAGATATTTCTGATCTGCAGCCGGTTATCAAATTTCATCATAATATTTTGCATGGTTTACAAGATGGGACGTTATAAATACTAAAGCTAAAGGCGGCCCTGAACTTAAAGCTTGAAACCGAGCCAATCTTAATTTTTTTCCACTTCCGGCGAAAATTCAAAGTACTTTATGTTTTGATATTTTATATATCTACATGAAGATTTTGTGCTTTTTTAATCTTGAAAATTTGTTTTTTTTTTGTTTACTATTTAGAAGAAATATATTTTGTCTCTCTTGTGCTTTTGTAATAGTTTTGTTTTTTGTTGTAGCTTCGCTCTGTGGTTTTAAATTTCAAGAACTTTATTCCAGTATTCTCATGGTATTCTATTATAAGACGGGAGTTCGCAAGAGGTTATCAATGGACTGCAAAAGAAGCAAACAATATCATACCGTTTAGATTTCCCTGTAGAGAATTATGTGCCAACATTACATACAATTTTTATCAATGACAACAGATTATCCAGGACAAGAACAGGTAATAATTTGATAATAATTATGGCAGAACGTTTGTTGATCTTATAGAGGTTGAAGGAATATCAGAAGAAGATCAAGATTCTGATTTCAGTTTACCACTTCTAGTTGTCTTGTATGGTTTCGCAAGTCATAATATAAGCTCATGGCAAATGGGATTATTTGAATTTATTTTGAAATTTCGTTTCCGACGAAGCGATGCAAAAGTCATTTCTCCAGCCAAAAATTCAAAAACATATGTAACATGCATGTCTGTAGAGTTTTGAAAATAGATAAAATCTAAAATTGTGCAATTTTGCAGCTTTAAATAATATTTTTGATGCTACCGATTGGAATTCGCTGTTTGTAGGAAAAGACACATCTATTTGTTTCGATTTATTTGTAAACTCAATTCAAACTATTCGTAAGAATAGTATTCCGATTTTGCGTAGAAAAATAAATAAAATACATTGCTACACAAAAGTTCTGAAAAATTTGAAAAATACATCGGATATACCCACTGCAGTGTTCTGGGGAAGTAAAGCTTATCATTGTGTTTTTGATACATTTAACCTTTTTGCAGATTTTCTTACATCTAATTTCCTTCAGCTTTTGATTCCGATTTACTTGATAATGTTCAATCCACTTTAGACTTTGGCACTGTATTAGTTAGTGTTGAAGATGTGCAAGAAGGAATTTCAAGTTTAAAAAATATTTCAAAATTTGATGTAGATTTATTTTTAAAAAATTTTGCAAATCTTTGAATTATCCATTGACTGCTTTTTAATAAGTCATTGAAAACGGGTGATTTTATTACGAAGCGGAAAGTCGCTTCCATTATACCCATTCATAAAGGTGGTAAAAAAAATTATGTGTCAAATCTTAAACCCATCTCTAAATTGTCGACTGTCTCGAAAGTATTTGTAAGCGTTGTCAAGGTTAAATCATAATTTGCTCTAAAATATTATATCAGCCCTTTTCAACATGGTTTTGTTGCTGGGCGCTCAGCAGTGACAAGCCTTGGTGTCTTTTCAAATTATTGCATCGGCTCTTTTGAAAGATTCTTCAAAGTTGATATTATTTACACGAATATTACAAAAGTTTTTGATAAAATCTCACATAAAATATTGATTGCGAAATTGACAAAACTAGGTTTTCATTCTGGTTTTCTTAGTTGGATTATATCATACCTTGAGGGCAGGAGCTCCTTGGTTGAGATAAATGACATCAAATCATTGCCCTTCATTGCTCTTTCAGGGGTGCCACAAGAAGCTTTCTTGGGCCGCTTTTTTTATCCCTTATATCAATGATATTAGTTGTTGCTTTTTTCACTCAAAGTTTCTACTATATGCGGATGGTCTAAAAATTTTTAAGCAAATATGGTGCAATAATGATATTCAGCTTTTACAAAATGACTTCACTAGAGTTAAGGATTGGTTCAAAGTTAACTGTTGTAACGGTTAATAAGCCGTTTGGGTTTCCTTCGCCGAGATGTAGATGGGCTAAGACCTCATGACTTTCGAGCGGACTCTGCACGCCTAGCTATGCTTCGGTCTTAGCTCAGGGAAAATGGGGGTGGGGTTGCTCATAGCCATGAAGTGGTGCTACATAACTAAAAATTGGTGCAGATTGGGATAGAAGAAAAATCTAAATCTGCTCCAAAAAAAAAAAGAATAAAAAAAAAATCGAAGCCATGGTCGAGGTAAGATGACAATTTCGATTTTTTTTTTTATTTTTTTTTTTTGGAGCAGACTCTTCAAACATGGTTTTTCTCGAAGTTTAGACTATCTTTAATTAAAATTCAAGGTAGAACAATTAAAATTCAAAGGGAGACATAGTTAAAATTGGATTTAAGTTAAAAAAAAAAACATGAAAAGTTACATACAAAGTTAAATAAAAAAATATCTATCTGAATTTCAATTGAACAACCTTTATTATGAGTTCAAGATAGCCTTAGCTTCAAGAAAAACTATGGCTGAACGATGTACTCAAAAAAAAAAAAAAAAAAAAAAAAAACGAGGTCAGCTAAAAGGCCAAATTTGGCGGATTTGCAAATATATGTGCACAGATATTCAAAAAAAAATTTCAGTTTATCATAAAATATTTAAAATCAAGTTATGCTATGTTAATTATATAGTCTTTACTGTACTAAGTGAAATCTATAGTAACAACTGTTTCGTTGCAGATGTTATTGATTATTTAAATGCAAGGCGAAGAAAGCAAAAAAAATAAAAGGAAAAAATTCATAAGCAAAAGAATATACATATAAAAAAAACCCAAAACAATCGGAGAGGATCTTGCAGTCTCCGCTCACCTCATCAGAAGAGTAATGCGATACTAAGTTAATCAAGAGTACAACGCAAAGTCTCCAATTTAGGTTAAAGTACAAAGAAACTTTTGTGAGAGGTCTTCTTCTTACTATGTTTTCGCCATAATTTTCTGTGCGTTCTACTTTAATTTTCTATTTCTTTCAAATATGTTTTTGTTCTTGCTTTACGTTTTTTTTTTTTTTTTATTTTATTTAAATTAGGTAATTGGCAATCCGAAAGAAAAATTAGAGAAATTTAAAAATTGAACTCTTACCTTACGCTCTGCAAATACGATGATCGATGAAGGCCTCCACGGACTCGAGATTGCTGATGCAAGTTTTAAGCTTTCAAACAAAAAAATAATAGGATAGTACGAGTATCTTTAACTATGCTGCAAGACTGTGATCGCACCACTAATTTGATTCATCACTTTCATATATATTCCCTGTTCATTGAATTGTATATTAAAATAATATGTACGTTGAAAAATATTCATATGCATCAAAATAAGCTTATTAAATGATTTCGATGAAATTAGGATTAGAGACATTAAATATGAAGTTTTACTAACCCTAATTCGTTACTCAAAACTACGCGTAGATTAGCTTATCCACAGTGAGGCGACATAGGAATTCAAAATTAGTAAATTAAGTTTTGGCTTATTTTTTTGGACAGATTTTTACACTTTATATCTATCTTAAGGACTGAAATCAAATTGATTTAATGATCTTAAACACTGCAATGATAAACATAAAACTTTTTCTTTTAAGCTTCAATTATAAAAAAGGTAGTTTTTCTATTTTACATTTTTAAATTATTTAGTGCGATTATCTAATTTTAAAGACTTTAACATTTTTTTTTTATTTCTTCTTTTGTAAATATGTAGATGAATTGATTAACTATTTTTAATATATTTTTTTTTTTTATGTATGTATGCCAGGAACTACTTAACTTAAAGTTTTCAATTCATCATTCGAACAAAAAAAAATATGCTAGCTTACATTTAAGCAAAAATTTCTTTTATGTAATTTAATGTTGCTCTTTTCCGCAAAACTTAAGCAATTTAAGTGACATATTAGAATATTGGATATTTAATAAACCTGGTCCCACAAACACTGCTGTAATCTTTGACACAACCTTGACTATGTCCTATGCACCTTGAGATCTCCTTCATCGCGCTTAGAGGTTTTGTTCATGAAGACCATCTTCCATGTAAAATCACGATCTTTTCACCATTCCCAATAGAATAATGTTCTTGGTCACCAAATCTGATGTGGTTAATTTGAAGGTACACTTCCTACAGCTGAATTACTAGTCTTTTTATATTAGACGCTCAAATTATTTTCTTGCAAATTTTTTCAATTTTTTATTTTCAATTTATTTGGAATTCAATAAGTATATCAAGAACTTAGTTCTTTTATAATACGGAAGTATGTAGGTTAAATAAGTGTTTACAGGTAACAAAATTTAAAAATAAAAATACTATTTTAATAGCCTTAGATGTAATTGAGTAAATTTTAACTTAATAATAATAACTAATAATTATAATAATTAAGAAAATAGCAAGGAAGAATGATAAATAGATAAAGTTAGAGAGATAGAAAAAAATAAAAAATTTGAGAAGGGAGAGAAATGGTTACTACTATTTATTGAGATAGGAAGTTAAAAACGGATTGTTTAAATTTGCTTTTTCCACTAATAGACTTATATTGGCTTGGCAGAGAGTTCCAAAGTCTGATGGCGTTAATAAAAAATAGCCGGGATGAATTTAAATAATTAAATCTAGGTATAATTAGAAAATTGCTCCTTTGCACTGGCTAAATTGCAGTTTATCAAACAAATAAGATGGCGTTTTTGTTTGTACATATGAGCCTGTGAAGAAATACGCAGTTTCTAAAATTTAGATAGGTAATTATATCACACCCTAGTATCTTTTTCTTAAAATGAGTCACGTGATCATATCTACGTAGTCCATACACATATCGAGTAGCATGATTAAATACGATTTGAAGTTTGAGTTTAGAACTTGAATCAAGCTTACTATATACAACCTCCGAATAACTTATAATGGGAACTATTAATTGTAAGGCAAGTTTACGTTTTGTTTCAGTAGGCGTGAAGTCAGCTGATAGCCTTAAGCTACGTAAAGTGCAATATATTTTCCGAACTACACTGTTAATATGATCAACGCACGTCAATGAGGAGTTGATGTGAAAACCAAGGTTAACTGCATTATAAATCAAATTAAGATTCTTCGCATCTATATACAGTTTAGGTACATCATCAAAATAAATTTTATCCTTCGAGATAGGTAGAACATAAGATTTAGTTGCATTCAGCTTAAGACAATTAATCAATGCCCATTCCTGAATAGAGGCAAGGTCTTTATTTATTCGGCAGCACAAGTCATCCAAAAGACCAATTCGGCTTGACAGATGTAACTGAATATCATCAGCATACGCATGCATAGACGCAAATTTGCAAGTTGTAAAAACGTCGTTTATGAAAATTGTGACAAGTAACGGGCCGAGGACTGATCCCTGGGGTACGCCACTAAAGATTACTTTATTCTGAGAATAATTGTTGCCTACCTAAACTCTTTGAAGTCTGCTTGAAAGATAACTCTTCAGGAGAAGTACAGCACTGTCACAGAAACCAAACAAATATTTTAATTTCTGAAAGAGTATAAAATGATTGACAGTATCAAATGCTTTAGAAAAGTCAAGCATACATAAAAGTGTTATTGATCCTTCATCATAAAATGACCTAATATCTTCAAAAATGTTTACAGTGGCAGTGGAGCAGCTATGCCCAGCTCTAAAGCCAGATTGAAGTGAAGATAAAAGTTTTCTTTCATTTAAGTATTTTATTGTCTGATTGGCCATGAGAGCCTCACACGCTTTGGCCAAGCAAGATAAAATGCTGATAGGCCTAAAATCATTTGGCTCACTAGCTGAACTTTTCTTTGCCACTGGGATAACTAAAGCAAGTTTCCAAGCCTCAGGGAATGCAGATGAAGTAAAGCAATGATTTATAATCTGCGTTAAGGGACTGATAATATGAGGAAGGATAAGCTTAATGAATTTCAAAGAAATTCCATCCTCACCAACAACATTCGATTTTATTTTAAGTATACACTTGCTGACGTCATCTTCATTAACCGCGGAAAATTGAAAATCTTGCTGAACAGAGGTGTTCGAAAAGTCAGTATTGCTGCTTCTAGACACTTGAGGGTTTGAAAGGAAGAAATTGTTTAGAACATCAGGAGCGACATTACATTCAGCAGTGCTTTTCTTACCAATTCCAAATGCTTTTAGGTTTCTCCATAAGACTTTGGAAGGAAGAGATGGACTTAGTTTCTTAGAGCAAAAGTTGAATTTTGATTGCCTAGTAACAAGAATAGAAGTATTTCTTGCCACTCTGAAGTTTTCCCAATTTTCAGCAGAGGGTCTCTTTTTCCACAAACTATGCAACTTATTACGCTTTTTAATACAATTTTTGACGCAAGAGCTAAACCGTATTTTTAATTAATACCGTCCGAGTTGGAACATGTTGCTCAAAAATCTGATTGACTATATTGGTAAAACTTTCCAGTTTTGCATCAACTGTCTCACCAATCCATACTCCATTCCTAGAAGTAAGGCAGAGGTCATTATAAAGGGCACTTAGATTAATTGCCTTAAAGTCGCAATACGTAAATATGTTTGAGCTTACATTACGAGCCAAATTTAGGTTAAGTGTGCAAAAAAGTAAATCATGATCCGACAAAAAATTAATTTGGTCGAATAGCAACACAAAGGATAAATCAGATACCATAAAGTAATCCAGTAGACTCGGACTAGCATTACCCGAAAAGCGAGTTGGCATCTTATCATTAACAAACGACATACCGACAGACGCAACACTTTCGTGTAATGAATTTGATGAACTATCACGACATAAAAGATTAATATTAAAATCTCCACAGATTATAAAGAGATCAAAATCAATTAAAACATTATTTAATTCAGAAAAATATGAATCCAAACTATTACACTTATTAGGATTATAAACACACGAGAGAAATACTTTGGTATTGCTATCATATAAGCAAATATTTAAAAATTCAATATTTGAGCTTGAGGAGGCCATACTTATGATTTTCATATTTAAATTACTTCGGCAGTATATGGCAACTCCACCTCCTTTTTTTGCAGTCCGATCGTTCCTAATAAGTTTAAAATTGGGTAAATTGTACACAGAGTCAACGACGTCTGTACAGAACCATGTTTCAGAAATACATATAACATCGACAGAAGTATCATCAAAAACATATTTTATGTAGTCTAGCTTACTCAAATTAAGACTCCTAGCATTGAAATGAATCACTTTTAAGCCAGAATGTTGTGCACAAAGAATTTTAATTAATATCTTGTTATTATCACTAACGCCTTTACCATAGTTATTAGAGGAAAGCTTTAACATAATACGAAAAATATGAACAAATTTAACATTCATACAGAGTACAGAGAGAAAAAAAGTGTAATTATCAATACTAACTAGCAACCAGTTCCCTATACAAAAGATTAAAAAATCTGAAAAATAAAGAAATATAGAAAAAAGAGAATAACCTAATAATAAAATTATATCCTAAAAAAGCATATTTAAAACATATTTTTTCATTCATGTTGAGCATTATTTTTATCCGTAGCTATATCAGAGAGTTGGGTTGAGTGCTCTATTATACAGCTTTCACCATGCTCGAATTTTTTTACATAAATTAATCCACCTCTCGCATATGCAGAAAACACTTGTTTTTTCTTTTTAAGCCGAACCGCAGCTTGCAGAAGTTGGCGACTGCGTTTAGTGAGACTTTCATTTAGATAACAGCTATCATTGGACTTTAACCCCACATCGTTCAACGAGAGCTCTCTGCGATGATTTTTGCGATATGCAGCTGCTGACCTAAGAAGAACGTCTCTTTCAAATGAGCTGTTGAATGATGAAAATAAAATTTTTGTTTGACGATATTTTTATGTACGTTGTTACTGCTGTACGGATTTTCGATCACCTTCAGCAGCGTATGCAAAAGTATGTGTTTTATCATGAACTGACCAAACGGTTTACTTGCTAGACACTAGGCATCAGGCTTCTGGGCGGCAATGCTGTCCCATGTGACTCCTTACGCAATATTTCAGATATGTATAAAATATGTATCTAAGGGTTCGAACATTTTGCATATATTTTCAATTCCTAGGAAAATATCTATGTACAAAGAAAAGTTTTATAACTTATTTTATGTATTCGCGTATCTCAATGATATATGAAAATCTTCAATGGAGAGAATGTGTCAAAACCAAATATTTCTATTGGTAGCATTAACTGACCAACGCCAATGTGACTAGGTGCAAGTGTAGGGCATATACACATAACCACGACAGTTGTATATGCATAATGCATTAGACAGAGAATGCATCTGAAATCTGTATGTTTATACGGTGAAAGGTTTCTAACAACAATATTCAGATGTGGGCAGCGTCATAAGTGCGTGCCACACTGCATTTTAATTTATGAGCGCAGGGATACAACTTTTTATAGCAAAAGGTTAGTTGTCAGATAATTTAATTATCTATTCCTCACACTGTCTGTCTCTTAATGTCGCTAAATGCTCACATGTTTCCTCTTTTAAGTCTGTTAGTATTTTTCCAACTGCTTATTATGCTGATAGTTTCAGATTAGTGAGTAGAGAAAAGAACATTTTGGATTTAGGAGTTATGTTTGATACGGGTTTTTCTTTTGTGGAACATCTCAATTTTATTATCCCTTACGTATACTCTGTACTTGATTTCTTTAGGTGAAATAGTTCAAATTTTAGTTATCTCTATTCAGACAGATATATTACATTTTTTAAATTTATTTTGATGCATGGATTTCAAAACCAGCCAAGTCCATGAACTTGCATTCAAAACCGGTCAAACGCCTTGAAATCAAAACCGGCCAAGTCCATTACATATGTATCATAACCGGCCAAGTCCAAAATGGTTTCTTAAAAACATACGCAAATAAAACTCGAAAAGTGTGATATGACCTGCTTTGAGGAAGAAATTTTATAAACTATTACGCGGGAAATACGTTTTAATTTTTCAATGAACATAGATGAATATAAACGTTTTTCGTTGTTTTTCCAAAAGTATGGAAAAAGGACTTGGCCGGTTTTGCAACTGGGCGCCTCATATATTGCTTTCATTTGGAACCCATTTTACACTGTCGATTCTGTTCGTATCGAAGGATTTCCTACTTATAGTGATCGCTGTTTATTTTTGAACTTAAAATCGCTAGAAATTAGACATTTGATTCAATCCATTATGTTTCTTTACGATATTATAAATGGTAATGTTGACTGTAGTTATGTAGAAATTATTAATTTTAACGTGCCGGCAAGACAACTGCGTGATTTTAGTGTTTTTTATTTAAAAGTTCATAGAACAAATTATTCTCGGAATGAACCAATAAACAGAGTTTCAATTGAAATTTTATGTTTGAAAAAAGATTGCAGGGCCCTGTTTCATAATCAAGCTAATAGTATTAGTTCATAAGTACAAGTGTACAAACTACAAGTACTAATACTTTCTGTTTCATAATGGAGATATCCTGACTAATACTATTAGTGATATTATACAAACGAAAAAGTACAAAGTACAAGTCAGCTGAGCGGTTTGTAGGCACTTTTTGAAAATGTATTTTGATTATTTTTTTTTTTTTCAAAAAATTAATATTGTCATTGAATAGTTACGAAAAGTTGTGCAACATTTGACAAATTTGCAAGCATGTATAGGGTTCAGTCAAAGGTGGTCTTAGCATGGAAAAATTTCTTTCAATTCAATTCAATTCAAATTTATTGAGTCTTTTCTTTCCAATTAATACAGTACATTTGTCTCTTTTTACATTTGTTAAACTGAGAGCTGTAATGTATGGCCCTCTTACTTAAATATATGTGAATCTACTAACAAAGTGAAAATTATTAGAATGGAACTCTTGCCCATGAGTTATAAATCAGTTGCTTTGACGTTAGTGTCATCTATACTATTATACATGTAATGCAACATTTTTCAATGATTCCAGCACTTTTCGATTTTTTAACCTTATTTCGTCTCGGTATCGTTAAGATCTTGGCATACATGTGCTGTTGCTCTCACTGCTGCCATGTCTCCGTCTAAACATATAATCTATACCAGCGGTGGGCACAAAAATATAACCAAAGAGGAAAACAACAACATCAAGCAACAACAATCGAAATTTTAAAATTTTTTTTTACTTTCATTTCCAAAATTGCCATTAGCACAAGAAAAAACAAATTACACTACAAACAAAAACAATTGCTACATTCGTCAAGACACAATGCGGCGCCGTCATTTATGCCTTTGTGTTTTGTTTTTGTTTTCATTTGAATTCGAGTCAACGCTGTGCCTCGATTGAAATTCTGCGAATTTTGTGCCTCGATAGCGTTGAAATTCTGCGAATTTTGTGCTTCGATAGCGTTGAAGTTCTGGGAAATTTTTTTCGCTTGGTTGTGCGTCGAATAACGGTTAGAGCAATGTGAGGAAATTGAGGCACCAAGTGCCCTTCCCTGATCTATACTATTATATAAAGAGGTAAGGTTTGTTTGTTTGTTTGTATGTTCCGGGTAATCTCTGGAACTACAGAACCGATTCCAAAAATTCTTCTATTAATAGAAAGCTACACTATTCCTGAGTAACATGGGCTATATTTTATTTTGATAAAAGCAAGGGGCGTGGCACTTTACATGCAATTAAAACCTTTAACTCGCCATATCTTGGTTCATATGATAGCAAGAGTCTTAAAATTCGGTGTCAGGATGCACATAGCCTATGTTAAGCACTTCACAAAATATGAATGGGATTAGACACCAGAGGCGTGGTAGCTATAGCACTTTAATTTAGGGTGGCCCTCATTCGCAAATATTTTTAAAATAGCATTTTTACAAAGACCACTTAATCGATTCACATGGAATTGACACCACATGTCTCTTATATTAAGACGCATAGCTAAGACGATGAAACTATTATTTAGGGTGGCCCTCATACGAAAATATTTTAAAAATAGCGATTTCTCAAAGACAGGTAAATCGATTCTCATGAAACTTACACAGTATGGTTTTTATATTAAGGGGCACAAACTAGATCGTAAAAATTTTCTTTAGGGTGCATACTTAGGGTGGCCCTCATACAAATATTTTTATAAATATCATTTTCTCGAAGACCGCTCAATCGATTCTCATGGAATTAACTCCACATGGCATTTATATTAAGAGGCACAGATAAGGTAGTAAACCTTTTATTTAGGGTGCATACTTGCACTTGAGGTGACCCTCATACAAAAATATTTTTAAAAATAATTTTCACGAAGACAGGTTAGGGAGCGTTCAAGTATTACGTAACGCAATTTGTAAAACGATACGATGCGGTACAGGGGCGGCAGGAGGTGTCGAACAACGGGTGTTTTGAAATTAGGTGTGCATAATGAAACTCTTTCTAGATTAGCTACAGCAATAAATATTATATTTATTATATAAGTAAATAACAGCGCGTTACTTTGAAAGATCTTCAAGAATTGCGTTACGTAATACTTGAACGCTCCCTTAGACGATTCACACCGAATTTACGCCACGTATCTCTTATGTTAAGAAGCATAGCTTAGGCTACACAACTTTTATTTAGGATGGCCCTCATACACAAATATTTTTTAAATATCATTTTCTCAAAGACCGTTTAATCGATGCTCATGGTCTTAACACCACATGACTTTTATATGAAGGGGCAGAGATTAGATAGTAAAAATTTTACTTAGGGTTCACACTTTGGGTGGTCCTCACACAAAAATATTTTTAAATATCTTTTTCACGAAGACAGGTTAATCGATTCATACCGAATTTACACCAAGTAACTTTTATATTAAGAGGCGTAGCTAAGGCTTCAATACTTTTATTTAGGGAGCATATTTAGGGTGGCCTTCATACAAATATATTTTTTGAACATAATTTTCTCGAAGATCGCTTAATCGGTTCTCATGGAATTCACACCACGAGGCTTTTATATAAACAGGCACAGCTTAGAATAGAATGGGTGATGCCACGCCCCCTTATCTAAAAGAAAAAAAGATTCATCATATCTTATCAACTATTTGATGCAGATAAATGAAACTTGGTACATATATAAAGAGTAAAGAAAGAAGTAAGATTCCATGCAAAAATGGGCAGTACCACGCTTCCATATAAGAAAAAATCAAATTTTTTATGTATCAACAACTATTTGACGCAGATGGATAAGATTTGGTGCATATGTTTCTTATAGTTTGTAAAAATTTCTTAAAATAGTTTGGTTTGGAAAAAATTAGCCAAAGAGAAAGAAAGTAAGACTCAATGAAAAAATGGGTAGTGCCATGCCTCCAAAATAAGAAAAAACTATGACTATGAGACTCGGTACATATATAGAAGACAAGAACTGTAACCAAATTAAACTCATTCAAAGGAGCTGATTCTACGCATTCCAATCATTCCCGCCAATTCAATTGTTCATTTATGAGCCAAATAGAAAAACCAACAACGTTGTTTATCCACTTGCAATAAGATAAATATCAATAAAAATTATTTTTACTTATTTAATCCAACTAAAATAAAAACACATTATGTTTTATTTGTTGAGGCGTAGCAATGCGCGCCGGGTTTTGCTAGTTATTGATATAAAACTAAGGTCTTAAAACTAACGGGAGAGAAAGAAGTAGCAATACTTCCACATCTCCTCAGGTACCGAGCATGAAACTGGTGAATAAGAAAAACACAGCTGTCTTTGTTGACAAAGAATGCTGATAATTCTCATATTCAAGCAGTATCAAAATTTTAAATTAAAGCTTGTTCAATTATTTGTACTAGTATCGCCTGAGGTCGAAATTCGACCAATAACACTTAATGAATTATATTTTAATCTTTGAAGAATTTTAATGGCCTCTTAATAACAAAACGTTTTTGTCCATTCACTACGATCTTATTTAGTTTCACCCACCTCATCTCACATAGCCTCAC